>JACEFO010001744.1:0-312220 GCA_015342445.1 Digitaria exilis
CAAAAATTGTTGTTTAAGGTTTGTTGCTCTCTCCGGGCTGCTGCTTCGGCTCTGATGCCAGCTGTGGCGGTTCCACTCCGAAATTATTCCAAGTTAAGTACCCTCAGACCACTAATCACGTAGTCAGGCACTTAATCCGGAATAAGCTGGAGCGCCGTCGGATTAAACCCGATTAAAACCACGTACTTAACTAGATCGTAACAGCAGCAGGCCCACACGAAGGTGAGTTCCAGAGATTACAACATTCCACAAATTAACTTACACACATAGAGAAGTAGTTATTACAAACCGAGTGCAAATTTTTAAAATCAGAGTACACAAGTCTTGCAGCGGAATCTAAAGTTCAACATAACTGAAATTAGAGTTCATTGCAGCGGAAGTAAATAATCTAACGACGAAACAGGTAACTCCGTGATGAAGCCTGCCACGAAGCTACTCCTCCCGATCCTCGCCGGAGGACGGGACCCATTCGATGTGCCAGCCAGGTGGAACCTGGGCAGGCCAAGTCATAGCATCCACATCCAAAATGATACCTGTAAAATAATGTCACAAGCAAGGCTGAGTATACTAATACTCAGCAAGGCTTACCCGTCGGGTGAAAACTACATCACCGACATCTAGACAATGAAAGGCTTTTGGCTGGTGGGTTTGTTTGCCAAAAAGCAACTAAAAGTAGATCCTTGCTTTCAAGTTTTAGCACCATATTCTAATAAATTTAACCATTCTAGATTAGCATCCTCTCTAAGCATACAAGTGTAGCAATACAATTTAATTCATAGAACAATTTCATAATCTCAAATTCCACTTATTACTCGATGTGACGTGACGGTCAAGCAGTCTCATTAACCGCGAGAAGCGGACAGTTCGAACCGAATTTGTGCTACCTGGCCAGGGGAAACCCAACACACACGGATACTCTGCTTGCGATAAAAGGTACAAGCATTTCCCAACCTTTCCCATCGATCCACAATTCGGAACCGGGTCCACTTCCTTAGGATGAAGGTTTACTGCTTCACTCACAGCATCACGCATACATCCACGAGTGTACGGCAAGGGAAAACAAAGTTTCCAAGGAGAGATGGCTATCGGCCCTAGCTGCTTCAATCTGGTACCGGGCTTACCGGCTCCCATATACCGGCATGCATGTGGTACGTTCAAAAACTTGACTTAGTATCCACACCTTCCGACCTTAACCAATTATCAAACACGGACGGGAGATCTACATCTATCCTCCCGCCCGTCAATCCTTATGATTCCAACATAAGTAAAGACAAGCAATTCCTATATCTCGCGAGTGACAGGAAATCACTCGACTTGTAACGAACCTATAGCAATGCTCTACCGAACCTTTCATACTAGTATTGCAAGTCATAGGTACTAGGAAAATATTGCAGCTATGGTATTCAATCAACTCCTAGAAACGTAAATGCACAAACATAGAGAATTCAAGTGCATAATTTAGTAAGATTTAGGTCATGCTCCGGGGCTTGCCTTCCTGCTCGGGCTGAGAGTTAGCTCCTGCGTTGGTCACGTCTGCACCGGCGTCGGGCTCCGGAACTTGCTCCTCTTCTGCGGGGACGAGGGTGTAGTCGCCGTCCGGAAGAACGCCTTCTACATGATATGCATAAGTTTTAAGGCGGCTGCCCTTTTGATGCTAAGACTAGGGCCTTGAAGGCCATATTCACCTAGACATACTTAGATATTTGCATTTTCTCCACCAAAGCAAGGTGTCGGTGTGAAAAAGGTTTTAGTTGAATTCGATGGTGATTGTGTACATATATAAAAGAACTTTATTTATTTCTTCACAAGTTAGGGTGGCTGTTTCTGAATTTCAGATTCTAACCATTTTATTTCAATTAATTACTCAAAAAGGTTTATTCATTTATACATTTCAATTTCCACCTAGATTCTTTCCCCATTTTTGTTTCTTCATTTCTGTTCATCAATTTTAGCCATAAACTTTATGACAGCTACTGGAGTATAAGAGCTAAGCTCACTCCAAAATTTAGCTAATTTCGAGTTACCCATAATTTATTAAAAATCTATAAACAGCTAGCTGCAGGAAGTGAATTAAAGGCATAATAAATTGAAATTTCATCTATTTCAGGAGATCTTCCTACCAAGGCTAAGCAATATCATGAGGAGGGCTCTGGCCAAGTGGTGGCTCAAAATAACCCTTGGGTAGTCCTCATTATTTTCTATCCAAAAACACATATTTAATTATTTGCCATCCTAAACAGAGAAAAAATTAAGTTTCTCATTTTTAACATGGGTGCTAACAAGTTTTTAGTTCTCAGGAGCAAAATGATGATTTTTCACTGCACAAATTATTTTTAACAATTTCTTTACTGCAGAAAGTCAGAAAACACATTTAAATCTATAACTAGAGCTACACATCATATTTTTGAGTCTCCTTTGGACACAAGCTGTCCAAAACCACTACTAACAACATATCCAAAGCTCAACCCCAGCGGAGCTCTGGATTTGAAATGGTGCACAACTTTAGGTTTTCCTTGTTTGAATTTTAATTCAAAAACAGTTCGTCAAAAGTACAAACATGTCTAATAGAGATTGTAACTTAGACTCTCACGAATCCAGGGAGTATTTTTGTGCATTTTTCCGATTTTTGTACGATTTTTAATCGATTTTACAAGTTTCGGGAAAAATCAAACCTAGACTTAAGAATCTGTTTACGCAGAGAACCCTAGATCTTTCAAAACTTCGCGAACGAGTCCCTGGACTTTTGCGCAGAGACCCCTAAACAAAGGTAGACGATGAACTTGGGTCCCTGGGACCTCGCCGGAGTTGCGCCGGCCAAATGGCGGCGAACTAGGCTCGGGGAAGTGGGGGAAAAGATTCCTGGGCTCACCACGAGTCGTTTGGGGACGGTTGGGAGGCCGGGGATGGTCGGAGTTTCGCCGGCGACGAGGTGGTGGCGGCGCGGCCGCCGCGGCTTCTACGCCGGCGAGCTCGGGGTCGTTCGCGGAGGGGGAAGAGGTCCTAGAGTACCAGCAGAGCTTGGGGAAGCCAACGGCGTGCTCGAGGAGGCTCGGGGAAGGCTCGGAGTAGGGTCTCGACGGTGAGGTGGTTCGACGGCCGGAATTCGCGATTTGGGGAAATCGCAAATTCTCGCCGGAGAAGGGACAATAGCTTGGGGAAAGTTGGGGGTTTTGGAGCTGGTGGAGTGGACTAGCTCCGTGCGGGATGGATTGGGGAATGGTGGAGCGTGGACGAGGAATTTCGCGAAGAGCTTGGGTTCGGCTTGCGCGTCGCGAGGAGGAAGAAGACCGGGCGAGCGCGGGGAAGTGGAAATGACCAAGTGAGCGAGTGAGAGGAGGGGTGGGAGTGCGCGGTGGAGTGCTTGGGCACGCAAGGGAGGCACTGTGCGGCCTCGGGAGCGTGCGAGCGCGTGGGTGGCTGTCGCGGTCGCCATTGATGGCGCGGCGAGCTCGAACAGAGCGCGCGCGACACGATTGGGCGAGGAAGATTGTGGCGTGATCGCTGGGGATCCTCCACAGTGCTCCTTGGCGCGTAGCGAGCGAGCATCGCGACTGCGGGGCGGCGCTGCGCGGCTGCGACCAGTGCCGAGCGAGCTTGCCATGATGGCGCTCCGCGGCGCGAGGCAGCAGTGCGCCGTCGCCCGCGAAGTGACGGTACGGAAGGCTTGGACAAACGCGTGAGGACAAAAGCTAGCTGCCGCCACAGCTCGGCCGACCCGACGCGGTCTCCGCCACACGCCGGCCACGTGGCGGCCGGACTCCGGCCGGAGCAGAGCGCGCCAGGGGCGAGCTGGCAGCCCCGTGGAGCTCTTTGCCCCTTTTGAACTTTCTCCAAAAATTTGAGCTGAACTTCGAAACGTGTAAAATTAAAAGTTGGAGTTTGAGGTGCGGGACACAACTTCCGAGCTTGGACCGGGCACTTCGACCAGGCGCTACGGCGCTTCGAGCTTGAACCGCAAGCTCGAGCTTGCCGAGCCTCGAATGGTCGGAAACGCCACTCGAGGGTGAGTGCCCCCCTCGAGCTTGGCTGCGAAGCCTCGAGCGTGACGGAACGTCGCTCGAGGGTGAGTCCTCGAGCTTGGCTGCGGAGCCTCGAGGGTGACGGAACGTCGCTCGAGGGTGAGCCCTCGAGCTTGGCTGCGGAGCCTCGAGGGTCCTGTCGTGCAGCCTCGAATCGTGACGGAAACTACCGGCTAGGCTCGATCGTCACGGTCATAGCTCGATCGTCACGGACATACTGACTAGGCTCGATCGTCACGGACATACTGACTAGGCTCGATCGGGACGGATTTTTACGGCTAACCTCGATCGTGACGGACATTCCCGCTCGAGGGTCACCGATCGGCGCGAACGCCGTGGCGAGGTTGTCGCGAAGGGCTGTCCGAGATGTTTAAGTTTTAGTTGGGTGCCAAACAACCCTTGTTTTTGAATTATAATTGAATTTTTGACGAATTTTTGAATTTCAACCCAATTCCCTGTTGTATTGATTTTAATTGCACTTTTTAATTCTTTTGACATCAGAGATGTCACAGATGGGCGGTGGAGCTCGGCTGCTCGGCTTCGACGCTGGCGAGTGGGGTGGCACTCGAGGTGGGGAAAACGGCTTGTGAGCTTCACTGAGGGCCGAGGAAGCTCATCACAGCGTCGGTGTAGCGGCTGCTAGGTTGGAGCGGGTAGTCGACGGTGAGGGGAGCTTGGCGGTGGCAATGGTGCTCCGGCGAGGTGGTTTGGGGTTGCGCGGTGCACGAGAAGCTTCCCTCTTTGTAGAGGAGGTGGAGAAAGGCTGGCTACGGCAGGGGAGTAGCTCAGGGCTTGCGTGCGCTTGGTTTGGGCGCGTAGGCCGCCATGAATGCGCCTGCGAGCTTCAGGCCAACCGAGCGAGTGGGTTGGCGGTCGAGGATCGTGCGCGGTAGGCAGGAGATGCTCTGACGAGCTTTGGGTGCGCGATTGGAGAGCTGGACGGGTCGCGAGGGGCTCTGTCCAGCGTGCGCCTCCGCCGGCCAACCGCAGGGTTCTGCACGGCATGATGGCGCTCGCATGGCGAGGCTTGCCAGGGCGCAGACAGTGCATGATTTGACCCGACGTAGGTGCTGGCGTGTGCGTGGGGAGGAGAGACGTGGCTGCCCTGGCGGCCTCGGGCAGAGCTCCACCGAGCTGTCTGAGGGGCGCCCGTGGAGCTCCACGGTTCAAACGTGTAAAACTCTGAAAATTTGAATTGAACTTCAAAAAGTGCAAACACAAAAGTTGGAGTTTGAAATGTGGGACACAACTTTCTTTTTGGGGTGAACCTGAAATTATAAATTTTTCAAGCTCAAACAAGCCATACTTGAAAAGGTGTTCTTCATAGTTTTTAGAGTTTTTGAGGGGCTTAACTGCAAACTTTGAAAACGTTCCCAACAGTAACTAGGCTTTATTTTTTATGACAAACATCTTTTATTTTTTGAGATTTTCAAGTTTAGTACGAAATTTTTGAGATCTCAGTTGGGTGTCGATTTAGCCTTATTGAAATTCAAACCCGAATTTAAAAACAACTTAAGTGTGCTAAGACCATTGCTGCCCTTTATCCCTGTATTTAGTGTATTTTTAGGGTTCTAAACATCCGGGATGCCACATTCACCACCGTTAAAACTATAATGGCTCTGGTCTTGGATAATTAGCTTGTACGTCTCTAGCTTGCCAGTGGTTACCGAAAGGCGTGTGGGGAACATTCATGAGAGTATAGTTTGATCCATCGAGGATGGATTTGTGACATCTCTGATATCAAAAGACTTAAAAAGTGCAATTAAATCAACGCAACAGGGAATTATGGGTTGAAATTCAAAAAAAAAAATCCATCCAAAATTCAATTTTTTAATTCAGAAACAAGGGTTGTTTGGACACCCAACTGAAATCTCAAGACTTGGGTGCTGAACTTAAAAATCTCGGACCAAAAGAGTAGTTGTCATCACCTACAGCCCTTCGCGACAACCTCGCCACGGCGTTCGTTCCGCTCGATAACCCTCGAGCGGGGATGTCCGTCACGATCGAGCTATGTCCGTGACGATCGAGCCTAGTCAGTATTGTCCGTGACGATCGAGCTATGTCCGTGACGATCGAGCTATGTCCGTGACGATCGAGCTATGTCCGTCACGATCGAGCCTAGCCAGTAGTTTCCGTCACGATTCGAGGCCGCACGATAGGACCCTCGAGGCCCCGACGTTCCGGCACGCTCGAGGCTCCGCAGCCAAGCTCGAGGACTCACCCTCGAGCGACGTTCCGGCACGCTCGAGGCTCCGCAGCCAAGCTCGAGGACTCACCCTCGAGCGACGTTCCGGCACGCTCGAGGCTCCGCAGCCAAGCTCGAGGGGGCACTTACCCTCGAGCGACGTTCCGTCACGCTCGAGGCTCCGCAGCCAAGCTCGAGGGGGCACTTACCCTCAAGCGATGTTCCGTCACGCTCGAGGCTTCGCAGCCAAGCTCGAGGGGGGCACTCACCCTCGAGTGGCGTTTCCGACCGTTCGAGGCTCGGCAAGCTCGAGCTTGCGGTTCAAGCTCGAAGCGCCGTAGCGCCTGGTCGAAGTGCCTGGTCCAAGCTCGAAAGTTGTGTCCCACACCTCAGACCCCAACTTTTAATTTTACCCGTTTCGAAGTTCAGTTCGAATTTTTGGAGAAAATTCGAATTTGGAAATCGGAGCTCCACGGGCATGCTACAGTGCCCCTGGCGCGCGCTGCGCTGGCCGGAGCTCGGCCGCCACGTGGCCGGCGAGCGGCGCAGGCGGCGCTGAGCTGGCCAAGCCGCGGCGGACGCTGGCGCTTGTCGCCTAGCTCTTGTCCGGCCACTCCCAAGCCATCACTTCGCCGCTGTCGCCTCGCCTCGCCTCGCGCCGCGGAGCGCCATCATACGGTCGCGCGCCGCCGTGGCCGCACGCGCGCTCGCGCCGCGCCGAGCGCACTGCAGACGGTAGAATCCGTTCGCGTCGCGCCAAAGCCTCTGTTGAGGATCTCCACTTCATCACGCGATGATCTTTGACGCCCAACCGCGCGTGTGCGCTCTGTTCGAGCTCGCCGCGCCATCAATGGCGACCGCGACAGCCACCCACGCGCTCGCACGCTCCCGAGGCCGCACAGTGCCTCCCTTGCGTGCTCAATCACTCCACCGCGCACTCACACCCCTCCCCTCACTCGCTCACTTGGCCATTTTCACTTCCCCGCGCTCGCTCGGTCTTCTTCTTCCTCGCGCCGCGCGAACCGAGCCGAGCTTCTCCGAGAAATTCACCCTCCACACTCCACCATTCCCAAATTCGTCCCGCACGAAGCTAGCCCTCTACTCCAGCTCCATTTCCCCCCGTTTTCCCCAAGCTATTGTCCCTACTCCGGCGAGAATTCGTGATTTCCCCCAAATCGCGATTTTCGGCCGCCGGAGCACCCGCACGTCGAGACCCTACTCCGAGCCGTCCCCGAGGTCAACCGAGCACGCCATTGGCTTCCTCGAGCTCCACTGGTGCTCTAGGACCCCTCGAACCTCGGCGAACGACCCCGAGCTCACCGGCGTAGAAGCCGCGGCGGCCGCGCCGCCACCACCTCGTCGCCGGCGAAACTCCGACCATCCCCGGCCTCCAAACCGTCCCCAAACGACTCGTGGTGAGCCCAGGAAGCTTTTCCCCCACTTCCCCGAGCCTAGTTCGCCGCCGTTTGGCCGGCGCAACTCCGGCGAGAGCCGAGGGCCTTCCTTCATCGTCTTCGTTTGTCTAGGGGTCTCTGCGCAAAAGTTCAGGGACTCGTTCGCGAAGTTTTGAAAGTTATAGGGTTCCCTGCGAAAATAGATTCTTAAAACTAGATTTGTTTTTCCCGAATCTTGTAAAATCCATTAAAAATCGTACAAAAATCAGAAAAATGCACAAAAATACTCTCTGGATTCGTGAGAGTCTAAGCTACAATCCCTATTAGACATGTTTATACTTTTGAGGAACTGTTTTTGAGCTAAAATTCAAACTATGAAAATGGAAAGTAGTGCACCATTTCAAATCCAGAGCTCCGCTAGGGTTGAGCTTTGGATATGTTGTGTATAGTGACTTTGGACAGCTTGTGTCCAAAGGGGACCTAAAAATATGAACTTTAGCTCCAGTTATAAATTAAAATGTGTTTTCTGTCTTTTTGCAGTGCAGAAATCTTTAAAAATAATCTGTGCAGTGAAAAATCACCATTTTGCTCCAGAGGACTAAAAACTTGTTAGCACACCTGTGCAAAATGAAAAACTTAATTTTTGCTCTGTTTAGGCTAGCAAATAAATAAATATGTGTTTTTGGATAGGAATTTATTGAGGACTACCCAAGGGTTATTTTGAGCCACCACTTGGCCAGAGCCCTCCTTGTACTTATGACTAGCTTTGGTAGGAAGATTTCCTGAATTGGATGTATTTCCAATTTTATATGAATTTATTTCATTTCTGCAGGCAACAGATTGAATTAATTTTAATAAATTATGTGTAGCTCAGATTTAGCTAAATTTTGGAGTGAGCTTAGCTCTTATACTCCAGTAGCTGTCATAAAGTTTATAGATAAAAATGATGAGCAGAAAAGGAGAAACAAAAATGCGAAGTAATCTAGATGGAAATCGATTTATATAAAAGAATAAACCTTTTTTAGTTAGTTAGAATAAAATAAATGGAATCTGAAATTCCAGAGCAGCCACCCTAAGTTATGCATCTCATGTAGAAGGCGCCATCCCGGACGGCAACTACCACCTCATTCCCGCAGACGAGGAAGAAGTCCCGGAGGAAGGTGCCGGTGCAGGATCGACCAACCCGGAGGCTAACCCCCAGTCCGAGCAAGAAGGCAAGCCCCGGAGCATAACCTAACTTTACCAAATTATGCACTTTGAATTCTCTATGTTTGTGCATTTACGTTCAAGGAGTTGATTGAATACCTTAGCTGCACATTTCCTAGTACCTATGACTTGCAATACTAGTATGAAAGGATCGATAGGGCATTGCTTTAGGTCCGTTACAAGTCGAGTGATTTCCTGTCACTCGCGAGACATAGGAATTGCTTGTCTTTACTTATGTTGGAATCATAAGGATTGACGGGCGGGATGATAGATGTAGATCTCCTGTCCGTGTATGATAATTGATTAAGGTCGAAATGTGTGGAAAGAGCTGTCAAGTTTTTGAACGTACCACATGCATGCCGATGTATGGGGATCGGTAAGCCCGGTACCAGATTGAAGCAGCTAGGGCCGATAGCCATCTCTCCTTGGAAACTTTTGTTTCCCCTGCCGTACACTTGTGGATATATGCGTGATGCTGTGAGTGAAGCAGTAAACCTTTATCCTAAGGAAGTGGACCCGGTTCCGAATTGTGGATCGATGGGAAAGGTTGGGAAGTGCTTGTACCTTTTATAGCAAGCATTGTCCGTGTGTGTTGGGTTTCCCCTGGCCAGGTAGCAAAATTTGGTTCGAACTGTCCGCTTCTCGCGGTTAATGAGACTGCTTGACCGCCTTGCTGCATTGAGTAACAAGTGGAACTATGAGATTGATGAACTTGTTGTATGAATTAAATTACACTGCACCACTTGTATGCTTAGAGAGGATGCTAATCTAGAATGGTTAAATCTACTAGAATATGATGCTAAAACTATGAAAGCAAGGATCTACCTTTAGTTGCTTTTTGGGAAACAAACCCACCAGCCAAAAGCCTCTCATTGTCTAGATGTCGGTGATATAGATTTCACCCGACGGGTAAGCCTTGCTGAGTATTAGTATACTCAGCCTTGCTTGTGGCATTGATTTACAGGTACACCGTTGGATGTCGATGCTTTGTCTTGGCCTGCCCAGGTTCCACCTGGCTGGCACATCGAATGGGTTCCGTCCTCTGCCGAGGATCAGGAGGAGTAGCACCGTGGCAGGCTTCAGCATGGTGTTATTTGTATCGTCGTTAGTTTATTTACTTCCGCTGCAATGAACTATTTTATTTCCGCTGCAAGACTTTGATACTCTGATTTCATTTCAAACTTGGTTTGTAATAACTTTGAGATACTATTTGTGTATGTTAATTTGTGGAATGTTGTAATCTCTGGAACTCACCTTTGTGTGGGCGTGCTGTTGTTTCGATCGAGAAAAGTACGTGGTTTAATCGGGTTTAATCCGACGGCGCTCCAGCTTATTCCGGATTAAGTGCCTGACTACGTGATTAGTGGTCCCAAGGTACTTAACTTGGAATAATTTCGGAGTGGTCCGCCACAGCTAGCATCAGAGCCGAAACAGCGCACCGGAGAGACCAACAAACCTTAAATAAATATTTTTAGAATAAAATTTGCCAACTCGTGCTTCCGACGCGTTTTGCGAAGGAAGGTTATCTTAGGACCGCTAAGGATGTTACCTAGAACGTGAAACCTATGTGGGATAAGGGATCACGATATGATAGGTGGCAAATAGTATATTATACTGACCTCCAGCACATTTCATTCTGTCATTTACTTTACGCAATGGTGGGCGCAAGGTACGGCGATTGCTGTAACGTACCACGGCACTATATGAAAATATAGTGGCGGCACATAGTCAATACGCTGTGATGGCGTATGAAACTAGAATAGGATGGTGGGCGCAAGGTACGGTGATTGCTGTAGCGTACCACGGCATCATATGCAAATATGATGGCGGCACAAAGTCAATACGCTATTTCAATAGCATATGAAACTGTCAATATGTTGCTTTGGTGACATATGAACATTGCCCGTTCAATGTTAAACGTTCGGGTGCCACCTCTATAGTGGGTGGTAATGAATGGAGACGCTTTCGTGAGTGCTGGCACGAAAGGTTGATTATACATGCTCTGGAATGGAATTTTCTGCAGGTACACTAACCACGATTCCGTAAGATAAACGGTTAGAAAAGTTCGGCTAGTTAATATAGGGAGAGACGGATATTGCCTAGCCACCGGCACTAACTTCGTAAGCCAAAAGTTATTGACATGTGTGTTGGCGAGAACGAATAGGCCGCTCATGCATTGCATCTCGCTGAATTAATATCGACTTTTAACACATGACCAAATTGAACCGCCGTCAAAGAAATTGAAATCACAACCCAAAAATCCTGCTGAGAACAATCTGTTTGCACCCTTAATTCGAAACTGAAAACGTTGTCAAACGAAAAAGTGTTCAACACGAAAGTTGTCATAAATATTATGAAGTAAATGCTGGAGAAATTTCAACGAAAATGGTTCAGTAAAATTGGAGTTATGCTAAAAATGGTAACCCCCTGTCTGCTGGAAATTTCTGGGGACAGTGAGATAAAAATTTAATTTTTACACCCTGTTAACGACAGTTTCTGCTCAAACCTCCAACATGAAACTTGTTAGGAATTACTTAAACAATGTTCTGGCCAAATTTGGGAATTTTTGAGCTTGTAGATTTCTAGTTTTGTAATTTTTACCACCCTGCACAGAATCTGTTCTTATTCTTTGGCGCTACCCGGTGCTCACCCTTGCCCCTTTTTCCTTTTGGTTCAGATGGACGCCCTCGCTGACCTGGCTAGCTACCCCAACGACGTGTCTTTCTCTGATTTCTTGGGATGGGAAGGCTTCCCTAGCATCTTGTGGTCGGTTCTACAGGCACTTGGCTACCCTACACCGCCACAATATGAGAGAATCCTCATCCGAGACCGTGGTGTGACTCGTTCCCGTGTGCGTTTGGTGGTACACCGTCACCCGCCGTGTCCTAGTTCCCCCACCTGGACGGTGGAAGTTCATGGACACCACATGGAGACGACTTGTGAGCTAGCTGCCTTGAATGGCATCAGTTCTTTTTGTGCTCAGAACCAGAGCTTGGTAGAGCACCAGTTGCTTGGGCTGTTTCCACCAACTCAGCCGGATGATCCCCACTGGATGAGGCGCTACCTTAGCTCTCCGTTGAGGATGGCGGAGAGCCTCGTCGCAGCAGCCGCTTTGATGATGAGGTGGATACGGGCGTATCACCGTTTGCAGGCACTTCTTGGACGGTCGCAGAGCGAGATGCTCAACATTGCTATGGACATGTCCGCTCGCGCCCGTGACATAGGGGTTGAGAGGACCTCTTTGTCCATTGAGGTGACCACTAGAGATGCCATGATTGCTGACTTGGAGAGGCAATTGAATGACCTCCAGATTGCACACAACAACACCCAGAATGAGTTAGCACAAACTAGAGATGAGCTTGAGGAGGTACATGGTACCTTGGAGCATGCAAATGCTATGCTTGCCGCCCATGACGCTCAACACCTTCTTGAGCAAGAAGGAGGGAATGGTGAAGGAGAGGCCCCCGATTCCGACATGGACACCGAGGATGACATGCCGTCCCTTCCAGCTCCACCTTCACCTATGGGCAGC
Source organism: Digitaria exilis (assembly GCA_015342445.1). NCBI lineage: Eukaryota > Viridiplantae > Streptophyta > Magnoliopsida > Poales > Poaceae > Digitaria > Digitaria exilis. The sequence continues at coordinate 12,337 of JACEFO010001744.1, forward strand.
GAGGCTACCGCTAACAACTTGGATGATTTTTAGAGTGGTAGTAGCAAGTACTCCTCCGCTAGGCCTAAGTTTTGGCTTCGTCTTGTAATAGGCTAGATGGAGTTGAGCTCCCCCTCTTTACCTTTTGGTGGCAATGTAAATTAATGGTGTGGTTGTGGTGTAAAACTTGATGAAGTGTAATAGCTGTGTTGAAAACATTCTGCAGCTGACCTTGTTTTAATTATTGATGGGTTTTCCATTCATTTCTGGGCTGTGATGTGAACTACAAAGTTGTTTGGAATTTGTCAAACAAAATGATCACCAAATTGCAACCCCATTGGTTAAGCGAAATAAAAATGGCAACCAAAACACTATAGCTCGGCCTGCTGAAAAACAGCAAATGCAGAGAGCTAAAGATTGAATTTTTCGGCTTAGTTCCAGTCCGAATTTGATTCCGAGCCCAACATGAAAGTTGTAGAGCATAAAATTTCCGAGCTACTGACCGAATGGGAGCATTTGACTTGTTTCCTGTTGGGAGATATGATTTTTCTCCCGAACTGCGTGCTGATTTGCCATTCTGCGCAGTACACTTTAATATATTGTCACGTTCTATCTTGTCATTCATTATGCAAGCTTATGAAATGTGGCTAATACAAGTACCTGCTGCAGATGGCAATCACCCGCAGCGGTCACGACGCTAGTGGCTCCAACGCTAACCAGCAGGGGCCAGAGGGGCAGCAACAGCCACCGCCACCTCCTCCTCCGCAGCAACCTCCGACGTGGCAGCAGCTATATGCCACGCAAACGGAGATTCTCCGGAACCTGCAGCATCAGCAGCAGATGATGCAGCAGCAGATGCTTCAGCAGGGAGGTCAACGGGCCCCTCAGCCTCAGGTGGCCAGATACGAAGATTTTCTGGCAACGCACCCGCCGATTTTCTCTCGAGCTGATGAGCCCCTGGAGGCCGACACCTGGATTCGAGCCATCGAGTCCAAATTCACCATCCTGGCGACACCTTGTGCCTCTAACCGCAAGGTCGTGTTCGCGGCACAGCAACTCCGCGGCCCAGCTCTCCTTTGGTGGGAGAACTACCTGGCCCTGCAGCAGGAGGGTCATGTAGTTGAGTGGGATGAGTTCAAGGCTGCATTCAAGGCTCATCACATTCCGGCCGGTCTGGTAGAAAGGAAGCTGAATGAGTTTTTGGCGCTGACCCAGGGTACCCGTACAGTGCTTCAGTACGCCCAGGCCTTCAATGGTCTGTGCCCTTATGCGGGTCATCACGTTGACTCGGACGAGAAGAAGCTAGAGAGGTTCCGACGTGGCCTTAACACCAAGTTAAAGGCACAATTGGCCACCACCCGTGCTGCCTCGTACGGCGATCTTGTGAACCTTGCCATCACCCAGGAAGACGCCAATATGGTGCACAAGGCGGAGAAGAAGAGGAAGACTCCCGCTGGACCGTCGAGCGCGCAGCCACAGAGGTTCCGCTTGGTTCCCCCGGCTGCACCGCAGGGACAGTCCAGGGCACCTCAGGGAGGTGGATGGGTTGCTAGGCCGCCACAGCCTAACGCGCCTCGTTTCCCTCCACCGCCGCAGCAGCAGCAAGCACCAAGGCAAAATGCACAGCAGCCAGCTCGCCCTGGAGCCGGCTATCAGTGCTTCAAGTGTGGAAGTAAAGATCATTTTATCAAGGATTGCCCGCAGAACAAGCAGCAAAACCAACGCTCGGGAACTCAGCAAGGCAAGGGCAAGCAGCAGCAGCGTGTGCAAGTTCGGCAAGGACGGCTCAACTACACCACCTTGGCCGACCTACCCGAGGGAGCCCCAGACATGACTGGTACCTTCCCTATCTGCACTCAACCTGCTGTGATATTGTTTGATTCCGGGGCAACACATAGTTTTATAAGCACAAGATTTCATGTGAAATGCGGATTAAAATCGTACCATACCAAATCATCATACGTGATATCAACTGCGGGAGGTAAACTTTCATCCAACCAAGTCACCCGAAAAATTCCAATCAGGCTGGGAAGTAAAACATTTCCTACTGATTTGATTCTGCTTGGAATGGAAGGAATTGACATTGTGTTAGGAGCCAATTGGATGACTCAACATAAGGTTGTCCTAGATGTTGCGGAACGAGTTGTTGAGATAAACTCGCCTACGCAGGGCCCGAGTGTGCTATATCTGCCACAACGGACTCGCGTCGATGCGTGTGCTTATGCAATGGTAGAAACCCAACTAAAGGACATTCCGGTGGTATGTGAGTATGCCGATGTATTTCCGGATGACTTACCTGGGATGCCGCCGGATAGGGACATTGAATTTGTGATTGAACTTCAACCTGGCACAGCACCTATATCAAAGAGACCATATAGAATGCCGCCCAATGAATTGGCTGAATTAAAAATTCAACTCCAAGAATTGCTAGATAAGGGTTTCATTCGTCGAAGTGTATCACCTTGGGGATGTCCCGCTATCTTTGTGAAGAAGAAGGACCATTCCTTGAGGTTGTGTATTGATTACCGGCCTCTCAATGCGGTAACTATTAAGAACAAGTACCCACTCCCCCGTATTGACATCTTGTTTGACCAACTAGCTGGCACCAGAGTGTTCTCCAAGATTGACCTTCGCTCTGGCTATCACCAAATCAAAATCAGGCCTTGTGACATTCCAAAGACTGCCTTTTCCACACGTTATGGACTTTATGAATTCTTGGTTATGTCTTTTGGACTCACCAATGCCCCGGCCTACTTCATGTACCTCATGAATTCGGTCTTTATGTCAGAGCTAGACAAGTTTGTGGTGGTTTTCATTGACGACATTCTTATATATTCTAAGAATGAGGAAGAGCATGCCGAGCACCTTCGCATTGTTCTTCAAAGGTTGAGAGATCACCGGCTCTACGCCAAGTTCTCCAAGTGTGAATTCTGGTTAGAGAGCGTGAAGTTCTTAGGCCACACGGTTTCCAAGGATGGTATATCCGTGGATCCAACCAAAGTGCAAGAGGTGTTGGATTGGCAACCACCTACTTCTGTCCACGAGATTCGGAGTTTTCTGGGTTTAGCCGGTTATTACCGCCGTTTTATTCCGGACTTCTCTCGGATTGCGAAGCCCATGACCGAACTCTTAAAGAAGGGAGTCAAATTTGAGTGGAATGACAAATGCGATGAAGCTTTCCACACCTTGCGAAGACATTTGACTTCAGCCCCAGTTTTGGCTCAGCCCGATTGCACCAAGCCCTATGATGTCTATTGCGATGCATCAGGCACCGGCCTTGGCTGTGTTCTCATGCAAGAGAACCGAGTCATTGCTTATGCTTCTCGAGCACTTCGGCCTCATGAGCAAAACTACCCCACGCATGATCTTGAGTTAGCAGCGGTCATTCATGCTCTCAAGATGTGGAGACACTATTTGATGGGTGTTCCCTGCAACATATACACAGACCACAAGAGCCTCAAATATGTTTTCACTCAGGCACATTTGAATATGAGACAGCGAAGATGGTTGGAGTTAGCAAAGGACTATGACCTTAATGTGCATTATCACCCCGGGAAGGCTAATGTAGTTGCTGATGCACTAAGCCGCAAGGCTCATTGTCATTGTCTTTCCGTGGAGTCCTACGCTGACACCCTGTGTCATGAAATGGCAAAGCTCAATTTGGAGATTGTTCCACACGGGTACTTCAGCCATATTGCAGTGGAACCAACCTTGCACGATCAGATTGTTGTAGCCCAATTAAATGACGCGAGCATTAAAATCCTTAAAAGGAAATTGTCTAAGGAGAAGGTGAAAGAGAAGTACAAGTGTTTCTGGTTTGATGGGCAGGGAGTGATGTGGTTTGGACATCGCCTCGTGGTGCCTAAAAACACGGAACTCCGGAGGAAGATTATGGATGAGGCACATCTCTCTAAATTTTCTATCCATCCCGGCAGCACCAAAATGTACCAAGATTTGAAACAAGACTTTTGGTGGACTCGAATGAAGCGAGAAATTGCCACATATGTGTCGGAATGTGACACCTGCCAGCGGGTTAAGGCCAGCCACTTGAAGGTAGCAGGCACGCTTCAACCTCTACCTATTCCCTCATGGAAGTGGGAAGACATAAACATGGATTTTATTGTTGGACTTCCCAGAACCCCTCAGGGACACGATTCCATTTGGGTAATTGTGGATCGCCTTACTAAGACTGCCCATTTTATTCCAGTCAATACCCTTTATGCTGCTAAGAAGTACGCGGAGATTTATTTGGAGCGGATCGTTTGTCTACATGGGGTACCCAAGATGATAATTTCAGATCGTGGTGCTCCGTTCGTAGCACGCTTTTGGGAACAATTGCAATTATCCCTAGGCACCAAACTGATCCGTAGTTCAGCATATCACCCACAAACCGATGGGCAGACGGAAAGGGTAAATCAAATACTTGAGGATATGCTTCGAGCTTGTGTTATTCATTATGGGAAGAATTGGGAGAAGTGTCTATCCCTGGCCGAATTCTCCTATAACAACAGCTACCAAGCGAGTCTCAAAATGGCACCTTTCGAAGCCTTATATGGTAGAAGATGTCGGACCCCGTTGTGTTGGTCCCAGGCAGGCGAGAGGTATGCTTATGGCCCTGACCTTGTAAAGGAAGCAGAGGAAAAGGTTAGAATCATTCGTGAAAATTTGAGAACTGCCCAGTCAAGGCAGAAGAGTTACTTTGATCAACGGCGAAAACCACTTCAGTTTGAAGTTGGTGATCACGTGTATCTTAAAGTCTCCCCGACCAAAGGTGTGCAAAGATTTGGACTAAAAGGAAAGCTTGCACCTCGTTATATCGGCCCGTATGAAATTACTCAGCAATATGGGCCGGTAGCCTATCAAGTGAAGCTTCCCGAAAAACTTTCAGCTGTACACGATGTATTTCATGTTTCTCAACTTAAGAGGTGTCTACGTGTTCCGACCGAAGTTGTTGAACAAGAGGAACTCTCGGTTGAACCGGATCTCTCTTATGATGAGCATCCCGTTAAGATCCTCGACAAGAAAGAGCGACAAACACGAAGGAAGGGAGTTAAAATGTACAAAGTTCAGTGGAGTCATCACTCCGAAGATGAAGCCACGTGGGAAACCGAGGACTACCTTAGGAAGAATTTCCCCGACATACTTTCATAAGCCGAGGTATTTCTTTTCCCCTCTCTATCTCTAGGTTTAATCGAATCTCGGGACGAGATTCCTTTTAAGGGGGGTAGGCTGTGACATCTCTGATGTCAAAAGACTTAAAAAGTGCAATTAAATCAACGCAACAGGGAATTATGGGTTGAAATTCAAAAAAAAAATCCATCCAAAATTCAATTTTTTAATTCAGAAACAAGGGTTGTTTGGACACCCAACTGAAATCTCAAGACTTGGGTGCTGAACTTAAAAATCTCGGACCAAAAGAGTAGTTGTCATCACCTACAGCCCTTCGCGACAACCTCGCCACGGCGTTCGTTCCGCTCGATAACCCTCGAGCGGGGATGTCCGTCACGATCGAGCTATGTCCGTGACGATCGAGCCTAGTCAGTATTGTCCGTGACGATCGAGCTATGTCCGTGACGATCGAGCTATGTCCGTGACGATCGAGCTATGTCCGTCACGATCGAGCCTAGCCAGTAGTTTCCGTCACGATTCGAGGCCGCACGATAGGACCCTCGAGGCCCTGACGTTCCGGCACGCTCGAGGCTCCGCAGCCAAGCTCGAGGACTCACCCTCGAGCGACGTTCCGGCACGCTCGAGGCTCCGCAGCCAAGCTCGAGGGGGCACTTACCCTCGAGCGACGTTCCGTCACGCTCGAGGCTCCGCAGCCAAGCTCGAGGGGGCACTTACCCTCGAGCGACGTTCCGTCACGCTCGAGGCTTCGCAGCCAAGCTCGAGGGGGCCACTCACCCTCGAGTGGCGTTTCCGACCGTTCGAGGCTCGGCAAGCTCGAGCTTGCGGTTCAAGCTCGAAGCGCCGTAGCGCCTGGTCGAAGTGCCTGGTCCAAGCTCGAAAGTTGTGTCCCACACCTCAGACCCCAACTTTTAATTTTACCCGTTTCGAAGTTCAGTTTGAATTTTTGGAGAAAATTCGAATTTGGAAATCGGAGCTCCACGGGCATGCTACAGTGCCCCTGGCGCGCGCTGCGCTGGCCGGAGCTCGGCCGCCACGTGGCCGGCGAGCGGCGCAGGCGGCGCTGAGCTGGCCAAGCCGCGGCGGACGCTGGCGCTTGTCGCCTAGCTCTTGTCCGGCCACTCCCGAGCCATCACTTCGCCGCTGTCGCCTCGCCTCGCCTCGCGCCGCGGAGCGCCATCATACGGTCGCGCGCCGCCGTGGCCGCACGCGCGCTCGCGCCGCGCCGAGCGCACTGCAGGCGGTAGAATCCGTTCGCGTCGCGCCAAAGCCTCTGCTGAGGATCTCCACTTCATCACGCGATGATCTTTGACGCCCAACCGCGCGTGTGCGCTCTGTTCGAGCTCGCCGCGCCATCAATGGCGACCGCGACAGCCACCCACGCGCTCGCACGCTCCCGAGGCCGCACAGTGCCTCCCTTGCGTGCTCAATCACTCCACCGCGCACTCACACCCCTCCCCTCACTCACTCACTTGGCCATTTTCACTTCCCCGCGCTCGCTCGGTCTTCTTCTTCCTCGCGCCGCGCGAACCGAGCCGAGCTTCTCCGAGAAATTCACCCTCCACACTCCACCATTCCCAAATTCGTCCCGCACGAAGCTAGCCCTCTACTCCAGCTCCATTTCCCCCCGTTTTCCCCAAGCTATTGTCCCTACTCCGGCGAGAATTCGTGATTTCCCCCAAATCGCGATTTTCGGCCGCCGGAGCACCCGCACGTCGAGACCCTACTCCGAGCCGTCCCCGAGGTCAACCGAGCACGCCATTGGCTTCCTCGAGCTCCACTGGTGCTCTAGGACCCCTCGAACCTCGGCGAACGACCCCGAGCTCACCGGCGTAGAAGCCGCGGCGGCCACGCCGCCACCACCTCGTCGCCGGCGAAACTCCGACCATCCCCGGCCTCCAAACCGTCCCCAAACGACTCGTGGTGAGCCCAGGAAGCTTTTCCCCCACTTCCCCGAGCCTAGTTCGCCGCCGTTTGGCCGGCGCAACTCCGGCGAGAGCCGAGGGCCTTCCTTCATCGTCTTCGTTTGTCTAGGGGTCTCTGCGCAAAAGTTCAGGGACTCGTTCGCGAAGTTTTGAAAGTTCTAGGGTTCCCTGCGAAAATAGATTCTTAAAACTAGATTTGTTTTTCCCGAATCTTGTAAAATCCATTAAAAATCGTACAAAAATCAGAAAAATGCACAAAAATACTCTCTGGATTCGTGAGAGTCTAAGCTACAATCCCTATTAGACATGTTTATACTTTTGATGAACTGTTTTTGAGCTAAAATTCAAACTATGAAAATGGAAAGTAGTGCACCATTTCAAATCCAGAGCTCCGCTAGGGTTGAGCTTTGGATATGTTGTGTATAGTGACTTTGGACAGCTTGTGTCCAAAGGGGACCTAAAAATATGAACTTTAGCTCCAGTTATAAATTAAAATGTCTTTTCTGTCTTTTTGCAGTGCAGAAATCTTTAAAAATAATCTGTGCAGTGAAAAATCACCATTTTGCTCCAGAGGACTAAAAGCTTGTTAGCACACCTGTGAAAAATGAAAAACTTAATTTTTGCTCTGTTTAGGCTAGCAAATAAATAAATATGTGTTTTTGGATAGGAATTTATTGAGGACTACCCAAGGGTTATTTTGAGCCACCACTTGGCCAGAGCCCTCCTTGTACTTATGACTAGCTTTGGTAGGAAGAATTCCTGAATTGGATGTATTTCCAATTTTATATGAATTTATTTCATTTCTGCAGGCAACAGATTGAATTAATTTTAATAAATTATGTGTAGCTCAGATTTAGCTAAATTTTGGAGTGAGCTTAGCTCTTATACTCCAGTAGCTGTCATAAAGTTTATAGATAAAAATGATGAGCAGAAAAGGAGAAACAAAAATGCGAAGTAATCTAGATGGAAATCGATTTATATAAAAGAATAAACCTTTTTGTAGTTAGTTAGAATAAAATAAATGGAATCTGAAATTCCAGAGCAGCCACCCTAAGTTATGCATCTCATGTAGAAGGCGCCATCCCGGACGGCAACTACCACCTCATTCCCGCAGACGAGGAAGAAGTCCCGGAGGAAGGTGCCGGTGCAGGATCGACCAACCCGGAGGCTAACCCCCAGTCCGAGCAAGAAGGCAAGCCCCGGAGCATAACCTAACTTTACCAAATTATGCACTTTGAATTCTCTATGTTTGTGCATTTACGTTCAAGGAGTTGATTGAATACCTTAGCTGCACATTTCCTAGTACCTATGACTTGCAATACTAGTATGAAAGGATCGATAGGGCATTGCTTTAGGTCCGTTACAAGTCGAGTGATTTCCTGTCACTCGCGAGACATAGGAATTGCTTGTCTTTACTTATGTTGGAATCATAAGGATTGACGGGCGGGATGATAGATGTAGATCTCCCGTCCGTGTATGATAATTGATTAAGGTCGAAATGTGTGGAAAGAGCTGTCAAGTTTTTGAACGTACCACATGCATGCCGATGTATGGGGATCGGTAAGCCCGGTACCAGATTGAAGCAGCTAGGGCCGATAGCCATCTCTCCTTGGAAACTTTGTTTTCCCCTGCCGTACACTTGTGGATATATGCGTGAGACTGTGAGTGAAGCAGTAAACCTTTATCCTAAGGAAATGGACCCGGTTCCGAATTGTGGATCGATGGGAAAGGTTGGGAAATGCTTGTGCCTTTTATACCAAGCAGAGTATCCGTGTGTGTTGGGTTTCCCCTGGCCAGGTAGCAAAATTCGGTTCGAACTGTCCGCTTCTCGCGGTTAATGAGACTGCTTGACCGCCTGGCTACATTGAGTAACAAGTGAAACTTTGAGATTTATAAACTTGTTCTATGAATTAATTTGTATTGCACCACTTGTATGCTTAGAGAGGATGCTAATCTAGAATGGTTAAATGTACTAGAATATGATGCTAAAACTTGAAAGCAAGGATCTACCTTTAGTTGCTTTTTGGCAAACAAACCCACCAGCCAAAAGCCTCTCATTGTCTAGATGTCGGTGATCTAGATTTCACCCGACGGGTAAGCCTTGCTGAGTATTAGTATACTCAGCCTTGCTTGTGGCATTGATTTATAGGTACACCGTTGGATGTCGATGCTTTGTCTTGGCCTGCCCAGGTTCCACCTGGCTGGCACATCGAATGGGTTCCGTCCTCTGCCGAGGATCAGGAGGAGTAGCACCGTGGCAGGCTTCAGCATGGTGTTATTTGTATCGTCGTTAGTTTATTTACTTCCGCTGCAATGAACTATTTTATTTTCGCTGCAAGACTTTGATACTCTGATTTCATTTCAAACTTGGTTTGTAATAACTTTGAGATACTATTTGTGTATGTTAATTTGTGGAATGTTGTAATCTCTGGAACTCACCTTCGTGTGGGCGTGCTGTTGTTTCGATCGAGAAAAGTACGTGGTTTAATCGGGTTTAATCCGACGGCGCTCCAGCTTATTCCGGATTAAGTGCCTGACTACGTGATTAGTGGTCCCAAGGTACTTAACTTGGAATAATTTCGGAGTGGTCCGCCACAGGATTTATCCGTTGGCTATGTCCCGTTAGGCAAAGTCGCGTGTTCTAAGCGCCCGATGTACGGCAGCTTCACACGTTGCGATGATTGTGCTCTCGCAACGGACGGCATTGACCCCCTCACGTTGCGCCCTGAGCGTACGTCAATCTCGATGCCTTGGGTTATGCTGCCTATGTTGAACCAAAATGGTACTATGCTTGTTAGGGTGTTTTGTGGAAGTCCTCGTAGCATAAGTTCTTTTGGATTTATGTGACTAGCGGGTAAAGGGCGAAACCTCTACAGAGTGCTGATGTATCATGATAGTCGTGCTCACGGATACAAGCGACCGGGATCCTTTTTTATTAGAAGTTGATGTTAGTGGTTGATGATGGTGTATTCTATGATTACTTATACATTATTATTTGGGTTTATAATCGGGTTTTCACTCATTTGTAGTAATTTGGATGATAATAAAATGAAATTACTAAAAGTGCTAATACAGTTTAACCGTGTCAAGCCTTTTGTTCTTGCATAACCCATGTCATACTGGTTAAGTAAGATGGTTTACTTACACTTGAAACTATTCAACAAAATTCCGGATGGGTAACAGATGGAGCATTGAATGATCAGTCGCTTGCTGAGTTCCCGGAGGATCTGCCGTACTTCTAGCTGTGTTCAACCAGTCGGCATCCCTGTGGACTTGAGGCTCTACTACTTATGAAATGTTTGCTATTAATAAGACTTCTCCTGTGTTATTTGTTTAAGACTATGTCTTTGTGTTAAACAGTGATGTAAACTATTTTATTTCAAGCATTGTGTTCTCTGTGATCCATATTTGTAATCTATATGTGTTCTGTGGACATCCTGGGCACACATATGAAAGATTCGGATTTGTTGGAAGTCTGGGTGTTACAAAGTTGGTATCAGAGCCGTGCTGACTGTAGGATCACAGCCTAGATAGAACGGTCGATTAGATTTTGCTTAATCATTGCACTTTTGTTATATTCTACTTTGGAGTTGAGTTTCTATTGAAAAGTGGTGTTCTATCCTACCTCTGTCCATTGTGAGAAGGTTTCTAACTTTTATTTACTCTTTCATCTTGAAGCTATAGATGGCTCGCACGAAACAGACACCCCGCAAGAGTACCTATGGCTACCTTCCACCCCGCATCGCTGAATACCCGTTGGTGACATGCAACCTGGATGCCTACCAGGATTGGGAAGACAAGTGCGATGAAAAAGAGCTTTTGAGGCAGCAGGCCGAAGAAGAGCAGCAGCAGGAGTCCAAAGAGGTGGATCCCGAGGAGCAAGAGCTTGAGTCCTCGAAGTCGGAACAACAGCAAGAGGAGCCAGCAGACCAGCAGATGGACGCCGTAGGATGTGGCGCTGAGGAAGATGCCAACACCAATGCAGGAGATCCATTAGATGATGAGGAAGAGACCCAGACTCCCCCACCTCCGTCACCACCTCAGCTAGCTCCAGGAGCGGCCCGGTGGATTGTCTACGACTTCGTCCAAAATGGGGGCGACAACTTTTACCACCGCAGGCTTCTCAGAGTGCTTCGTAACCACTACGGCTTTGGCAATGTCGGAGTCGAGTACCGTAGTGGGTGGTGGACGCATCTCTTCTACCGCAACTTCTGGAGGACCTCGGTGCATGTGAGGGTGACCGATCAGTGGGCGAGGGCAGCTCGCGACATATCGGTTCACTTTGCTATTACTAACCGGGATTCCCAAGAGGTAGGGATCCCAGCTAGCTTCTATAGTGGCACTTGTGGCTGCTCTCAACACAAAACAGGATGCTGTGTCAGATGAAAACCTCATGCTAAAGAGGAAGCTCTCCGCCGGGCAATAGAAGATGAGGAGGACCTGTGCCCCGTAGCTCAAAGTACCGTGGAAAGTCACCACTGTGCAGGAGGCCGCGCTACAACTCTCCCACCGCCCACACCACCGTCGACCCCTAGATGCTACCATAAATTGTAATAAGGATCAAATAGAACGTTTTCAAGTCCAAAACTAGTCTAAGAGGGTCGAGTCTTGTGTTAACTATGTCTTTAAAGGCTTGAATAAATTGTCATTATGCTTATGACTGATTTGGATCTTTTGTAATGATTGTGATGAGCATGGATGAGAGTCTGCAATCATCTAGTATTGGATTAAGGTATAAGGATGTAATGAATAGATAGTTGGGTTCCTCATCTTTTGTGCACATCATCTACCTTTTCCTCCGTTGTCTGGGTTCCTTATCTTGTCAGTTCAGTGGATCTTCTTCAGTTTATCGGGGCTAGCTCCAAGTTTTTGTGAGAGGTATGTCGGGGACAATAAGGGGGGTAGACTTTCTAGCACACCTCGTAGTGCTGAGTATCAATGGATGACTCCCGAAGCAACGGTTGATCGGTTGTAAGTTAAGTGGAGCAGATGTGAGTTCTGGCTGAAGGAAGTATCATTCTTGGGTCATGTGTTGTCAAACGGAGGAGTAGCAGTTGATCCGAAGAAGGTTAGAGATGTTCTAAATTGGGTGCCATCACAGCAGTTAGCGAAGTTGGGAGTTTCCTCGGAATGGCAGGTTACTATCGGTGTTTTATAGAGGGATTCTCCAAGATTGCCAAGCCCATGACATCATTGCTAGAGAAAAATGCTAAGTTTGTGTGGACACCGGAGTGCCAAGCTAGCTTTGAAGAGTTGAAGAAAAGGTTGACCACTGCACCAGTATTGGTATTGCCAGACATTACCAAGAACTTCTCAGTCTATTGTGATGCGTCTCGTCAAGTATTGGGATGTGTACTCATGCAGGAGGGCAGAGTTCTGGCGTATGCATCCAGACACTTGAGGAGACATGAGCTGAATTACCGACACATGATCTGGAATTGACAGTTGTGGTTCATGCTTTGAAAATCTGGAGGCACTATTTGCTTGGGCACAAGTGTGACATCAATACCGATCACGAGAGCCTTAAGTATGTGTTCACACAATCTGAGTTGAACATGAGGCAACATCGTTGTCTGGAGAAAATCAATGATTTCGAGCTAGAGATTCATTACCATCCAAGGAAGGCTAACTTGGTGGCAGATGCTTTGAGCAGGAAGAGTTATGTGAATGTGCTGACAAGTCAAATTTGCCAGAAGAGCTTAGCTGGGAATTCGAATGCTTCAACTTGGGTATGGTAGCCAATGTGACTGAGTTAGAAGTGGAGCGAACTTTTGAACAGGATATCAGGAAAGGTCAATTGGAGGATGAAGAAATCAAGGAATTGATTAAGAAGATTGGGGCAGATAAAGCGCCAGGATTCCAATTGGATGATCAAGGAACAGTGTGGTTTGGTGACAGAATAGTGGTGCCAGATCAGCAGCATATCAATGATATCATCTTACGAGAGGCACACGAGTCAGCATATTCCATTCACCCGGGAAGTACCAAGATGTATTTGGACCTCATGGAAAGATGTTGGTTGTATGGTTTGAAGCAAGATGTTGCAACACACGTAGCTCTTTGCGATGTATGCCAGAGGGTCAAGGCCGAACATCAGAGTCCGACAGGTTTGCTTCAGCCTATTAGAATACCAGAGTGGAAATGGGAAGAAGTGGGTACGGACTTCATAACAGGTCTGCCCTGCACCCAGAGAGGTTATGACTCTATATGGGTGATTGTGGACCGATTGACGAAGGTGGCTCACTTTATTCCGGTGATGACTACATATTCCGGTGCCAAACTAGAAGAGTTGTACATGGAGCGGATTGTATGTTTGCATGGGGTACCGAAGAAGATAGTTTCAGACCGAGGCAGTCAGTTCACATCACACTTTTGGCGCAAGTTACATGAGTCTATGGATACAAAGCTTCATTTCAGTTCAGCTTATCATCCACAGACAGACGGTTAGACTGAGAGGACAAATCAAAAATTGGAAGATATGTTGAGGGCATGTGCATTACAGTATGGGAACAGTTGGGAGAAAAGCTTTTGCTATGGAGAGTTCTCATACAATAACAGTTACCAACAGAGTCTCAAGATGTCACCATTCAAGGCTTTGTATGGGAGGAAGTGCAGGACACCGTTGTTCAGGAATCAGACTGGTGAAGGTAAGGTATTTCGACCTGAGGTATCGAAACAGGCAGAACAGCAAGTGCAGGTAATCAGGCAGAATTTGAGGCAACTCAGACACGGCAGAAAAGTTATGCCGATGTGAGACGTCGAGACCTTAGCTTCGAAATTGGTGACTTCGTTTACCTCAAGGTGTCACCAATGAGGGTGTGAAGAGATTCAATGTCAAAGGCAAGTTAGCACCTCGATACATTTGACCTTTCAAGATTTTGGAATGGAGAGGTGAAGTGGCTTATCAGGTAGAGTTACTAGAGAAATTGGTAGGAGTACACGATGAGTTCCATGTGTCTCAGCTGAAGAAGTGTTTACGGGTGCAAGAGGAACAGATTCCGTTAGAGGAGTAGAATGTGCAAGAGGACCTTACTTACGAGGAGTATTCGGTCAAGGTTTTGGAGGAGTCTGAGAGGGTCACCAGGAACAAAGTCATACGTATGTGCAAGGTTCAGTGGAATCGTCTTTCAGAGGATGAAGCAACTTGGGAAAGGGAGCATGATCTCAAGGCAGAATATCCACATCTCTTCCAATCCACTTTCGAATCTCGGGGACGAGATTCATCTTAAGGGGGTAGGTTTGTCACAACCTAAAAATGCCCTTATTAAAAATAAACGGCTTTTTATATTCAAGTGCTCATAATTAATGTAGGCAAATAAAACTTTTGAAGAAAATAAAAGAAAATATAGGGAATAGAAACATTATTGTTTCATTCATGCTGGTGCATTTCTTTTTGTTTGTTGAATTCAAATTTTGGTTTGAATTTAAATGAGTGTTTAAATTTGAAAAAGGAAAGAAAAGAGAAAAAACAAAAAACCTTTTCTCTCTCTCCCTCCTCTCTTCCAACCGGGCCCATTCCTCCTCCCCATTTTCCCCTTTGCGCGCGGCCCAGCAACCGGCCCACTCCAGCCCAGCTCAGCCAGCCGCTTCCCCCCAGTCTTTCAGCGACCGACAGGCGGGGCCCACCCATCAGTGCCATCTTCCACCTCGCGACGCTGACAGACCGAGCCCGACCCGAGGTCGAGCTCGAGTCCGCCTCGCACACGAGCCCGCGCCGCCTTCTACCCGGGCTTGGCGCGCACGCTAAAGAGTCCTCGCCGCCCCTATATAAGTGCCGCCCCTGCTCCACGAACCCCTTGTGCCAAATCCCTCAAACCCTAGCTCCGAGCCACCGCCATCGTCCCACCGTTTTGGTGCCTGGTTGTAACACCCTATTTTTTTAACCTAATATTATAACATTCGTTTTGTTGCATATATGTTGCCTAGAATGCATTATGTATTTTTGCTTGCATTGTGTGCACCGTTGTAGAAGTTATCATGAGGACAGGGGCAGAGCTACAGTGGTGCGCGGGTATTCCCGGGAATACCCGACTATTTTTGCAAAAAAGTTTGTATACTTCATATGTGTGTGTGTATATATATAGTGGTAGGCTTATCTATGTGTTTTTCAATTCAAATACAGCCCAATGCAGCCTTTCTTGCCTCCCCCTTCCACGCCAGCCCAGCAGGCCGGCCCAAGATGAGGGCGCAAGGTCCAGTCCAGATTGCCCCGTCGCCCCACCTCCCCTCTATTCTGGCGCTCGCGGCGGCCGAGCACCCGACCTCTCTGACTCGACTTTCTGTCCGTGACTTTGTTTCTCTTTCTCCCCCAAAATCCCCAATCCATGGAACTCGAACCCTAGACGGCTAGACCTCGGATTGCGGCGGCAGATTCTTGCGGATTTCGCGACCTGCTGCCGGCTGTATAATTAAAAGCAAATATAGGGTATAGAAACATTATTGTTGCATTCATGCTGGTGCATTTATTTTTTATTGTTGAATTCAAATTTGAATTTGAATTCAAATGAGTGTTTGAATAAAAGAAAAACCTTTTCTTTTTCTCTTTTTCTCGTTCTTCCTTTTCAGCCCAGCAGCCCAGCTTCTTCTTTTTCTTTTTCCCCGCGGCCCATCTTCTCTTCCTCCCTTTTTCTGCGGCCCAGCTACCTTGCGCCAGCCCACTGCGTGGCCCAGCCCGGCCAGCGCCGCGCCTTCTCTATCTTCCGCTGCGGCTGACAGCACAGCCCCACCTGACCTGTCGGCGCTCTTCTCTTCTCCCGCAGTCGCTGACCGCCCGGGCCCACCCGTCAGCCGCGTCTTCTTCCTCTCGCCGTGTCCAAACAGGACACCGCACCGCCGCCCGATCCGCGCCGCCGCGCCGTCGTGCTGCGCCCGGACTCCCCGGCTTGGAGCGCACGCCGAGGCTGCCTAGCCCCTTTATAAGTGCCGCCAACCCCCTTGGCCTCGAACCCCTAACCCTAGCGCCGCCTCCAAGTTCGCAGCGCCACCGCCGTAACCCTAGCCACCGCCGTCGTCTCGAACTCGCTTCGCCGCCGCCTTGCCGTCTAGAACCGCACCAGGAGCTTCGCCGCAAGGTGAGGAACTCGCCAAGCGCTTTTTTTGCCTTCTCGCGCGCGCATAACCTCGCCGGAGTGTCCGCTCCGCCGTCGTGCGTCGCCAGCCGCCACCGCCGCACAACCTTCGAGTAGAACCCCCAAAACGAGGTCGCCGTCGTCTCCTCTTCCTCTAGGTCCCATCGCGGCGAGCTTTGGAGCTCCACAGCGCCGGCAACGCTCGATTCCGGCGAGTCTCCGGCCGCGCGCCGCCGCGAGCCGCTGTGCTCCAGTGAGCCGAGCACTAGATCTAATCTCAGCCGTAGGATTCGAAACCGACGGTCCAGATCTAAACCGGGTCCGGTTCACCGTGAACCCGTGGACCGTGGTTCACGGCCGGTCCACAGCACAGTAGACAGTGACGTCAGCCGACGTCAGCATCCAGCAGCCGCCGTGCCAGTTTTGCAAAAGAGCCCCTGCAGTTTTCAGAAATCAACCCGCGGTCCAGCGTAGTTCAAAAGTATTTACAACCAAGTCCTTTTTCTTTCGGTTTAGCCCCTGCTCTTTTGAAAAATAGTGCCCGCCGTCCTAGAAGTCGTTTTTACTTATTAGCCCTCGAGTTTTTATACGAAATTATGTTTGAGGTCCCTGGTTTCTTCCAAAAACACCCCTGGAAGCCTAAAATCTTTACCAGCAAGCCCCTAGAGCCCGTTTTAAGCGTAGTTTCTCCGTTTTAACTCCGATTTGAGTGATTTTCGCGCTCACGTGTTCGTAGTGAAGCGTAGAGTAACTCTAAAGCCTTCTTTTCATCTTTTGTTTATGTTTGGTGTACTGTTCTAATTAAATATCTTGTTTACATGTATGTGTGGATGCTTGTGTGGTGATCGATGTGAGTAGTTGACGAGCCGTTCGAGTTCGCCGATGATCCCGTTCTAGAAGATCAGGTGCAGCAACAGTTCACTGAGGAAGGAAAGTATAACACGGACCATCCTTGTTACCTATACACCGATTAATCACATAAATCATATGCATGTGTCTAATACTGTTAGCCACTAAGGATGTTCCTAGTCTTTACCTTATTCCTTGCTTACCCAGGGTTTTATGCATTATGGTTAGACTATGCTACGCGCTGCAACCAACATTTATTTTTATGTTAATATTGAACTAATGGTTCACTTCAATGATGGTTAAAAGATGCTTTTTAGCAACATGGTTCGGGGAACTAGAGCATGTGTTGTGTGCTTTGTTCTATTGTCTCTATAAGGTTTGATCTAAGGAATTAGAGCATGTGCTTTGTGCTTTGTTCTAATGTCTCTCCGTAAGGTCCGGTTCTTAAAGCGACAACACAGGAACCTGTTCGCCGCCGTTGGAACTATAATGGCTCTGGTCTTGGATAATTAACTTGTACGTCTCTAGCTCGCCAGTGGTTACCGAAAGGCGAATGTGGGGAGCATGGGTGAGAGTATAGTTTGATCCATCGAGGACGGTTCTATCCGTTGGCTATGCCCCGTTAGGCAAAGTCCCGTGATGTAAGCGCCCGATGTACGGCAGCTTCACACGTTGCGATGATTGCGCTCTCGCTCTGGACGCCATTGACCCCCTCACGTTGCGCCCTGAGCGTACGTCAATCTCGATGCCTCGGGTTATGCTGCCTCTGTTGAACCAAAACGGCTACTGTGCCTGTTAGGGTATTTTGTGAAAGTCCTCGTAACATAAGTTCTTTTGGATTTATGTGACCGGCGGGTAAAGGGCAAAACCTCTGCAGAGTGTTGATCTATCATGATAGCCGTGCTCACAGACACGAGCGGCCTGGATCCTTTTTGATTAGAAGATGATATTAGTGGTTGATGTTGGCTTGTTCTATAATCACTTATACCTTATTAATGGGTCTATACTTGGTTTCTACTCATTTGTAGTAAATTGGATGATAATAAAATGAAACAACTAAAAGTGCTAATGCAGTATAACCGTGTCAAGCCTTTTGTTCTTGCATAACCCGTGTTATACTTGTTAAGTAAGATGGTTTACTTACACTTGCAACTATTCAACAAATTCCCGGATGGGTAACAGATGGAGCATTGAATGATCAGTCGCTTGCTGAGTTTCCGGAGGATCTGCCGTACTTCTAGCTGTGTTCAACCAGTTGGTGTCCCTGTGGACTTGAGGCTCTACCTAGTTAAGACGTTTAATAATATTAAGACTTCCGCTGTGTTATTTGTTTAAGACTATGTCTTGTGTTAAACTCTGATATAAACTATTTTATTCGAGCATTGTGTTCTCTGTGATTCAATATTTGTAATCTATATGTGTTCTGTGGATATCCTGGGCACACATATGGAAGCATTCGGATTTCTTGGAAATCTGGGTGTTACAACAGGTGAGCTTGAGCACATTTTTCAGTTTTGAATTTTTTATAACCATCCTACTAGCTAGTTGCCACTTGCCATTACACATTGTAGTTGTTTTGTAACCAGTAGAATTGATACAATTATTTTGTTCCTGTCTGTAGATCTAGATAGTTGCAAAATGAAGAGAAAATTTGTTGATATAAAGACTTGGTGGGATAGAGCTTCCAAAACAAGAGGGACAGAACCTACTCATGTTGAGAGTCAAATTCAAATTCAGAGTGTTCCTTCTATTGAGGCTGAGCCTGAGATACCAACTACTGATGTTGCAAGAGAAGGGACCGAACCTGAACCAGAGGTTGCTAGCAATGATCCAGACATAGCAACTATTGCAGCAACAGCAGAAACAGTGGAGGAACAACAACAAGATGAACCTACAGCTTGGTCTCCTATCATAGATGATTATGAAAACTCAGAGTCAAGAGTATGAATCAAGTGAAGAAGGTATTTATGATGTTGATTTGCTTTCTCATGACCCTGGGAGGAGAATTACAATCAAAAGTTATGATGTCAATGAAATAAATTCTGTGATAAGGGGACTCATTGCATTGGGACCATGTCAGCCAAGCAAATATAATTTTCCCATTAGGAAAATTGGTGGTAAGCCTCAGCGCTTCATTGATCGTTGGTTTGATGAATTTAAGTGGCTTGAATATAGTGTGGAACGAGATGCTGCCTTTTGTTTTGTTTGCTACTTGTTCAAGCATAAAGTTAATTCTTCTGGTGGAGATGCTTTTGTGAATAGAGGATTTAGGAATTGGCACATGAGAAGCAGGATATGGCACAAGAAAAGTACAATCACTTCATAAGGCCTACAACAAACATTGGCGAGGCCTTTACTTCAACCAGTGAACTAGATAAGGCTCGTTACATGGCTCGTTTAACTTATTCATTGAAGTGCTTGAAGTATCTTTTAAAGCAAGGTTTGGCTGCCCGAGGACATGATGAAAGTGAAAAATCACTTAATAAAGGGAATTTTCTTGAGCTGTTAAATATGCTAGCAGAAAACTATGAAGATGTTGGTAAGGTGGTTTTGAGCAAGGCTCCAAAGAATTGTAAATTGACTGCTCCTGAGATATAAAGAGATATAGCTAATTGTTGTGCCAAAGAAACAACAAGGCTTATCATGGATGACCTTGGTGATGAATATTTCGCAATACTTGCCGATGAATCTAGCGATGTCTACCAAAAAGAACAGCTAGCTCCAAGTTTGAGATATGTTGACAAAAAAAGAAGGGTAGTTGAGAGGTTTCTTGGTATTGTCCATGTTGAGGATACTACTTCCGTGACACTGAAAGAGGCAATTGAAAAATTGTTGATGGCCCATTCTTTGAGCTTTTCTAAGGTCCGTGGGCAAGGCTATGACGGAGCTAGTAACATAAAGGGTCATGCTAATGGACTAAAGAAACTAATTATGGATGAGTCACCTTCTGCCTATTATGTGCATTGCTTTGCACATCAACTCCAACTAACACCTGTGGCAGTTGCTAACGAGAACCCAGATTGTGTTTGGTTTTTCGAGCCACTTAGATTATTGTTGAATCTTCTTGGTAATTCTTGTAAGTCAAATGCTTCGAGTTGCACAAGCACAAAGAATTGTGGACGAATTGGATTTGGGTGATCTTGAAACTGGAAAGGGTTTGAATCAAGAAATGGGTTTAGGCAGGCCAGCAGATACTCGTTGGGGATCTCACTACAAAATTGTTATGCATGTGTTATCTTCGTATCCTTCCATTCTAAAGGTTCTCATAAAGGTTGGCAAAGATCGTTCTCAAGGTGTTGTCTACAACTGCCCAAACAATGTTGACAATATTCGAATCAATTGAGTTTGTTTTTATGGCACACTTGATGAAAATAGTGCTTGGGTTCACAGCTGATTTGAATCGTGCTATGCAGAAAAGGGATCAAGATATTGTTAATGCAACTGAACTCCTTGTATTGACTAAGGGCGAATTGCAAGCACTACGTGATGATTCTGGATGGGGTGAATTTCTTAAAGATGTTGAATCTTTTTGTGTCAAGCATAACATCAACATTCCTGATATGGACTCGTTCTATCGGCCAGTTGGAAGGAACAAGAGGTTCTTTACAAAAGTCAGGAATATGCACCGCTTCCATGTTGACATGTTTTAGGTGTCATTGACAGACAGCTACAAGAGCTTAGTGAAAGGTTTGACAAGGTAAACACGGATTTGCTCCTTTGCATGGCTGTATTTAGTCCCATAGATAACTTTGCTAATTGGGATAAAAATATGTTGATTAAGCTCGCTCAGTTTTATCCTAGTGACTTCTCAAGTACAGAGATGAACCACCTACCATCTGCACATAGATTCTTCATTAGTGATGTGTGTAGAGATGAAAGGTTTAGAAAAGTGAGAAGTCTTGCAGAGCTTTCCATTATGCTTGTTAAAACAAAGATGCACGAGGGACATGAAGTTGTTTACAGGCTTCTGAAATTTGTACTAGTACTTCCCGTAGCAACTGCTAGTGTTGAGAGAATATTTTCTGCCATGAACTATGTGAAGAATAAATTGAGAAACAAGTTGGGTGATCAATACTTGAATGATTGCTTGGTTACATTCGTCGAGCGAGAGTTCTTTTTGCTGGTCAAGGATTGTGATATCATCAACCGTTTCCAAACCATGAAGGATCACAAAGTTAAAGTTACTCTTCAGAGCCATGGATGCACATATACTGATTAGAGCTACTTTGTAATTTTTATGTACATTAATTTGTATCTTCCTTTGATACTTTGATGGACATTTGGAAGACGATTATCTTTGGTTATTGGAATCGAACTATCGATGTATCATGGATTTTTACTGTTCAACTAGACTTTTTTTTCTTGTTAAGACATGAGAATACCCAGGTCCCAAATCCTGGCTCCGCCACTGCATGAGGATTGCATCAGCATGGTTCATAGGCCTTTTCTCTTGGGCTTAATCTATTCTTTCTTTTCCCTTAAGCAGACTCTTAATCCTTGTTTAGTGGGCTGAGCCCATGCAGAGCTCGCTGCCCATAATCCTATTCCGTGTGCTTTGCGGTGCATATCTTAAACCTAGTTGGATTGCCGTGATCCCATCCTTGTCAAAACAAGCAGCCACGACTTCTGTTCCGTTCCTTTTGCATCTGCAAAACCCACGAGCTTGTCAGTGCTGCCGCCGTCGTCGGTGAGTAATTGTCGCCGCCGTTTCCGACCAGTGTTGTTCCTGCATCCATGGCCATCCATCTCATCTATACCTTGCTCTGGACTGCACACAGGATCGCTGAGGATCATCGCTGGCTGTTCTGCACGAGCACAACACTAAGAGCTGTCATCTTCGTCTTCGTTTCGTGCCCGAACCGTGTCGCCGCTGCCTTTCTCGATACCCCAGGTGATATGCCCGTAGCAAGGGCTTTCCGTTTTGCCGCTTCCCATCGATTTTGGTGGAGCGTAGGTCAATCTGGGTTTGGAGCAGTGAGGACAGTTTACACGTGCATGGGGTTGTTGTACCTGTTCGTGGTCATGGTCCTGCTGGAGCAAGAAGATAACTAGCAGCCCTTAGTTTTCAAATCTATGGCCTAGATTATATCATCTGTCTCCAAGCCAAAGTTTCTGATCAGTACCATTTTATTTTGCATACTAGCCCTAGATCGTGTTGCTAATGGCAGCACCAGTGCACTGTTTATTGTCTCCTAATTCCTACTAAACACCTGTTAGTCTTCATGTTAGCCTATGTCTTATTAATTCTGTGCTTAGGAACCATTAATCCTTTGGTAATTTTCAGATTACTATTCACTTCCCCTAAGCATCATCTCATTTAATCCTTCTTTATACAGTTTCTTATACAAGACATATATCATATAAAGTGATTCTTTTGCTCATGCATTCCTAGGAATGCCTAGCATGCATTAGGATGTATAGTTTATTGCTCTGATAATGATTGGTGTATTGTTATCTTATTTTTGTTGTTTCCGGTTATTTGTGTGACTAGAAGGTGCGCCATACGTTAATTTCCAAGAGCAGGAGTTTGAGGTTGTGAAATCAACCTTTGCTGAAGTAAAGTATAACACGGACAATCCTTGATACCTATACACCTTTTAAATCATATGTTTATATGCATGTGTCTAATATTGCTATACATTAAGGTTGTTCCTAGTCTTTACCTTACTCCTTGTTTACCCGGGTTATATGCATTATGGTTAGTATTTGCTACGCGCTGCGAACAACATTTATTTAATTGTTAATATTGAATTAATGGTTCACTTTAATGATGGTTAAAAGATGCTTTTTAGCATCATGGTTCGGGGAACTAGAGCATGTGCTTCGTGCTTTGTTCTAGTGTGTCTATAAGGTTTGGTCTAGGGAATTAGAGCATGTGCTTCGTGCTCTGTTCTAATGTCTCTCCGTAAGGTCCGGTTCTTAAAGCAGCAACCCAGGAACTTGTTCGTCGCCGTTGGAACTATAATGGCTCTGGTCTTGGATAATTAGCTTGTACGTCTCTAGCTTGCCAGTTGTTACCGAAAGGCGTATGTGGGGAACATTTGTGAGAGTATAGTTTGATCCATCGAGGACGGATTTATCCGTTGGCTATGTCTCGTTAGGCAAGGTCCCGTGTTGTAAGCGCCCGATGTACGGTAGCTTCACATGTTGCGATGATTGCGCTCTCGCCCCGGACGCCATTGACCCCCTCACGTTGCACCCTAAGCTTATGTCAATGTCGATGCCTTGGGTTATGCTGCCTATGTTGAACCAAAATGGCTACTATGCTTGTTAGGGTGTTTTGTGAAAGTCCTCGTAGCATAAGTTCTTTTAGATTTATGTGACCAGCGGGTAAAGTACGAAACCTCTGCAGAGTGTTGATCTATCATGATAGCCGTGCTCACGGATACGAGCGACCTGGATCCTTTTTTTATTAGAAGTTGATGTTAGTGGTTGATGATGGTGTATTCTATGATTACTTATTAATTATTATTTGGGTTTATAATCGGGTTTTCACTCATTTGTAGTAATTTGGATGATAATAAAATGAAACTACTAAAAGTGCTAATGCAGTTTAACCATGTCAAGCCTTTTGTTCTTGCATAACCCGTGTTATACTTGTTAAGTAAGATGGTTTACTTACACTTGCAACTATTCAACAAAATCCCGGATGGGTAACAGATGGAGCATTGAATGATCAGTCGCTTGCTGAGTTTCCGGAGGATCTGCCGTACTTCTAGCTGTGTTCAACCAGTCGGTGTCCCTGTGGACTTGAGGCTCTACCTAGTTAAGACGTTTAATAATATTAAGACTTCCGCTGTGTTATTTGTTTAAGACTATGTCTTGTGTTAAACTCTGATATAAACTATTTTATTCGAGCATTGTGTTCTCTGTGATTCAATATTTGTAATCTATATGTGTTCGGTGGACATCCTGGGCACACATATGGAAGCATTCGGATTTCTTGGAAATCTGGGTGTTACATAACTGTGAACTCATACAAGCCATACCAAGTAGTGAAAGATGTCTTGGGAATTTCTGTCACCCAAATTCTCATCTGATGATAACCTGATCTGAGATCAATCTTGGAGAACACAGGAGCTCGCTTCAGCTGGTCAAAGAGATCGTCGATCCTTGGTAGCGGATACTTGTTCTTGATAGTAACCTCATTGAGGGCTCGGTAATCTATGCACATCCTTTGTGTTCCATCTTTCTTATCAACAAACAACACTGGGGCTCCCCAAGGTGAAGAACTAGGGCAAATATACCCCTTAGCTAGTAAAGCCTTCAATTATTCTTTAAGTTTCTCTAGTTCTTTTACCCCCATTCTATATGGTCTTTTAGCTATGGGTGTTGTTCCATGCATAAGTTCAATAACAAATTCAACTTCACGTTCTGGGGGCATACCCAACAATTCTTCTAGGAACACAACTGGATACTCGTTCACAACCCGAATGTCCTTCAGTTCTGTGCCTTCAGCGTGATTGGCCTGACCATGTTTTGCAGACTTGGTCGCATGATACTCGATCTTCTCTCCTGATGGAGCAACTAACTGAACTGCCCGCTTGGAACACTGTATGACTGCCTCGTACTTCGCTAGCCAGCTCATTCCCAAGATCAGATCCATTCCGATAGAGTTCAGGACTAGAGGGTGTGCTAAGAAGTCTACCCCCCTTATGTTAACTGCTACATTAGGACAATGTAATGTTGCTCGAAGTCCTCCCCCCGGTGAGTTAACCAACATGGTATTTCCCATCGGTTGCATAAGCATCGAGTTCTTTTTCACGAAATCAGCAGATATAGAAGCATGCGAAGCTCCAGAATCAAACAAAATTATAGCAGGTTGTGAGTTGACTGGAAACGTACCGACTACCACATCTGTGCCTCCTTTTGTAGCGTCTGCTCCCACATGGTTGAGCCTGCCCTTGGCGTAGTTCTGCTGGCTACGGTTTCCCTGTGCCTGCTGCTAATTCCCATTCTAAGCTGGTTGTGGTCCTGTCTTCTCCTTGTTATTCTGACCAGTGGAGCTCTGGACCCTCCGGGGACAAGAGTTAGCATAGTGCCCCTGTTCACCGTAGTGGTAGCACGCCCTTGGGCCAACAAGAATGGTGTTAGCCTGGGTGGTAAGCCTCAGCATTCTGCTGCACGTTTTGGTAGTGCTGCTGTTATTGTTGCGGTGGTGCTGGATACTAGAACGCTGCTGGTTCTGGTTGCGGTTCAGAAGGCTTGACTATCCCTGAGAGCGCATATTCACCTGCTGGGGGTTGTAGCGGGAGCGGACATTGCTACTAGACTGCTGGTTATTTACTCTCCTCTTCTTGTCCTCTATCTCATGGCGCTTGTGCTCCACCAACAGAGCACCATCGACCAACTCGCCGAAGGTTGCAAAGGTGATGCACATCAGCTGTAGCTGCAAGGCATCCTGGAGTCCACCCCAGAAGCGAGTCTGCCTGTTCCGGTCTGTTGACACCTTGTCTGGTGCATAGCGGGCTAGCTCAAGGAACTTGTTACGATAGGCAGTGACACTCATTCCTTCCTGCATTAGTGCTAGGAACCCCTTCTTCTTCAGGATCATCAGTCCCTCAGGCACAAGGTGAGCACGGAAGCTATCACTAAACTGCTGCAAGGTGATCTGATTGCGATTGGGTTGTGCATACTGGTACGCCTCCCACCAGTCTAGAGCAGCTCCTTCAAACTGTCCTGAGGCGTAGAGCACATTCTCCCTGTCATCACACTGAGCAATGTCGAGCTGTCTCTCCACTACCTTGATCCAGTCTTCAGCTTCCATCGGGTCCTTGGCGCGAGAGAACTTTGGGGGGCGCCCCTTCAAGAATTCTCCCCTCTTGTCCCTGATGGGCTGGGGAGGCGGCTGGACAGGTGGGTTCTGCAGGTTCTACTACATCAAGGCTATGGCCCGAGTCAACTGTTGCATCGTCTGCGTCTGCATGCGGACCAGATCCTCCATGGTGGCCGGCTGGTTCTAGTTCTGGTTGCCAGCACCCGACAGTCCTCTTGTCCCAACCATCTGTCATTATTAAACAATCACTAATCAAAACCCCAACATTCACAGTCACAGTCATGTCTGAACCAGTGCCAAGAACAAAAGCAAACCACTGACAAGATAAGGTACTCAGGCGACAGGAAAGATAATAGATGATGTGCAAAAGAGATTAAGAACACAACTATTTATTCATTAAATACCCTATAACTTAATCCAATACTAGATGATTGCCTACTTTCATCCACGCTCATCACAATCATTACAAAGATCCAAATCATACATAAGCATAATAATAAATCATCCAAGCATTTAAAGACATGGCTCACACACGACTCGCCACACTAGGACTCAACTCTTTTTTTTTTACTCAAAACATACTACTTGATCCCTATTACAACTTCATAGAAGCATCTAGGGGTCGACGGTGGTGTGGGCAGCAGGGGAGTTGTAGCGTGGCCTCCTACACGGTGGTGACTCTCCATGGTACTCTGGGCTGCGGAGTGCGGGTCCTCCTAGCTAGTGTTGCAGCTCCTCATTCTTCTCCAGCATGGCGGTAAGCTTCCTCCTCAGCATGGCATTCTCATCAGACACAACATCAAGCTCTGTGTTGAGAGTAGCCACAAGCGCCACTGTAGAAGAAAGCTGGGGGTCTTGGACGTCAGCGGTAGATGCGATGGTGCAAGCTGTGGCACCACTCTTGCGGCATGGGTGGTACCTCTCTGGCTCATCCTTGATGTTGGCGAAGCACTTGTGGCGGTAGATGTGGTAGGCTTGGCGTGCAGCATCAGCGATCCCTGCCTCCTGGGTATCACGATCAGACAGGGCTTAGTGAACCGATATCTCGCGAGCAGCCCTCCCCACCTCATCAGTCACCCTCACATGTGCTGAGGTCCTCCAGAAGCTGCGGTAGAGAACGTGCATCCACCACTCACTGTGGTACTCCACTCCAACACAACCAAAGCGGTAGCGGGTACGAAGTGGTCGCCTCCATCCCGGATGAAGTTGTAAACGATCCACCGGGGCGTGTGTGTAGCTATCTGACGCGGCGACAGGACAGGTGTAGGGCTCCGGGGCACTTCATCGTCATCGAACGCATCTCTAGTGTCAGCGTCCATCTCTTTATCATCCTCGATGTCCTCAGATGAGGCCACCATCTGCTGATCTGCGAGCTCTTCTTGCTCTCCTGCTGCAGACTCCGAAGTCTGAGGCTCTCACTCCTCGGGATCCTACTCTTCAGGCTCCTCTTGTAGCTCTTCTACGGCCTGCTGCCTCTGAAGCTCCTCTTGCTTGCGCTTCTGCACCTAGTCCCTGTACGTGTCCGGGTTCTGCCTCTTCAGCGGATACTCTACGACACGGTACAGGAGTTCCGCGCATGTGGGCCTGTGGGGGGTCTGCCTCGTGCAAGCCATCTATAGAAACAAGATGAAAAGGTAAACAAAAGTTAGAAACTTTTTTCACAATAGACAGAGGTAGGATAGAACACCATTTTTCAATAGAAACTCAACTCCAAGATAGAAGATAACAAAAGAGCAAGGATTAAGAAAAATCTAATCGACCGTTCTATCTGGGTTGTATTCCTATAGTCAACATGGCTCTGATACAGTAGAACACGGGTTATACAAGAACAAAAGGCTTGACACGGTTAATGTGACATCCCTGATGTTTAGAACCTTAAAAATACGCTAAAAAAAAGGGGTAAAGGACAGCTGTGGTCTTAGCAAACTTAAGTTGTTTTTAAAAATTCGAGTTTGAATTTCAATAAGGCTAAATCGACACCCGACCGAGATCTCAAAAATTTCGTACTAAACTTGAAAATATCCAAAAATAAAAGTTGTTTATCATCACAAATAAAGCCTAGTTACTATTTGGAACTTTTTCAAATTTTGCAGTTAAGCCCCTCAAAAATCCTAAACATCATGAAGAACACCTTTTCAAAAATGGCTTGTTTGAGCTTGAAAAATTCGAAATTTCAGGTTCACCCTAAAAAGAAAGTTGTGTCCCACATTTCAAACTCCAACTTTTGTGTTTGCACTGTTTGAAGTTTAGTTCAAATTTGTGGAGTTTGGTATAGTTGACCCGGGTAGCTTCACGATCGTCCCGACAGCCTGCCCGGCCGCTCTGTTCCAGGCCACCGCAGCGGCGCCACGTGGCCGGCGAGCGGCGGCAACTGCGACTGCCCAGCCAAGCCCTCGAAGACGATGTCCTAGCTTCCCACGCACGCGTCTGACCGCTCGCTACGTCCTGTCTCGCACCGCGCACGCCATGCTCGCCTCGTCACGCCAGCCCTCATCATGCCGCGCAGAGTGCCGCCATTGGCCACTGCAGCGCGCGCCTGCCCGAGCTCCCTCACGACCCGGCCAGTCCTCCAATCGCGCACCCAAAGATCGTCAGAGCATCTCCTGCCTGCCGCGCACGATCTTCGACCGTCAACCCGCTCGCTCGCTTGGCCCGAAGCTCGCACGAGCATTCATGGCGGCCTATGCGCCCAAAGCGAGCGCACGCAAGCCCCGAGCTACTCCCCTGCCGTAGCGAGCCTTTCTCCACCTCCTCTGGCCTCTCTTGTGCCTCCTCTACCTCCTCTACAAAGAGGGAAGCTTCTCGTGCGCCGCACGACCCCAAACCACCTCGCCGGAGCACCATTGCTACCGCCAAGCTCCCCTCACCGTCGACCGCCTGCTCCGACCTAGCAGCGGCTACACCGACGCTGCGTTGAGCTTCCTCGGCCCTCCGTGAAGCCTGCAGGCCGTTTTCCCCACCCCGAGCGCCACCCCACCTCGCCGGCGATGAAGCAGAGTGGCAGAGCTCCGCCGCCCGTCGTCGCCGAGCCTCCTCACTGCTTCCCCGACCCCATCTCCACCTCAAATCGACGCGCGGTGAGCCCCTCGTCATTTCCCCCACTTTCCCCATGCTAGTTCGCCGCCTCCTCGCCGGAATCCGATCGCCGGCGAGCCTAGGGACCTAGATGCGTTCCCCATTTTAGTTCTAGGGTCCTCCGTGTAAGTTTCAGGAGACCTAAAAATATGACCTGAAACTGTAGTTAGGATTTATTTAGTGTTTCCTGTTCTAGCTCAGTTCTGCATTTATTAAAAATATTTTATGCAGTCAAAAATCACCAACTATCACCAGAGGCCTAGAAACTTGTTGGCACATGTTGGAAAAATGCTAAACTTATTTTTAAACTCTGTTTAGGCCAGCAAATGAATAGATGTTGATTTTCGGGTAGAAAATAATTGAGGTCTGCCCAAGTGTTATTTTTAGCCACCACTTGGCCAGAGCCTTTCTTGTACTCATGTTTAGCTCTGGTAGAGAAATCTCCTGTTTTGGAAGTAATTTTGATTTTATATGAATTAATCTTGTTTCTTTGAGCCGCAACTTGTACTATTTTTAATAAATTTTGTATAGCTCGGTTTTACATAAATTTTGGTGTGAGCCTAGCTCTTGTACTCCAGTAGCTGTCATAAAGTTTGTGGATAAAAAGGACGAACAAAAACAGAGAAACAAAAATGAGAAGAAACTAGAGTAGATGAGTTTTATAAAAAGAAGTAAGTCACTTTTGATGATTAATCAAATATGGCATGTGGAGTTTTAAAATTACAGAACTAAAACACTGCATAGAAATGATGGTTTGTATTGTTTTATATATGTACACAATCACCATCATAAAAGCATAAACTTACACCACACACACTTTCTCTAATTTTGTGAAGAAAAGAATAAACCACTTGTATGTCTAGGTGAATATGGCCTTCAAGTGCCTTAGCCTTTAGACTAAAAACCAGCAGCAACTCTTAAAACTTGTGCATCTCATGTAGAAGGCACTCTCGCTAACGGCACCTACAACCTCATCCCCGCCAACGAAGAAGAAGCACCCGAAGGTGGTGTCAACGTCATCGTGATTGACCCAGAGTCTGACACCGGCTTAGCTCAAGAAGGCAAGCCCCGGAGCATAACCTAACTTTTAAATTGTGCAGCTATGAATTATTTATGCTTGTGCATTTACGTTTCAAGGAGTTGTTTGAATACCCTAGTTGCATAATTCTAGTACCTATGTCTTGAAATACTAGTATGGTAGGGTCGATAGAGCAATGCTTTAGGACCGTTACAAGTCGAGTGATTTCCTGTCACTCGTGAGATATAGGAGTTGCCCGTCTTTACTTATGTTGGAATCATAAGGATGGACGGGCGGGATGGTATGTGTAGATCTCCCGTCCGTGTATGATAATTGGAGTAAGGTCGAAACATGTGGTTCTGTGTGTCAAGTTTTTGAACGTACCACGCACATGCCGACCTATGGGTATCGGTAAGTCCGGTACCTGATTGATATAGCTAGGACCGATAGCCATCTCTCCTTGGAAATGTTTTGTTTCCCTTGCCGTACACAAGTAGATATATGCATGATACCGTGAGTGAAGCGGTAAACCTTTATCCTAAGGGAGTGGACCCGGCGCCGAATTGTGAATTGATGGGAAAGGTTGGGAAGTGCTTGTACCTTTTATAGCAAGCATTATCCGTGTGTGTTGGGTTTTTCCTGGCCAGGTAGCAAAATTCGGTTCGAACTGTCCGCTTCTCGCGGTTAATGAGACTGCTTGACCGCTGTGCTGCATTGAGTAACAAGTGGAACTATGAGGATGATGAACTTGCTGTATGTACTAAATTGTATTGCACCACTTGTATGCTTAGAGAGGATGCTAATCTAGAATGGTTAACTCTATTAGAATTTAATGCTAAAATCATGAAAGTAAGGATCTACTCTTAGTCGCTTTCTGGCAAAACAAACCCACCATCCAAAAGCCTGTCATGTCTAGAAGTCGGTGACGTAGTTTTCACCCGACAGGTAAGCCTTGCTGAGTATTAGTATACTCAGCCTTGCTTGTGGCTTTTTATTTCAGGTACTGCTTTGGGTGAGTCGGTGAATTCCGTCTCTTGGTCTACCCAGGTTCCCCCTGGCTGGCATGTCGAGTGGGTTCCGTCCTCTGTCGAGGATCGGGAGGAGTAGCACCATGGTCGGCTTCATTATGGTGTTGCTATGTTTCATCGTTAGTTTATTTCCGCTGCTTTGAACTCTCATACTTATTTAAAAATTCAGACTTGGTTTGTAATATTTGATGAGACTATTTATGTAAGTTGAACTTGTGGAATGTTGTAATTTCTAGGACTCACCTTCGTGTGGGCGCGCGTGTTGTTTCGATCGTGAAAGTACGTGGTTAATCAGGTATAATCCGACGGTGCTCCACCTTATTCCGGATTAAGTGCCTGACTACTTGATTAGTGGTCCATGGGTACTTAACTTGGAATAATTTCAGAGTGGTCCGCCACAGTTAAATTGCATTAGCACTTTTAATTGCTTCATTTTATTACTATCCAAGTTACTACAAATGAGGAGAACCCAAATATAAACCCATTAATAATGCATAAGTAATCATAGAATAAACCAACATCAACACTAACATCAACTTCTAATAAAAAAGGATCCAGGCCGCTCGTAACCGTGAGCATGGCTATCATGATAGATCAACACTTTGCAGAGGTTTCGCCCTTTACCCGTTGGTCACCTAAATTCAAAAGAACTTATGCTACGAGGACTTTCACAAAACACTCGAACAAGCACAGTAGCCGTTTTGGTTCAACATAGGCAGCATAACCCAAGGCATCGAGATTGACGTACGCTCAGGGCGCAACGTGAGGGGGTCAATGGCGTCCAGAGTGAGAGCGCAATCACCGCAACGTGGGAAGCTACCGTACATCGCGTGCTTACATCACGGGACTTTGCCTAACGAGACATAGCCAACGGATAAATCCGTCCTCGATGGATCAAACTATACTCTCACCCATGCTCCCCACATACGTCTTTTGGTAACTACTGGCGAGCTAGAGACGTACAAGCTAATTATCCAAGATCAGAGCCATTATAGTTCCAACGGCGGTGAACAAGTTCCTGGGTTGCCGCTAAGAACCGGACCTTACGGAGAGACATTAGAACAAAGCACGAAGCACATGCTCTTGCTCCCAAACCATGTTACTAAAAGCATATTTTAACTATCATTAAAGTGAACAATTAATTCAGTGTTAACAATTAAATAAATGTTGTTTGCAGCGTGTAGCAAGTACTCACCACAATGCATATAACCCGGGTAAACAAGAAGTGAGGTAAAGACTAAGAACAACCTTAATGTATAGCAATATTATGCATATGAACATATGATTTTAAAGGTGTATAGGTGACAAGGATTGTCCGTGTTATACTTGCCTTCCTTAGCAAACTGCTGCGGCACTTTCTCCTCGGGAACGGGATCATCGGTGAACTCGAACGGCTCGTCAACTACTCACGTCAATCACCACACAAGCATCCACACATACATGAAAACATGGAATTTAATTAGAAAAGTACACCAAACATAAACAAAATATGAAAAGACGGCTTTAGAGTTACTGTGCGCTTCTCTACGAACACATGAGCGTGAAAATCACTCAAATCGGAGTTAAAATGAAGAAATTATGCTTAAAACGGGCTCTAGGGGCTTGCTGGTGAGATTTTTAGGCTTCCAGGGGTGTTTTTGAAAGAAACCAGGGACCTAGAACATAATTTCATATAAAAACCCGAGGGCTACAGAGTAAAACAACCATATAGGACAGCGGCTACTATTTTTCAAAAGAGCAGGGGCTAAACCGAAAGAAAAAGGACTAAACCGTAAATAGTTCTGAATAGATCTGGACCGCGGGTTGATTTTGCGAAAAGGCAATTTGCAAGAAGACCACGGCGGCGGCTGAAAGCTGGCGTTAGCTGACGTCACGGTCTACGGTGCCGTGGACCGGCCGTAGACCGCGGCCCACGGGTCCACGGTGAACCGAGTTCGGATCGGATCTAAGCCATTAGATCTAATCTGGACGGCTCAGATTGATTGGGCTCAGGGAAATCATCGGAGGCGGCAGCTCGCGACGGCCCGCGGCCGGGACCTCGCCGGCATTGAGCAGAAACGGGGCTAGGGTGCTCCAAAGCTCGTCGCGTTTGGTCCGGGAGAGAGAGGAGACAACGGCGATCCCGTTTTGGGGGTTGTGGATGAAGATCGAGCGTTGGTGGCGACGTGCGACAGTGAGCAGCGGCTCGGCACTCCGGCGAGCTCGCACGGGCACTGCAGAGCGAGAGGGAGAGGGTTTAGGGGCACGGCGTGCTCCTCTACTTACCCCGAGGCTCCGCGGCGAACTTTCGTCGACAATGGGGCGGCGGAGCGGCGATTTGGCGGCAGCGGGGCTCGGCTAGGGTTGCGGCGGCGCTGCTGCCTTGGGCGTGGCGAGGCACCTTGGCATGCGTGCTAAGCAAGAAGAAGGCGACGCGGGCACAGACTCC
The DNA here is from genome assembly GCA_015342445.1 of Digitaria exilis. Classification (NCBI taxonomy): domain Eukaryota; kingdom Viridiplantae; phylum Streptophyta; class Magnoliopsida; order Poales; family Poaceae; genus Digitaria; species Digitaria exilis. Next base: position 45,610 of record JACEFO010001744.1, read on the forward strand.
AGCTCGGGGTCGGGTTCGACCCGAGCTCGGTCGGATGCGGCGCGAGGTGGGAGACGAGGCCGACAGGTGGGCCCTACCTATCGGTCACTGGAGGAGTGGGAGAGCGGCTGCCTGCGCTGGGCTGGAGTGGGCCGCTGCGGTGGGCTGCTGCTTGCTGGGCCGTGCAGGGATGGAAGAAAAGAGGGAAGGAGCTGGGCCGGCTGGGCTGATTTGAGAGAGAAGAAAAGGGAGGGAAACAAGAAAAGGTTTTTTTATTCAAACACTCATTTGAATTCAAATTCAAATTTGAATTCAATAATTAAAAAGAAATGCACCAGCATGAAATGCACAATAAATGTTCCTATACCTTATATTTGCTTTTAATTATTCAAAAAAAAGTTTTCCTACATTATTCATGAGCACTAGAATATAAAAAGTCATTTAATTTACTAAATTTAATAAGGCCATTTTTAGGGTGTTACAAATGTGCTGAAACAAAAAGAAGTCTCGCACGGATTAGCATGAAGCCATGATTACACCTACCACGAAAGGCTGGACGGCAGCGCTAAACTCTATAATTTCTGGAGGGATCTCCGCCACCACCTGAAGATACCTCCTCACAAACACCATGGCTTCCTCATTATTCAAGGCCTTTGGTTTGTTCCGATCAGGATCCTTCTCACCAAGATACTGATAGCTGGTGTTCTGCCTTATTTTCAACGGCTAAATCCGTCATTGCAAAAAGCTCGGATAAACTCTGGCACCGGTCAGACCAGCCTCCCTAAGCCCACCAATCCTCTCAAGCAGAACCTCAATTTGGTGTGTGGCACTCTCCTTTAAAATTTGGTTCCAATAGTTTTGTTTCCATGGAAGATATGGTACCCTATCTGGTAGGGGGGATGTATTTTTCTTGCATCCCCTGCTTAAACTGCAACACGGCCCCACTAATGTACTTGGGATCGTCGTCCTTGGGAACGCTCTTTAGGCAAAACAGATTCAAGAACAACTCGAAGTGGGGATCAATCCCAAGGAAAGCCTCGCACAAGTGCATAAAGATCGACAGGTGCAAATACGAGTTCAGGCTCAAGTGGGTAGTTTGGATCCCATACTAACACAACACCCCTTGGAAAAATTATGGGTGGGCCAGCCGAACCCAACTTCAAAATAACGGCGAAATACAGTTACCTCGTCAGTGTCTGGAAGGAAAGGCTGAATCCTCATCTGGAATTTTCCATGAGCTCATGACCTCCTCTGGAAGGAAGCCCAGGTGCATCAACTCCTGAATATACCCGGTCTCGACGATTGAAGGCTGCCAGGATTCCTCATTTGCTGGCGTTTCAATCTTACTTTGCACTGAGGTAGCGGTGGTCTCCTCCCTCTTGTTGCAGGTGCCAGCGACAGTTGATTTCTCTTTTCCGACCGGCTTCGCGCGACGTCCTGCTACTTCTGGCCATCTCCCCCAACTACATTGGATCTCCCTCGAAGGCGGATTGGATTGGTGGTGGTGGCTGCAATAATCCTCTCGATTCTCGAGGGCTGGATTTCAGATCTAGGTTTGGGTTTGAAGTGAACAGTTACTGGGAAGACGAACCGTCTAATAAGGGCCTCCTAACGGCACATAGGCAGTGGCACTTTCGTAAATATGGTAGTCTTTCCGCAACCGACGGGATTATTTCCAGTTTCAGGCCGAAGTTTTCTTGTTGGTTACTTTTAAAGAGACTTTCTTGCCTTTTTTTTATCTAAATTCCAACGAAGGCTCTGGGGCTTGGATAAGTACCAATTAATTCTCAAAACGAATTTCAAGGGCACGTTGTAGGAGTGTCAAAAGAACTCTGATTTAGACGGAATTGAAGCTTTTCAACATATTTCAATTAAAGAACCTCATATTCCTTTTTCAAAGCTAAACGAGCCTCGGGGGCTACCCAATTAGTTACACCTACTTGGTGTACTCCAATTAGATGCTTCCAAAGTTAACTTGAGCATATCAAGGCATTTGCATGACCAAGCCTAGCTCAGAGAAGAACTCTCAAAGGACTCAACAAAGAAGACCGACGGAGTCAGGACAAGACTCGAGGACCGAAGTGGGTTATCCTATCAGGACTAGGCTATGCAGCAGGCAATGACATGCTCAAGGGCTTGTCGGGTGTACTACCTGACAGGTATAAGAACCTCGTTCGGTTTTTCCGGGAAGGTAGGCCTACCCCGAGGAAGGCCTGCTTGGTTGGGGCCACCCAAAGAATAGCGACCTGGTCATCCTCCAGGTTAGTTCGCTTACTTAGCACCCAAGATGAATATCCACAAGATCGGACCATAGGGTCCAGAATATCCTGAAGGTTTAGGAAAGATAGGATTTTACTTGTAAAACAATCCTTATCTTTCTCCCCGTCGGCTTTTAGCTGTGGCGGACCACTCCGAAATTATTCCAAGTTAAGTACCCATGGACCACTAATCAAGTAGTCAGGCACTTAATCCGGAATAAGCTGGAGCGCCGTCGGATGATACCCGATCAACCACGTACTTTCACGATCGAAACAACACGCGCCCCCACATGAAGGTGAGTTCCAGAAATTACAACATTCCACAAATTCAACTTACATAAATAGTCTCATCAAGTTATTACAAACCAAGTTTGAATTCAAATAAAGTACGAGAGTTCATTGCAGCGGAAAGATTAAACTAACGACGATACATAGCAACACCATAATGAAGCCGGCCATGGTGCTACTCCTCCCGATCCTCAGCAGAGGACGGAACCCACTCGACATGCCAGGCAGGTGGAACCTGGGCAGGCCAAGAGACGGAGTTAACCATCTCAACCAAAGCAGTACCTGAAATAAATACCCACAAGCAAGGCTGAACATACTAATACTCAGCAAGGCTTACCCGTCGGGTGAAAACTCCTTCACCGACTTCTAGACATGAGAGGCTTTTGGATGGTGGGTTTGTTTGCCAGAAAGCAACTAAGAGTGGATCCTTATTTTCATGATTTGAGCAACAATTTCTAGTAGAGTTAACCATTCTAGATTAGCATCCTCTCTAAGCATACAAGTGGTGCAATACAATTTAATACATCCATCAAGTTCATCATCCTCATAATTCCACTTGTTACTCAATGCAGCACAGCGGTCAAGCAGTCTCATTAACCGCAAGAAGCGGACAGTTCGATATGCATAATTAATTCAAGTTGCACAAATTAAAACTAGGTTATGCTCCGGGCTTGCCTTCTTGGGCTACGCCGGGGTCAGTCTCCGGGTCGATCACGATCACGTCGGTACCACCTTCGGGAGCCTCCTCTTCGTTGGCGGGGACGAGGTTGTAGGTTCCGTCAGCGAGAGCGCCTTCTACATGAGATGCATAAACTTTTTAAGAGTTGCCGCAGGTTTTTAGTCTAAAGGTTAAGGCTCTTGAAGGCCATATTCACCTAGACATGTAAATGGTTTATTCTTTTCTTCACAAATAAGGGAAGTGTGTGTGGTGTGAATTTTATGTTTTTATGATGGCGATTGTGTACACATATAAAACCATCCAAACCTTTGTTTCTAATCCAGTGCTTTAGTTCAGAAATTTTAAGACTCCTTATGCTTTATTTATATAATTATCAAAAGTGACTTACTTCTTTTTATTAAACTCATCTACTCTAGTTTTTTCTCATTTTTGTTTCTCTCCTTCTGTTCATCCTTTTTACCCACAAACTTTATGACAGCTACTGGAGTATAAGAGCTAGGCTCGCTCCAAAATTTAGCTAAAACCCAGCTATACATAATTTATTAAAAATAGTTCAAGTTGCTGCTCAAAGAAAAATCAAAACTACTTCCAAATCAGAAGATTTATCTACCAGAGCTGCTCATGAGTAAAGCAAAGGCTCTGGCCAAGTGGTGGCTAAAAATAACACTTGGACAGCCCTCAAAAATTTTCTATACGAAAACCAACATCTATTTATTTAATGCCCCTAAAAGAGTCTAGAATTAAGTTTAGCATTTTTCTAACATGTGCCAACATGTTGCTAGACACCTGGTGATAGATGGTGATTTTTGTCTGCTTGGATTATTATTAGTAAATGCAGAACCAAAATAGAGCAGGAATCACAAAATAAATCATAACTGGAGTTTCAGGCCACATTTTTAGGTCTCCTTTGGACACAAAGCTTCTACTGTCCATACAAGAAACATATCCCAAGCTCAGCTACAGAGGAGTTCAGGATTTGAAATGGTGCACAAAACTCTAAAATCACAGTTTGAATTTTAATTCCAAAACCATTCCTCGAAAGTATATACATGCAAAACGGAGACTGGAGTTTACACTCGCACAAGTCCAGGGAGTAGTTTTGTGCATTTTTCTGATTTTTCTATGACTTTTAGTGGATTTTATAAGATCTCAGCAAAACAGATCTAGGTTTAAGAATCTTTTTACGCCGGGGGCCCTAGATCTTTTGAAACCTTCGCAAACAAGTCACTGAAATTTACGCAGAGGACCCTAGAACTAAAAAGGGGAACGCGAAAGGGTCCCTGGGCTCGCCGGCGACCGGACTCTGGCGAGGAAACGGCGAACCAGTGCGGGGGAAGTGGGGGAAAATGACGAGGGGCTCACCGCGAGTCGGTTGGGGTAGGTCTCGTGGTCGGAGGTGAAGCGGCGCGGCTCGTCGACGGTGAGCGGCAGAGCGGCTTGCTCCGGCGACGTCGGTAGCCGGCTGCGGTGGTCGAGGCGAGGCGCGGAGAGGCGTGTGAGCTTCACCGGACGATGGCGGAGCTCGCCGTGGGGCTTGGCGGAGTCGGGGATGGCCTGAGTATAGGGCTCGACGTGGAGGTGGTGTTCACGGCGGAAATGGACGAGCGGCGGGGGAAACTTTGATTTCCCGGCGTGTTCGGCTCGATTCGAGCTGGGGAGGGTTCGAGCGGCTAGCTAAGTGAATGAGCGAGCTTCACGTGCGGGGGATTGGGAAATCATGGAGGGGTTTGCGGTGGATTTTGGTTCGCGGCAAGAGAGCTCAAGCTCGGCTCACAGCGGCCGGAGGTTGAAGAAGCGGTGCGCGAGCGCGAGGAGGACGAGAATGGCTGAGTGCTGGCTGAGAGAGGGTATGAGGCTGCTCGGTGGAGTGTTTGGGCAGGCTAGAGGGGGCCGAGCTGCCTCGGGAGCGTGCGCGGGGTGGATGGACGACTGAGCAGCGCCATTGATGGCCTGCAAGCCGGACAGTGCGCGCGACGGGGTTGGGCGAGGGGGATCGTGGCATGGAGGAGTGAAGATACGCCGCAGAGCCCCTTGCCGCGTAGCGGGAAGGAATCCAGCCGCGGTGGCCTCTGCACGACGAGTGCGCCGGCTGCCAATGGCCGTGCCCGGCTTGCCATGATGGCGCGGCCGCTCGCCGCGTCAAGGCGACTCGCACAGTGCGTGAGCTGACCTGACGTGGACGCTGGCATGCACGTGGGGAGGAGAGACGCACCTGCCAAGGCCTTGGCCGACCTGTCCCGGTCGTTGCGGCTCGCCGGCCACGTGGCGGCCACTGCCAGCCTCGGGCAGAGCTGGCCGAGCTGCCAGCCGGAGCGCCCGTGGAGCTCCTCTATTCAATCATGCAAAACTCTAGAAATTCGAACATAACTTCAAAAAGTGCAAACACAAAAGTTGGAGTTTGAAAAGTGGGACACAACTTTATTTTTGGGGTGAACCTGAAATTCCGAATATTTCAAGCTCAAACAACCCATATTTGCAAAGGTGTTCTGCGGGGTTTTAGAGTTTTTGAGGGGCTTAACTGCAAAATTTGGAAAAGTTCCCAACAGTGACTAGGCTTTATTTGTGATGGCAAACAACTTTATTTTTGGAGATTTTCAAGTTTAGTACAAAATTTTTGAGATCTCAGCTAGGGGTGAATTTGGCCTATTGAAAAATTCAATTTCGAAATTTTTGATCTATTTAAGTGTGCTACAACCAAAGCTGCCCCCTTAACCCTGTTTTTAATGTATTTTTAAGGTCTTAAACATCTGGGATGTTACAGCCTACCCCCCTTAAAAGGAATCTCGCCCCGAGATTCGGTTGTGATAAGCGACACGATAGGGAAGGTACCTTAGTCTTAGGAAGGATGTCGGGGAAGTTCTTTTTAATGTAGTCTTCGGTTTCCCATGTGGCTTCATCATCGGAGTGATGGCTCCATTGAATTTTGTACATTTTTACTTCTCTAATCCATGTCTTTCTCTCCTTCTCATCGAGGATCGTGATAGGATGCTCTTCTTAAGAAAGATCCGGCTCAACCGAGAGATCTTCTTGCTCAACAACCTCGGTTGGAACACGAAGATATTTCTTGAGCTGGGAGACATGGAAGACGTTGTGCACGGCAGAGATCTTCTTGGGAAGTCTCACACGATACGCAACTGGTCCACATTGTTGAGTGATTTCATATGGACCAACATAGCGAGGTGCAAGTTTCCCTTTCAACCCAAACCTTTGCACACCCTTGATCGGGGAGACCTTCGGATACACATGATTGCCGACTTCGAATTGAAGGGGCTTCCTTTTCTGGTCAAAATAACTCTTTTGTCGAGATTGCGCGGCTCTCAAGTTTTCTCGGATGACCCTAACCTTTTCCTCGGCTTCTTTTACAAGGTCCGGACCGTACGTGTATCTCTCGCCTGCCTGAGACCAACACAACGGCGTCCGACATCTCCTACCATACAAAGCTTCGAAAGGTGCCATTTTGAGGCTTGCTTGGTAGCTGTTGTTATAAGAGAACTCAGCCAGAGATAAACATTTCTCCCAATTTTTTCCATAATGGATAACACAAGCTCGAAGCATATCTTCTTGGATTTGATTTACCCTTTCCGTCTGCCCATCGGTTTGAGGGTGGTATGCTGAACTACGGATCAATTGGTGCCTAGGGACAGCTGCAAATGTTCCCAAAAGCGTGCCACGAATTGGGTACCATGATCTAAAATTATCGTCTTGGGTACGCCATGTAAGCAAACAATCCGATCCAAATAGATTTCAGCATACTTCATAGCGGTATAGGCGGTATTAACGGGAATAAAATGTGTGTCTTTGTGAGGTGGTCCACTATTGCCCAAATGGAGTCACGCCCCTGAGGGGTTCTGGGAAGTCCAACAATGAAATCCATACTTATATCTTCCCACTTCCACGAGGGGATAGGTAGAGGTTGAAGAGTGCCTGCTACCTTCAAGTGGCTAGCCTTTACCCGCTGACACGTGTCACATTCCGACACATATTGGCCAATTTCCCGCTTCATCCTAGTCCACCAAAAGTTTTGTTTAAGGTCTTGGTACATTTTGGGGCTACCGAGATGGATGGAAAATTTTGAAAGATGAGCTTCATCCATGATTTTCCTTCGGAGTTCGGCGCTCTTGGGCACCACTATCCGATGTCCAAACCACATCACTCCCTGCCCATCTAACCGGAAGCATTTATATTTTTCCTTGACCTTTTCCTTTGCCAATTTTCTTTTGAGGATTTTAATCTTTGCATCATTTAATTGGGCCACAACAATCTGATCGTGCAAGGTTGGTTCAACAGAGATATGGTTGAAATACCCGTGAGGAACAATCTCCAAGTTGAGCTTTGCCATTTCATGGCACAAGGTGTCGGCATAGGACTCCACGGAAAGGCAGTGACAACGAGCCTTGCGGCTTAGTGCATCCGCAACCACATTAGCCTTCCCGGGGTGATAATGCACACTAAGATCATAGTCCTTCGCCAATTCCAACCATCTTCACTGCCTCATATTCAAATGTGCTTGAGTTAAGACATATTTGAGGCTCTTGTGATCGGTGTATATATTGCACGGAACACCCATCAGGTAGTGTCACCAAATCTTGAGAGCATGAATAACCGCTGCCAACTCAAGATCATGTGTAGGGTAATTTTGCTCATGTGGCCGGAGTGCTCGGGAAGCATAAGCAATGACCCGGTTCTCTTGCATAAGGACACAACCGAGTCTGGTGCCTGAAGCATCACAATAAACATCATAGGGCTTGGTGCTGTTGGGTTGAGCTAAGACTGGGGCTGAAGTTAAATGTTTTCTCAAGGTGTGGAAAGCTTCTTCACATTTGTCACTCCACTCAAATTTGACACCCTTCTTTAAGAGTTCGGTCATGGGTTTAGCAATTCGAGAGAAATCCGGAATAAAGCAGCGATAATAACCAGCCAGACCCAGAAAACTAGGATCTCATGGATAGAGGTAGGTGGCTGCCAATTCATCACCTCTTGCACCTTGGTCGGATCCACGAATATACCATCCTTGGAAACCGTATGACCCAAGAATTTCACACTTTCTAGCCAAAATTCACATTTGGAGAACTTGGCATAGAGTTGATGGTCTCTCAACCTTCGAAGAACAATGCGAAGGTGCTCGACATGCTCTTCCTCATTCTTGGAATATATGAGGATGTCATCAATAAAGACCACAACAAACTTGTCAAGCTCGGACATTAAAACCGAATTCATGAGATACATGAAGTAGGCTGGGGCATTCGTGAGCCCAAATGACATGACCAAGTATTCATAAAGTCCGTAGCGGGTTGAGAAGGCAGTCTTGGGAATGTCACAAGGACGAATCTTTATTTGGTGATAGCCAGAGCGAAGATCAATCTTAGAGAATACTCTTGCGCCAGCTAGTTGGTCAAAAAGGACATCAATGCGGGGAAGTGGATACTTGTTTTTAATGGTCACCACATTGAGAGGCCGGTAGTCAATACACAACCTCAAAGAATGATCCTTCTTCTTCACAAAGATGGCCATACAGCCCCATGGTGACACACTGGGACGGATGAAACCTTTGTCTAGCAGTTCTTGGAGTTGAATTTTTAATTCAGCCAATTCATTGGGCGGCATTCTATAGGGTCTCTCTGATATAGGTGCTGTCCGGCGGCATCCCAGGTAAGTCATCCGGAAAAACGTCGGCATACTCACATACCACCGGAATATCTTCTAGTGGTGTTCCTACCATAGTGTAGGCACAAGCGTTGGCGCATTTTCGGTGTGGCAGATATAGTGCACTAGGGCCATGTGTATGCGAGTTTATTTCCACAACCCTTTCGGCCACATCTAGCACAACCTTATGTTGAGTCATCCAATTTGCCCCCAAAACAATATCAATTCCTTCCAATCCAAGCAGAATTAAATCAGTAGAAAAACTTTACTACCCAGCTTGATTGGTACTTTTCGAGTGACTTGGTTGGATGCTATTTTACCTCCCGCTGTTGATATCACATATGCTGATTTGGTGTGATATGATTTTAACCCACATTTTGCATTAAGCCTTGTGCTTATAAAACTATGTGTTGCCCCGGAATCAAACAATATCGCAGTAGGTTGATTGTGGATAGGGAAGGTACCAGTCATATCCGGTGCTCCCTCAGGTAGGTCAGCCAGGGTAGTATAGTTGAGCCTTCCCTGCCTGACTTGGAGTCGCTGCTGCTTGCCCTTGTTCTGCTGATTCCCCGGACGCTGGTTCGGAGGCTTGTTCTGTGGGCAGTCCTTGATGAAATGGCTATTGCTGCCACACCTGAAGCATTGGTAGCCACCTCCAGGACGAAGTGGCTGCAGCACGTTTTGCCTCGGCGCCTGAGGCTGCTGCGGCGGTGGAGGGAAGCGAGGCGCACCCTGCTGTGGTGGCCTGGCAACCCAGCGTCCTCCCTGAGGCGCCCTTGGCTGCCCCTGTGGTGCGGCCGGGGGAACCAAGCGGAACCTCAGAGGTTGCCCACCCGAAGGTCCAGCGGGAGCCTTCCTTTTCTTCTCGGTCTTGTGGACCATGTTGGCGTCCTCTTGGGCGATGGCAATGTTCACTAGTTCACCATATGTGGCAACTCGTGTAGTGGTCAGTTGGGCCTTGAGCTTGGTATTGAGGCCACGACGGAACCTCTCCATCTTCTTTTCATTGGAGTCAACATGGTGACCCACATAAGGGCAGAGACCATTGAAGGCCTGGGAGTACTGGAGTACAATGCGGGTTCCCTGTGTCAGTGCTAGGAACTCATTCAACTTTCTCTCAACCAATCCAGCATGAATGTGGTGGGCTTTGAAGGCCGTTTTGAATTCCTCCCACTCAATGACATGGTCCTCTTGCTGAAGAGCCAGATAATTCTCCCACCACAGGAGAGCTGTGCCACGGAGCTGTTGTGCCGCAAAGACCAACTTATGGTTTGGAGAGCAGGGCGTAGCCAGAATGGAAAACTTGGATTCGATGGCCCGAATCCATGCATCAGCTTCCAAGGGCTCCTCGGCTCTGGAGAACACCGGAGGGTGAGTAGCCAAGAAGTCCTCGTACCATGCCACTTGAGGTGGAGGGGCACGATGACCACCTTGCTGCTGTTGCATCTGCTGCTGCATCATATGTTGCTGCTGCTGTAGATTACGGAGAATCTCCGTTTGAGTGGCATAGAGCTGCTGCCACGTAGGGGGTTGTTGCGGTGGCGGAGGTGGTGGTGGCTGTTGCCCTTCCGGCCCTTGCTGGTTAGCGTTGGATCCGCTAGCATCGTGACCGCTGCGAGTGATAGCCATCTGCAGTAGGTACTTGTATTAGCCACAATCCATAAGCTTCCATAATTGAATGACAAGATAGAACGTGGCAATGTAATGAAGTTTACTGCATAAGGATAACATATCAGCAAGCAGTTTTGGAAGAAAATTCATATCCTCCAGTAGAAGTCGGGTTAGACACTCCAATTCGGTCAGTAGCTGGAAAATTTCGTACTCTATAACTTTTGTTTTTGGCTCAGAACCAAATTCGGGCTAGAACTAGGACGAAAAATTCGAATTCCAGTTCTCTGTTTTTGCTGTTTTCAGAAGGCCGAGCTGTAGTGTTTTGGTTGCCATTTTTTTATTTCGACAGATGGAGTTGAAATTTGGTGAGCGTTTTGTTTGAAAAAATTCAGGCAACTTTATAGTTCAAGTCATAGTCTATAAATGAAAGGAACACACGTCAATAATTAAAACAAGAGTGGTTGCGGATAGTTTTCAACACAACATTACAACCAATTTCAAGTCTTGGGACACACACATCCCATGCCAAATGGATTACACGTTCAAAAGCTTAAATGAAACTCAACTCCAACTAGCCTATTACATCATGAAATCAAAATTTAGGCTACGCGGAGGAGTAACTTGCGAACGAAGCTTCTAGAAGTCATCTAGGTTGTTAGCGGTAGCCTCGCTGCCCATGGGAGACGGCAGAGCGGGGAGGGGTGGCATGTCATCCTCGGTGTCCATGTCTGAATTAGGGGCTTCTCCTTCATTCTCTCCTGCCTCATTGAGAAGGTGCTGAGCATCGTGTGCAGCTAGCATAGCATTAGCATGCTCCAAGTCGGCCTGCACATTCTCTAGCTCATCCCTCACTTGAGCCAGCTCATTGTTGGCATTATTATGCACTAAGTGGAGGTCAGTCAGCTGCCTCTCTAAGTAAGCAATCATAGCATCCTTAGTACTCACCTCTATGGACAAAGAGGTTCTCTCTATCCCCAGGTCACGGTCACGAGCAGACATGTCAACGGCAAGGTTAAGTGCTTCATTTTGTGCCCGCCCCAGAAGTGCCTGCAGCCGGTGATAAGCCCTGATCCACCTCATCAAGAGTGCGGCTGCAACAACGGGGTTATCTGCCACCCTCAAGGGCGAGCTGAGATATCGCCTCAACCAATGAGCGTCATCAGGCTGGGCCGGTGGAAACAGTCCAAGGAGCTGGTGCTCCACCAGGTCCTGGTTCTGGGCACAGAAAGAGCTGATCCCATTAAGAGCAGCCAACTCACAAATGGTCTCCATATGGTTTCCATAGACTTCCACACTCCATGTGGGCGAGCTTGGACACGGTGGGTGGCGGTACACCACCAGACGTACTCTGGATCGTGTCACACCACGGTCACGGAGGACGGTTCTCTCATACTGTGGCGGGTTGGGGTAGTCAAGTGCCTGCAACACGGACCACAGGATGCTAGGGAAACCCTCCCATCCTAGGCAGTTCGAGAAGGAGACGTCATTGGGGTAGCTAGCAAGGTCAGCATGGCCGTCCATCTGAACAAAAAGGTCAAGTGTGATAACCCGTTAGCGCCAAGAATTAAAAGCAGATTCTGGACAGTGTAGTAAAAATTGTAAAACTCAAAATCTAGCAACCCAAAAATTCCCAAACTTGGCCAGAACGTTGTTTAAGTAGTTTCGAACAAGTTTCATGTTGAAGGTTTGAGCATAAAAAGTCGTTAAGAAGGTGAAAAAATTTAATTTCTAACTCACTGGTCCCAGGAAATTCCAGCAGACAGGGGGTTATCATTTTAAGCATAACTCTTAATTTACTGACCCAAAATTGTTGAAATTTCTACAGCACAAACTAGACAACATTTGTGATAACTTTCATATTGGGCACTTTTTCGTTTGATGGTGGTTTCAGGCTCGAATCGACAGTGCAAGCAGATCTGTGTTCAGTAGAGTTTCAGCACAATTTCCGGTTACCATTCAATTTTGTAACGGGTAGTTCGAGGGTCGTTCAACATGATTTAATAGGGTTTCAGTGAATTGCAATGCATGAGCGACCTATTCGTTCTCACCAACACACGTGCCAATAACTTTGGCTTACGAAGTCAGTGCCGGTGGCTAGGCAGTATTCGTCTCTCCTTATATTAACTAGCCGAACTTTTGTAACCGTTTAACTTACGAAATCGTGGTTAGCGTACCTGCAAAAAATTCCATTCCAGAGCAATTATAATGAACCTCCCGTGCCAGCACTCACGGAAGCGTCCCCATTCATTACCACCCACTATAGTGGTGGCACCCGAACGTTGAACATTGAACGGGCAATGCTTCATATGTCACCAAGGTAACATATTGACAATTTCATACGCTCATAAAATAGCGTATTGACTTTGTGCCGCCATCATATTTGCATATGATGCCGTGGTACGCTACAGCAATCGCTGTACCTTGTGTGACATCTCTGATGTAAAAGTGTAGAAAACACCTTTAAAACAGGTTAAAAAGGGAAAAAAGTGATGTTGGAATTCAAAAATTCATCGAAATTCAAATTTAAATTCAAAAACAAAGGTTGTTTGACACCCAACTGAAATCTCAAGAATTTTGTACTAAACTTGAAAATCTCCAAAAATAAAAGTTGTTTTTCATCACAAATAAGGCCTAGTCACTGTTTGGAACTTTTGAAAATTTTGCAGTTTAGCCCCTCAAAAACTCGAAAAACAGTTCTGAACACCTTTTTGAAATTGGGTTGTTTGAGCTTGAAAAATTTGAAATTTCAGGTTCACCCCAAAAAGAAAGTTGTGTCCCACCTCTCAAATTCCAACTTTTATTTTTACAGATTTTCATGTTCAGTTCAAATTTTTGGAGAAAATTCAAAGGGGGCAAAGGAGCTCCACGGAGCTGCCAGCTCGGCCCTGGCGCGCTCTGCGCCTGGCCGGAGCTCGGCCGCCACATGGCCGGCGAGCGGCGGAGACCACACCGAGCTGGCCGAGCCGCGGTGTCGGGTGGCTCTTGTCCTCGCGCGTTTGTCCAAGCCTCCCGCGCCGTCACGTCGCCGCTCGACAGCACGCCTCCCCTCGCGCCACGCGAACGCCATCATGGCGGGTGGAGCGCCGCCGTGGCCGCGCGCTCGCGCACGTCGCGCAGGGCTCCTCCACGGGGGATTCCTTCCCACTACGCGCCACGGAGCACTGTGGAAGATCCCTGCAGCGTATCCCAGCGCCCACGCCACGATCCCCCTCGCCCAACCCCGTCGCGCGCTCTGTTCGAGCTCGGGAGCGCTTCAAGGGCGCGTCGCGTCGCTGTCTCCCCTCACACACGCTCCCGAGGCAGCACGTCCCCTCTCTAGCGTGCCAAAGCACTCCACCGAGCCACTCACACTCTCCCCTAGCTCGCGCACTTCACCAGTTCACTCCCTCGCGCTCGCTCCCGTTGTCTTCAACCTCCAGCTGCGCGGACCGAGCCGAGCTTCGAGACCGAATTCATCCTTGTCCCTCCACCATTCCCAAATCCCTCACGCACAGAGCTAGACCACTTCCCGATCTTCCATTTCCCCCACTTCTCGCGAGCTGTCCCCAACTCTCCGGCGAGAAATCGGATTTTCCCCCAAATCCGCATTTCCGGCCGCCGGAGCACGCGCACGTCGAGCCCCTACTCCGAGCCCTCCTCGAGGTCAACCGAGCCTTCCACTAGCTTCGCCGAGTCCCACTGGTGCTCTAGGACCCCTCCAACTCCGACGAGATCCACCACCCTCGCCGGAATCGAGCTCGCGGCGGCCGCACCGCCACCGCACGTCGCCGGCGAACTCCGAGCTTCCCCCGGCCTCCCAACCGCCACCAATCGACTCGTGGTGAGCCACTGGTCCTTTTCCCCCACTTCCCCGACCCTATCTCGCCGTCGTTTGGCCGGCGCAACTCCGGCGACGAGCCGAGGACCTTTATTCATCATCTTCCTTCTTCCAGGGTTCCCAGTGAAAAAGTCAGGGACCTGTTCGCGAAGTTTCAAAAGATCCGAGGGCCGGCGCGTAAAAAGATTCTTAAGGTTTAACCCTTTTTCCCGAAATCTTGTAAAATCCACCAAAAATAGTACAAAAATCAGAAAAATGCACAAAAATACTCCCTGGACTCGTAAGATTGTAAACTCCAATCTCATGTTAATTTAGAAACTTGTGCACCATTTCAAATCCAGAGATCCGCTAGGGCTGAGCTTTGGATATGTTGTTTGCTATCACTTTGGACACCTTGTGTCCAAAGGGGACCTAAAAATATGGACTGTACCTTCAGTTATGAATTAATTTGTTATTCCTATCTTTTTGTAGTCCTGAAATTATTAAAAATAATCCATGCAACTAAAAATCACCATTTTTCTCCAGAGGCCTAGGAACTTGTTAGCACATCTGTTAAAAATTCAAAACTTAATTTTTGCTCTGTTTAGACTAGCAAATAAATAGATATGTGTTTTCGGATAGAAATTTATTGAGGACTGTCCAAGGGTTATTTTGAGCCACCACTTGGCCAGAGCCCTCACTTCACTCATGACTAGCTCTGGTAGGAAAATTTCCTGAGTTGGATGTATTTTCGATTTTATATGAACTTATCTTGTTTCTGTAGGCAGCAGTTTGTACTATTTTTAATAAATTATGTGTAGCTCAGTTTTAGCTAAATTTTGGAGTGAGCCTAACTCTTATACTCCAGTAGCTGTCATAAAGTTTATAAATAAAAAGGATGAACAGAAACTGAGAAACAAAAATGAGAAGAAATTAAGGTGGAATTGAGTTATATAAAAGAATAGACCTTTTTGATAATTAATTAAAATAAAACATGGAAAAGTCTAAAATTCCAGAACAGCACCCTAACTTCAAAATAATGAATGGAAATTCTTTTATATATGTACACAATCACCATCAAAGATGCGTAAAAATTTTCAACACCCCTCCTCTAATTTTGTGAAGGAGAAAGTAGTAGTTTAGCATGTCTAGATGAATATGGCCTTCAAGGCCTTAGTTTTGGAATCACTAGGCAGCCACTATAAAGTTATGCATCTCATGTAGAAGGCGCTATTCCGGACGGCTTCTACCATCTCATCCCCGCCGACGGAGAAGGCACCCCGGAGAACGGTGCCGGCGAAGGAACAATCGACCCGGAGGCTAACCCCCAGCTAGCGCAAGAAGGCAAGCCCCGGAGCATAACCTAACCTTTAAAGTTTATGCATCTATGAATTCCCTATGCTTGTGTATTTACGTTTCAAGGAGTTGATTGAATACCTTAGCTGCACATTTCTAGTACCTAAGACTTGAAACACTAGTATGAAAGGATCGATAGGGCATTGCTTTAGGTCCGTTACAAGTCGAGTGATTTCCTGTCACTCGCGAGACATAGGAGTTGCTTGTCTTTACTTATGTTGGAATCATAAGGATGGACGGGCGGGATGGTAGATGTAGATCTCCCGTCCGTGTATGATAATCGATTTAAGGTCGAAACGTGTGGTTGAGTGTGTCAAGTTTTTGAACGTACCACATGCATGCCGATATATGGGAATCGGTAAGCCCGGTACCAGATTGAAGCAGCTAGGGCCGATAGCCATCTCTCCTTGGAAACTTTTGTTTCCCCTGCCGTACACTTGTGGATATATGCGTGATGTTGTGAGTGAAGCAGTAAACCTTTATCCTAAGGAAGTGGACCTGGTTCCGAATTGTGGATCGATGGGAAAGGTTGGGAAGTGCTTGTACCTTTTATAGCAAGCATTGTCCGTGTGTGTTGGGTTTCCCCTGGCCAGGTAGCAAAATTCGGTTCGAACTGTCCGCTTCTCGCGGTTAATGAGACTGCTTGACCGCCTTGCTGCATTGACTAACAAGTGGAACTATGAGATTGATGAACTTGTTGTATGAATTAAATTGTACTGCACCACTTGTATGCTTAGAGAGGATGCTAATCTAGAATGGTTAAATCTACTAGAATATGATGCTAAAACTATGAAAGCAAGGACCTACTTTTAGTTGCTTTTTGGCAAACAAACCCACCAGCCAAAAGCCTCTCATGTAGTTTTCACCCGACGGGTAAGCCTTGCTGAGTATTAGTATACTCAGCCTTACTTGTGGCTTTTATTACAGGTACAGTGTTGGATATGGCAGTCGATGCCTTTACTTGGCCTACCCAGGTTCCCCCTGGATGGCACATCGAGTGGGTTCCGTCCTCTGCCGAGGAACGGGAGGAGTAGCACCGTGGCAGGCTTCATCATGGTGTTACTATGTATCGACGCTAGTTTTCTTTCCGCTGCAATGAACCTTTTTATTCCGCTGCAGTGAACTATTTATTTCCGCTGCAATGAACATGATACTCTGATTTGAATTTCAAACTCGGTTTGTAATAACTTTATGATACTATTTATGTATGTTAAATTTGTGGAATGTTGTAATCTCTGGAACTCACCTTTGTGTGGGCGTGCTTGTTGTTTCGATCGAGAAAAGTACGTGGTTAAATCGGGTTATATCCGACGGCGCTCCAGCTTATTCCGGATTAAGTGCCTGACTACTCGATTAGTGGTCCCGGGGTAGATAACTTGGAATAATTTCGGAGTGGTCCGCCACAGCTGGTATCAGAGCCGAAACAGCGCACCGGAGAGAGCAACAAACCTTAAATAAACATTTTTGAAATAAAACTTGCCAACTCTTACTTCCGCCGCGCTTTGCGATGGAAGGTTATTCTTAGGACCGCTAAGGATGTTACATAGAGCGTGAAGCCTATGTGGGTTAAGGGATCACGATATGATAGGTGGCTAATAATATATTATACTGACTTCCAGCACATTTCATTCTGTCATTTACTTTACACAATGGTGGGCGCAAGGTACGGCGATTGCTGTAACGTACCACGGCACTATATGAAAATATAGTGGCGGCACATAGTCAATACGCTGTGATGGCGTATGAAAATAGAATAGCATGGTGGGCGCAAGGTATGGCGATTGCTGTAGCGTACCACGGCATCATATGCAAATATGATGGCGGCACAAAGTCAATATGCTATTTCATGAGCGTATGAAATTGTCAATATGTTGCCTTGGTGACATATGAAACATTGCCCGTTCAATGTTGAACGTTCGGGTGCCACCTCTATAGTGGGTGGTAATGAATGGAGATGCTTTCGTGAGTGCTGGCACGAAAGGTTGATTATATATGCTCTGGAATGGAATTTTCTGCAGGTACGCTAACCACGATTCCGTATGATGAATGGTTAGAAAAGTTCGGCTAGTTAATATAGGGAGAGACGGATATTGCCTAGCCACCGGCACTAACTTCGTAGGCCAAAAGTTTATTGGCATGTGTGATGGTGAGAACGAATAGGCTGCTCATGCATTGCATTCACTGAAATTATATTGAACCTTAATACGTGACCAATCGAACCGCCGTCAAAATTTGGAAAACGTTGCCAAACGAAAACGTGTTCAACATGAAAGTTGTCATAAATGTTATCTAGTTTATGCTGAAGAAATTTCAACGAAAATGGTTTAGTAGAACTGGAGTTATGTTGAAAATGGTAACCCCCTGTCTGCTGGAAATTTCTGGGAATAGTGAGATAAAAATTGAATTTTTACACCATCTTAATGACAGTTTATGCTCAAACCTCCAACATGAAACTTGTTTGGAATTACTTAAACAACGTCCTGGCCAAAATTGGGAATTTTTGAGCTTATAGATTTCGAGTTTTATAATTTTTACTATACTGTCCAGAATCTGTTTATTTTCTTTGGCGCTAGCCGGTTCTCACCCATGCCCTTTCTTTTTTGTTCAGAATGGACGCTCACGCGGACTTGGCCAGCTACCCCAACGATGTTTCCTTTTTAGACTGCCTAGGATGGGAAGGTTTCCCTAGCATTCTGTTGTCAGTTTTGCAGGCGCTCGATTATCCTACCCCGCCACAATATGAGAGAACCCTCATCCGAGACCGAGGTGTGACCCGATCTCGTGTGCGTTTGGTGGTATATCGCCATCCACCATGTCCTAGCTCCCCCACTTGGAGTGTGGAAGTTCATGGACACCACATGGAGACTACTTGTGAGCTAGCTGCCTTGAATGGCATCAGTTCTTTTTGTGCTCAGAACCAGGACTTGGTGGAGCACCAGTTGCTTGGGTTGTTTCCACCGACCCAGCCGGACGATCCCCATTGGATGAGGCGCTATCTTAGCTCCCCTTTGAGGATGGCGGAGAATCCCGTCGCTGCAGCTGCACTTATGATGAGGTGGATCCGAGCTTACCACCGCTTGCAGGCACTTTTAGGACGGTCGCAGAGCGAGATGCTCAACCTTGCCATGGACATGTCCGTCCGTGCCCGGGACATTAGGGTTGAGAGGACCTCATTGTCCATTGAGGTGAGCACCAGGGACGCCATGATTGCTGATTTGGAAAGGCAATTGAATGACCTCCACATCGCGCACAACAATGTCCAAAATGAGTTAGCCCAAACAAGAGAAGAGCTTGAGGAAGTGCACGGTACTTTGGAGCATGCCAATGCCATGTTAGCCGCCCATGATGCTCAGCACCTTCTTGAGCAGGAGGGAGAGCATGGGGAAGGAGAGGCCCCCGACTCCGACATGGATACCGAGGATGACATGCCGTCCCTTCCAGCTCCACCATCACCTATGGGCAGCGAGGCTACCGCTAACAACTTAGATGACTTCTAGAAGTGGTAGTCGCAAATTTACTCCTCCGCTAGGCCTAAATTTTGGCTTCATGTTGTAATAGACTAGATGGAGTTGAGCTCTCTTTTAATCTTTTGGAGACAATGTAATTTAATGGTGTGATTGTGTGATCCAAAACTTGATGAAGGTTGTAATGGCTGTGTAGAAAACATTCTGCAGCTAACTTTGTTTTTATTATTGATGGGTTTTCCATTCATTTCTGGGCTGTGATGTGAACTACAAAGTTGTTTGGAATTTGTCAAACAAAATGTTCACCAAATTTCAACCTCGTTGGTTAAGCGAAATAAAAATGGCAACCAAAACACTACAGCTCGGCCTGCTGTAAAACAGCAAACGCAGAGAGCTAAAGATTGAATTTTTCGGCTTAGTTCCAGCCCGAATTTGATTCTGAGCCCAACATGAAAGTTGTAGAGCATGAAATTTTGGAGCTACGGACCGAATTGGAGCATTTGACTTGCTTCCTGTTGGGAGATATGATTTTTCTTCCGGACTGCTTGTTGATATGTCACTCCTACGCAGTAAACTTCAATATATTGTCACATTCTATCTTGTCATCATTATGCAAGCTTATGAAATGTGGCTAATACAAGTACCTACTGCAGATGGCGATCACCCGCAGCGGTCATGACGCTAGTGGCTCCAATGCTAACCAGCAAGGGCCAGAGGGGCAGCAACAGCCGCCACCACCTCCGCCACCGCAGCAACCTCCGACGTGGCAGCAATTGTATGCCACGCAAACGGAAATCCTACGGAACCTGCAGCATCAGCAACAAATGATGCAACAGCAGATGCTACAGCAGGGAGGTCAACGGGCCCCTCAGCCTCAAGTGGCCCGATATGAGGATTTTCTGGCTACACACCCGCCGATATTCTCAAGAGCCGATGAGCCCCTGGAGGCCGATACGTGGATTCGAGCCATCGAATCCAAGTTCACCATCTTGGCCACGCCTTGCACTTCCAACCGCAAGGTAGTATTCGCGGTGCAGCAGCTCCGCGGCCCAGCTCTCCTATGGTGGGAGAACTACCTGGCCCTGCAGCAAGAGGGTCATGTGGCTGAATGGGATGAGTTCAAGACTGCGTTCAAGGCTCATCATATTCCTGCCGGCTTGGTAGAGCGGAAGTTGAACGAATTTCTGGCTCTGACCAAGGGTACCCGCACGGTGCTCCAATACGCCCAGGCCTTCAATGGTCTGTGCCCATATGCGGGTCATCACGCCGACTCTGACGAGAAGAAGTTGGAGAGGTTCCGACGTGGCCTCAATACCGAGTTGAAAGCTCAATTGGCCACCACCCGTGCTGCCACATATGGCGATCTTGTGAACCTCGCCATTGCCCAAGAAGACGCCAACACGGTGCACAAGGCGGAGAAGAAGAGGAAAGCTCCCGCTGGACCCTCGAGCGCGCAGCCGCATAGATTCCTCTTGGTTCCCCCGGCTGCACCGCAAGGACAGTCCAGGGCACCTCAGGGAGGTGGATGGGTTGCTAGGCCACCACAGCCTAATGCACCCCGTTTCCCTCCACCGCCGCAGCAGCAACCAGCGCCAAGGCAGAACGCACAACAGCCAGCTCGCCCTGGAGCCGGCTATCAGTGTGGCGGACCCCGGGACCACTAACCGAGTAGTCAGGCACTTAATCCGGAATAAGCTGGAGCGCCGTCGGATTAAACCCGATTAACCACGTTCTTTTCTCGATCGAAACAACAGCACGCCCACACGAAGGTGAGTTCCAGAGATTACAACATTCCACAAATTAACATACACAAATAGTATCTCAAAGTTATTACAAACCAAGTTTGAAATGAAATCAGAGTATCAAAGTCTTGCAGCGGAAATAAAAGTTTCATTGCAGCGGAAATAAATCTAACGACGATACAAATAACACCGTGCTGAAGCCTGCCACGATGCTACTCCTCCCGATCCTCGGCAGAGGACGGAACCCATTCGATGTGCCAGCCAGGTGGAACCTGGGTAGGCCAAGACAAAGCATCGACATCCAAAGGTGTACATGTAAATCATTGCCACAAGCAAGGCTGAGTATACTAATACTCAGCAAGGCTTACCCGTCGGGTGAAAACTACATCACCGACATCTAGACATGAGAGGCTTTTGGCTGGTGGGTTTGTTTGCCAAAAAGCAACTAAAAGTAGGTCCTTGCTTTCAAGTTTTAGCATCATATTCTAGTAAATTTAACCATTCTAGATTAGCATCCTTTCTAAGCATACAAGTGATGCAATACAATTTAATTCATACAACAAGTTTATCAATCTCAAAGTTCCACTTGTTACTCAATGTAGCAGGGCGGTCAAGCAGTCTCATTAACCACGAGAAGCGGACAGTTCGAACCGAATTTTTGCTACCTGGCCAGGGGAAACCCAACACACACGGATACTCTGCTTGCTATAAAAGGCACAAGCATTTCCCAACCTTTCCCATCGATCCACAATTCGGAACCGGGTCCAGGTACTAGGAAATGTGCAGCAAAGGTATTCAATCAACTCCTTGAACGTAAATGCACAAGCATAGAGAAGTCATAATGCATAATTGGTAAAGGTTAGGTTATGCTCCGGGGCTTGCCTTCTTGCTCGGACTGGGGGTTAGCCTCCGGGTTGGTCGATCCTGCACCGGCACCTTCCTCCGGGACTTCTTCCTCGTCTGCGGGAATGAGGTGGTAGCTGCCGTCCGGGATGGCGCCTTCTACATGAGATGCATAACTTAGGGTGGCTGTTCTGGAATTTCAGATTCCATTTATTTTATTCTAACTAACTACAAAAAGGTTTATTCTTTTATATAAATCGATTTCCATCTAGATTACTTCGCATTTTTGTTTCTCCTTTTCTGCTCATCATTTTTATCTATAAACTTTATGACAGCTACTGGAGTATAAGAGCTAAGCTCACTCCAAAATTTAGCTAATTCTGAGCTACACATAATTTATTAAAAATATATCAAACAGCTGCTAGCAGAATCGAATTTAAATCCTATAAAATCGAAAATTCATCTAGTTCAGGAGATTTTCCTACCAAAGCTAGTCATAAGCATGAGGAGGGCTCTGGCCAAGTGGTGGCTCAAAATAACCCTTGGGTAGTCCTCAATAAATTTCTAACCAAAAACACATATTTATTTATTTGCTATCCTAAACAGAGCAAAAATTAGTTTTTCATTTTTAACATGTGTGCTAACAAGTTTTTAGTTCTCTGGAGCAAAATGGTGATTTTTCTCTGCACAGATTATTTTTAAAGATTTCTGCACTGCAAAAAGACAGAAAGCACATTTTAATTTATAACTGGAGCTACAGTTCATATTTTTAGGTCCCCTTTGGACACAAGCTGTCCAAAGTCACTACACACAACATATCCAAAGCTCAACCCTAGCGGAGCTCTGGATTTGAAATGGTGCACAACTTTCAATTTTCATAGTTTGAATTTTAATTCAAAAACAGTTCATCCAAAGTATAAACATGTCTAATAGAGATTGTAGTTTAGACTCTCACGAATCCAGGGAGTATTTTTGTGCATTTTTCTGATTTTTGTACGATTTTTAATGAATTTTACAAGATTCGGGAAAAACAAATCTAGTTTTAAGAATCTATTTTCGCAGGGAACCCTAGAACTTTCAAAACTTCGCGAACAAGTCCCTAGACTTTTGCACAGAGACCCCTAGACAAACGAAGACGATGAAGAAAGGCCCTCGGCTCTCGCCAGAGTTGCGCCGGCCAAACGACGGCGAACTAGGCACGGGGAAGCTATTGGGATGCTTGGTTGACCTCGGGGAGGGCTCGAAGTAGGGGCTCGACGTGCGTGTGGTCCGGCGGCCGGAATTCGCGATTTGGGGGAAATCTCAAATTCTCGCCGGAGAAAGGACAATAGCTAGGGGAAAGTGGGGGGATTTGGAGCTGGAGTAGAGGGCTAGCTTCGTGCGGGACGAACTTGGGAATGGTGGAGTGTGGAGGGTGAATTTCTCGGAGAAGCTCGGCTCGGTTCACGCGGCGCGTGGAAGAAGAAGACCGAGCGAGCGCGGGGAAGTGGAAATGGACAAGTGAGCGAGTGAGAGGAGGGGTGTGAGTGCTTGGTGGAGTGATTGAGCACGCAAGGGAGGCACTGTGCGGCCTCGGGAGCGTGCGAGCGCGTGGGTGGCTGTCGCGGTCGCCATTGATGGCGCGGCGATCTCGAACAGAGCGCACACGCGCGGTTGGGCGTCAAAGATCATCGCGTGATGAAGTGGAGATCCTCAGCAGAGGCTTTGGCGCGACGCGAACGGACTCTACCGTCTGCAGTGCGCTCGGCGCGGCGCGAGCGCTCGTGCGGCCACGGCGGCGCGCGACCGTATGATGGCGCTCCACGGCGCGAGGCGAGGTGACGGCGGCGAAGTGATGGCTCGGGAGTGGCCGGACAAGAGCTAGGCGACAAGCGCCAGCGTCCGCCGCGGCTTGGCCAGCTCAGCGCCGCCTGCGCCGCTCGCCGGCCACGTGGCGGCCGAGCTCCGGCCAGCGCAGCGCGCGCCAGGGGCACTGTAGCATGCCCGTGGAGCTCCGATTTCAAATTCGATTTTTCTCCAAAAATTCGAACTGAACTTCGAAACGGGTAAAATTAAAAGTTGGGGTCTGAGGTGTGGGACACAACTTTCGAGCTTGGACCAGGCACTTCGACCAGGCGCTACGGCGCTTCGAGCTTGAACCGCAAGCTCGAGCTCGCCGAGCCTCGAACGGTCGGAAACGCCGCTCGAGGGTGAGTGCCCCCTCGAGCTTGGCTGCGAAGCCTCGAGCGTGCCGGAACGTCGCTCGAGGGTAAGTGCCCCCTCGAGCTTGGCTGCGGAGCCTCGAGCGTGACGGAACGTCGCTCGTGGGTAAGTGCCCCCTCGAGCTTGGCTGCGGAGCCTCGAGCGTGACGGAACGTCGCTCGTGGGTAAGTGCCCCCTCGAGCTTGGCTGCGGAGCCTCGAGCGTGCTAACGTGCGGCCTCGAATCATGACGGACTGCGGGGCCTCGAGGGTCCTATCGTGCGGCCTCGAATCGTGACTGAAACTACTAGCTAGGCTCGATCGTCACGGACAATACTGGCTAGGCTCGATCGTCACGGACAATACTGGCTAGGCTCGATCGTCACGGACATACTTGCTAGGCTCGATCGTGACGAACGCCGTGGCGAGATTTGTTATGAAGGGCTGTATCTGTGATGACACCAAAATCTTGAGATTTCTGTTAGGTGTCACCAGACCTTTGTTTTTGAATTTCAGTCTGAATTTTTGGTCAATTTCTGAATTCTAACCCCATTGTTTTGCCTTATCTTCCTTTTTATTAATTATTTTATTTAACCTCTCCCTCCTTTCTTAGACCCTTCAATAGTGTCACTAAACATCAGAGGTATACTGCTCAAAGAGAGTTTTCAATTTAAAGTCCTACCTCCTTTTATTTTGAGAGTAAAAATCTTATTTTAACTTAAAGTTAAAACATGGACACATACATGGAGGTTAAAAGCTTATTTATTTTATATGCTCAACTTTTAATTATGTCGTTAACAACTTGACATATATTAAATATTAATTAATTTACATCCTTTGTATTTTATGAAAGCTCATGTTGTGAACAAAATCTCATTTTATTACTAAAACCTCAAGATTGCCACATGAAGGCTATGATTAGAACTGCAAGCTTTATTAGTCCAAGTGTTTAACCCTAACATTAAATCATTCACACTTATTTTACTAAAGAACATTAGGAGCACTCTAAATATTATTCTATGTATAGCCCAAGGTGTGCTCCCTTAAAAAGGGTGTGTGGCCGCGTGTTTTTCATCTCATGGTTAAGTTGGTCTTTCAAACTTGATTTCCTATGTTTGGTGGATTAAGCATCTGAGTTATACATAACTCACCAAGGTTGTAAATGACCTTTTTAGATACACAACTTCCATTTGAGAAAGTGGTTTGGTTTTATAATTAGAAAATACTTTCCCAAAGAAAGGTGTTTCGAAACAAGAAAAGTACTACCACCTTTCATATTGATCAGACGTTTGTGATGTGCACAACTCTCATTTATAATTTTTAAATTAGAACCTTGCCTTCTGAAGGTCATTAATATCGCTAGTTGGAATCATTTCGTGCGTTGACTTCATATGAGCCATTAGTCCTTTAAGACCTTTAGGACATAGAAGCATTACTTAATTTGCCGTTCAATCCTGATTTCTTTTTAGGAAATTTTTATGCGTCGTCTAGAGAATATGTATTTAGAGTTTTGCCGTGCAACTTGTAAGAGAAGATGTTTAGATTCGTACTAGAAAAGTTTTTGTAGGGTTCAAAATTCAAGAACCAAGGCACGAGTACAAACTTAACAATCCTCATGTATAATTCTCATTCCTACTAGTGATTTAGTTTTAGGGTTCATAGTTCCTTAGTTTGTTTAATCACTCTTATTTATACGCTTTAAACACCAGGGGTGTTACAGCCTACCCTCCTTAAAAAGAATCTCGTCCCGAGATTCGCATAGGGAGGAAAGGTGGACATTTTATTAGAAGAAAGAGGTGTTGGTTAAAGAAACGCAGATACTACGCACCCAAGTTCTTACAGGTTCACAGCTTGGAGATGATAATTGATACCGGATCTCCGATACAACATCAACGTTGTTCATGTGGGAGCGGTGATGAATGTAGACATGGAAAGCTAAGAGCATCAAGATTTGGCACACAAGGCAAAAGTAATACACCACTATTGTCCAGTGAACTTCAGGGCCAATCGGGGAAAAGAATGGGCAAGCCATGGATGGTGTCAAAAATCGAATCCTTCCTTGTTCGTCGACTTAATTCTTGCGGAATCCTCCGGTGACTTCTGCTCGAACTCCTTCTTTGGTGAGGTTGGGGCCGTAGACCTTGGTTAAACGACAAGGTGGTTGCCGGGAGGGGCACTTCCTCGTGGCTTTACAAAAAGGTGGAGGCAGAGCTTGCTTGTCAAAGAACGGAGGACACGGTGGAGAATGGGCAGCTTGGGTACCGTGGAGGTCGCCGAAGAGAGGCGAGAGCGGTGGAGTGGTGTGACTCAAGTGGAGTACCTTGGAGTGATGGCAGCCATTGGAGATGCTGCATTTATCGATGGCCGGAGCAGAGCAGTGATAGTGGTGTGTCGACAGCAGGAGGTAGGGGCCAGCAATGAGATTCCCTGGGTGACGGGACGGTGGTACGACGACAACTGGGGGAACGTTGGCCAGCCGCGGTAGGGAAAAACGACGATGGTGATAGTGGACTGGCGGACGGGGCAGAGCACACGACGCACGGATACAGGGGGGGGTCAAACTGGCCCTTGAGACCCTGACGTGATGGTGGGAGAAACAGAAGGCAAAGGTGATCTTTGAGACTGTAGATAGTCACGGGCAAGACGCTTAACCAATTGTAGGTCTTAATTAAACAATGATTTACCTACTTTTATATCAACAGGAACAAGGAATGAACTCTTTAGCATTCTCCTAAGAGAAAAGGGATGGTTAATGATCAACGAGGTTATGAGATGACAAGAGTGCCCAAAAGATTTTTAAAACTAGCCCACATCATACCATGATCATGACATGACGTTACACGGGGTTGCTGCCCAAATTCTAAGACGAGCTAAAAGGAACAACACGGATGGGGCAATAAAAGATCTACTTATGGCAATGAGGGAATACACCTAGAAAAGGTGGTGTGGTATGGAAATTTTGGGAAATTCTTGCTCAAATTTTTATCTTAATTGTCAAATTGCCAAACTTAAGCACTTTACCATGGTATACACGGCATGTTCATGATGAGGTGCACATGATATGATACACATGCACATGAGCGTATGGTGCATATGCTTATGAGAGTATGATGTACACGCCGTGATGCAAGTTAGTAGACCTCACACCACATAATTAAAATTCATCATTGCGGAACAATTAGTGAGAGTAGGGAAGTATCGATTTGGGTTGTCAATAAAGGTCTTTGTGGGTCATATTCCCACATACCGCGGTACCAGTGTGCTCCGAGTGACTCAAGCGTGTGGCTGCAGTACACACACGAGATCCTAGGTTCCATCACGGCACCATAGGTTAGGGAATACAATACCACAATAAATTCAGAGGGAACAACCCAATTGACACCAGGAGGAAGAAGCATTCATGAGTTAGATGCACATGTGGTTAGGTACCAAAAGATTATCATGATGCAAATGACATGTTAATGGATATGTAATGCCCATGCACATGAATTGCTTATAAAGGAATAAAATGCATATTGTATCTATAACTGATTATGCATAGAAAAAGTGACATTGACCCAATTTTGCATATTCATTTCAATTATTTATATTATCTTGAGCAAGAACAACAGCATAGGATCCAAGGATTAAGGAATCAAGTTACTTCGGTACAAGGTATCAATGTTAAACAAAGTTAAGTAAATTAAATCGGTATGAGAGAGTTGGTGAAGACACCTGAATCAAGGTATGAGTTTAGACTGTATAGAATCAGACAACAACGGAGGCACGACTCATGCTTGACATCCAAACCTTCACAATTGGTCCATGTCAAAGCACACCAAACAATTTTCCTATTTCACAAAAAGGAAACAAGAGGGATAAAAGGCACTGGGCCAAGAGAGTGGAGTGAAGTTGTTTACATACCATTGATTTACTACAATTTTCGAAGGGGTAGAAAGTGAGTGGAAGACATGAGAGCTGGAAATGAGTGGAAGAAAATTTGTAGTAAACAGATCTAACATCCAGAGTTATTCATCTTTGGTCAGGTAGTAGGAATTTGGTAAGCTACACATTGCTTTGTATCTCAGACGCGGATCTAGTGGTTAAGTTGGTCAAAACCTTCAATCTAGGCTTCTCGGTTTAGATGGATTTTCAGCACACCGAACCCTATGATTCTGCCTATAACTCTAGTTTCCTTATTCCTTTGTCAGATTATGGAATTCGGCATGAAGGAGACGAAACAAGGCAGATTTTGGACAGTGAGTAAAATATTCATAGCCAAAAATTTAACACCCCAAAATTTCCCAAACTTCACCAGATTGTTCCTAACATATTTGTATACAATGTTACTGTTCAGCATTTCTTCAATTTTGAGGTTAAGATGGTGCAAAAATTCAAATTCTTAATTACTGTCCCCAGAATTTTCAGCAAGGCAGGAAGTCGGTATTTGGTTCATTTTTCGAGTTTTACTTGTCCAAAAGTCTTGCATTCCTTAACTTAATTGTAGATTACTTAAGTGTTTAAAATTTAGGGATGCCACAGCAGAGCTAGCTACAAGTGAGGCGGCAGCAATATAGACATCAAAACTAAGTGAGAACTGATATATATTTAAAGAAAATAATCAGATTATGGACAGAGTAGGTCTCAAAATCTATAAGCCCAATCATTACCCAACCTGACCAGAATACAGTCTAGATAATTTCCAATAACTTTTTAGTTCAACACAAAAACAGAACAAGTGATCTAGGTGGCGCAACACCCCAATCTTTTAATTAACTCTCTGCTGAAATTCCAGCAGACAGGAAGTTAGTATTGTGAGCATAACTTTTAATTGGTTGAACCAAATTTGTGGAAATTTTGACAGAATAAACTAGAAAAAATTTGTGACAACTTTCATTTCTAAGCCTCTAGCAGAAACTGCTGTTAAGAGGGTGTAAAAATCCATTTTCTAACTTGTTGTTCCCAGAAAATTCCAGCAGACATGGGGTTACCATTTTAAACATAACTCTAGTTCTACTGAACCATTTTCGTTGAAATTTCTTCAGCACATACTTTATAATATTTATGACAACTTTCATGTTGAACACTTCTTCATTTGACGACGTTTTCAGTTTCGAATTAAGGGTGCATACAGATTGTTCTCAGCAGGATTTTTTGGGTTGTGATTTCAATTTCTTTGACGGCGGTTCAATTTGGTCATGTGTTAAAAGTCGATATTAATTCAGCGAGATGCAATGCATGAGCGGCCTATTCGTTCTCGCCAACACACATGCCAATAAACTTTTGGCTTACGAAGTTAGTACCGGTGGCTAGGCAATATCCGTCTCTCCCTATATTAACTAGCCGAACTTTTCTAACCGTTCATCTTACGGAATCGTGGTTAGTGTACCTGCAGAAAATTTCATCCCATAGCATGTATAATCAACCTTTCGTGCCAGCACTCACGAAAGCGTCTCCATTCATTACCACCCACTGTAGAGGTGGCACCCGAACGTTTAACATTGAACGGGCAATGTTCATATGTCACCAAAGCAACATATTGACAGTTTCATACGCTACTGAAATAGCGTATTGACTTTGTGCCGCCATCATATTTGCATATGATGCCGTGGTACGCTACAGCAATCGCCGTACCTTGCGCCCACCATCCTATTCTATTTTCATACGCCATCACAGCGTATTGACTATGTGCCGCCACTATATTTTCATATAGTGCCGTGGTACGTTACAGCAATCGCCGTACCTTGCGCCCACCATTGCGTAAAGTAAATGACAGAATGAAATGTGCTAGAAGTCAGTATAATATATTATTTGCCACCTATCATATCGTGATCCCTTAACCCACATAGGCTTCACGCTCTAGGTAACATCCTTAGCGGTCCTAACAACAACCTTCCACCGAAAAGCACGGCGGAAGTACGAGTTGGCAAATTTTATTCCAAAAATGTTTATTTAAGGTTTGTTGGTCTCTCCGGTGCGCTGTTTCGGCTCTGATACCAGCTGTGGCGGACCACTCCGAAATTATTCCAAGTTAAGTACCCCGGGACCACTAACCGAGTAGTCAGGCACTTAATCCGGAATAAGCTGGAGCGCCGTCGGATTAAACCCGATTAACCACGTTCTTTTCTCGATCGAAACAACAGCACGCCCACACGAAGGTGAGTTCCAGAGATTACAACATTCCACAAATTAACATACACAAATAGTATCTCAAAGTTATTACAAACCAAGTTTGAAATGAAATCAGAGTATCAAAGTCTTGCAGCGGAAATAAAAGTTTCATTGCAGCGGAAATAAATCTAACGACGATACAAATAACACCGTGCTGAAGCCTGCCACGATGCTACTCCTCCCGATCCTCGGCAGAGGACGGAACCCATTCGATGTGCCAGCCAGGTGGAACCTGGGTAGGCCAAGACAAAGCATCGACATCCAAAGGTGTACCTGTAAATCATTGCCACAAGCAAGGCTGAGTATACTAATACTCAGCAAGGCTTACCCGTCGGGTGAAAACTACATCACCGACATCTAGACATGAGAGGCTTTTGGCTGGTGGGTTTGTTTGCCAAAAAGCAACTAAAAGTAGGTCCTTGCTTTCAAGTTTTAGCATCATATTCTAGTAAATTTAACCATTCTAGATTAGCATCCTTTCTAAGCATACAAGTGATGCAATACAATTTAATTCATACAACAAGTTTATCAATCTCAAAGTTCCACTTGTTACTCAATGTAGCAGGGCGGTCAAGCAGTCTCATTAACCGCGAGAAGTGGACAGTTCGAACCGAATTTTTGCTACCTGGCCAGGGGAAACCCAACACACACGGATACTCTGCTTGCTATAAAAGGCACAAGCATTTCCCAACCTTTCCCATCGATCCACAATTCAGAACCGGGTCCATTTCCTTAGGATAAAGGTTTACTGCTTCACTCACAGTCTCACGCATATATCCACAAGTGTACGGCAGGGGAAAACGAAGTTTCCAAGGAGAGATGGCTATCGGCCCTAGCTGCTTCAATCTGGTACCGGGCTTACCGATCCCCATACATCGGCATGCATGTGGTACGTTCAAAAACTTGACACACTCAACCACACATTTCGACCTTAATCGATTATCATACACGGACGGGAGATCTACATCTATCATCCCGCCCGTCAATCCTTATGATTCCAACATAAGTAAAGACAAGCAATTCCTATGTCTCGCGAGTGACAGGAAATCACTCGACTTGTAACGGACCTAAAGCAATGCCCTATCGATCCTTTCATACTAGTGTTGCAAGTCATAGGTACTAGGAAATGTGCAGCTAAGGTATTCAATCAACTCCTTGAACGTAAATGCACAAGCATAGAGAAGTCATAATGCATAATTGGTAAAGGTTAGGTTATGCTCCGGGGCTTGCCTTCTTGCTCGGACTGGGGGTTAGCCTCCGGGTTGGTCGATCCTGCACCGGCACCTTCCTCCGGGACTTCTTCCTCGTCTGCGGGAATGAGGTGGTAGCTGCCGTCCGGGATGGCGCCTTCTACATGAGATGCATAACTTAGGGTGGCTGTTCTGGAATTTCAGATTCCATTTATTTTATTCTAACTAACTACAAAAAGGTTTATTCTTTTATATAAATCGATTTCCATCTAGATTACTTCGCATTTTTGTTTCTCCTTTTCTGCTCATCATTTTTATCTATAAACTTTATGACAGCTACTGGAGTATAAGAGCTAAGCTCACTCCAAAATTTAGCTAATTCTGAGCTACACATAATTTATTAAAAATATATCAAACAGCTGCTAGCAGAATCGAATTTAAATCCTATAAAATCGAAAATTCATCTAGTTCAGGAGATTTTCCTACCAAAGCTTGTCATAAGCATGAGGAGGGCTCTGGCCAAGTGGTGGCTCAAAATAACCCTTGGGTAGTCCTCAATAAATTTCTAACCAAAAACACATATTTATTTATTTGCTATCCTAAACAGAGCAAAAATTAGTTTTTCATTTTTAACATGTGTGCTAACAAGTTTTTAGTTCTCTGGAGCAAAATGGTGATTTTTCTCTGCACAGATTATTTTTAAAGATTTCTGCACTGCAAAAGGACAGAAAACACATTTTAATTTATAACTGGAGCTACAGTTCATATTCTTAGGTCCCCTTTGGACACAAGCTGTCCAAAGTCACTACACACAACATATCCAAAGCTCAACCCTAGCGGAGCTCTGGATTTGAAATGGTGCACAACTTTCAATTTTCATAGTTTGAATTTTAATTCAAAAACAGTTCATCCAAAGTATAAACATGTCTAATAGAGATTGTAGTTTAGACTCTCACGAATCCAGGGAGTATTTTTTTGCATTTTTCTGATTTTTGTACGATTTTTAATGGATTTTACAAGATTCAGGAAAAACAAATCTAGTTTTAAGAATCTATTTTCGCAGGGAACCCTAGAACTTTCAAAACTTCGCGAACAAGTCCCTGGACTTTTGCACAGAGACCCCTAGACAAACGAAGACGATGAAGAAAGGCCCTCGGCTCTCGCCGGAGTTGCGCCGGCCAAACGACGGCGAACTAGGCACGGGGAAGTGGGGGAAAAGGATCCTGGGCTCACCACGAGTCGTTTGGGGACGGTTTGGAGGCCGGGGGTGGTCGGAGTTGCGCCGGCGACGAGGTGGTGGCGGCGCGGCCGCCGCGGCTTCTACGCCGGTGAGTTCGGGGTCGTTCGCCGAGGTTCGAGGGGTTCTAGAGCACCAGTGGAGCTCGGGGAAGCTATTGGGATGCTTGGTTGACCTCGGGGAGGGCTCGAAGTAGGGGCTCGACGTGCGTGTGGTCCGGCGGCCGGAATTCGCGATTTGGGGGAAATCTCAAATTCTCGCCGGAGAAAGGACAATAGCTAGGGGAAAGTGGGGGGATTTGGAGCTGGAGTAGAGGGCTAGCTTCGTGCGGGACGAACTTGGGAATGGTGGAGTGTGGAGGGTGAATTTCTCGGAGAAACTCGGCTCGGTTCGCGCGGCGCGAGGAAGAAGAAGACCGAGCGAGCGCGGGGAAGTGGAAATGGACAAGTGAGCGAGTGAGAGGAGGGGTGTGAGTGCTTGGTGGAGTGATTGAGCACGCAAGGGAGGCACTGTGCGGCCTCGGGAGCGTGCGAGCGCGTGGGTGGCTGTCGCGGTCGCCATTGATGGCGTGGCGATCTCGAACAGAGCGCACACGCGCGGTTGGGCGTCAAAGATCATCGCGTGATGAAGTGGAGATCCTCAGCAGAGGCTTTGGCGCGACGCGAACGGACTCTACCGCCTGCAGGGCGCTCGGCGCGGCGCGAGCGCGCGTGCGGCCACGGCGGCGCGCGACCGTATGATGGCGCTCCGCGGCGCGAGGCGAGGCGACGGCGGCGAAGTGATGGCTCGGGAGTGGCCGGACAAGAGCTAGGCGACAAGCGCCAGCGTCCGCCGCGGCTTGGCCAGCTCAGCGCCGCCTGCGCCGCTCGCCGGCCACGTGGCGGCCGAGCTCCGGCCAGCGCAGCGCGCGCCAGGGGCACTGTAGCATGCCCGTGGAGCTCCGATTTCAAATTCGAATTTTCTCCAAAAATTCGAACTGAACTTCGAAACGGGTAAAATTAAAAGTTGGGGTCTGAGGTGTGGGACACAACTTTCGAGCTTGGACCAGGCACTTCGACCAGGCGCTACGGCGCTTCGAGCTTGAACCGCAAGCTCGAGCTCGCCGAGCCTCGAACGGTCGGAAACGCCGCTCGAGGGTGAGTGCCCCCTCGAGCTTGGCTGGGAAGCCTCGAGCGTGCCGGAACGTCGCTCGAGGGTAAGTGCCCCCTCGAGCTTGGCTGCGGAGCCTCGAGCGTGACGGAACGTCGCTCGTGGGTAAGTGCCCCCTCGAGCTTGGCTGTGGAGCCTCGAGCGTGACGGAACGTCGCTCGTGGGTAAGTGCCCCCTCGAGCTTGGTTGCAGAGCCTCGAGCGTGCTAACGTGCGGCCTCGAATCGTGACGGACTGCGGGGCCTCGAGGGTCCTATCGTGCGGCCTCGAATCGTGACTGAAACTACTAGCTAGGCTCGATCGTCACGGACAATACTGGCTAGGCTCGATCGTCACGGACAATACTGGCTAGGCTCGATCGTCACGGACATACTTGCTAGGCTCGATCGTGACGGACATACTGGTTCGAGGGTCATCAAGCGGAACGAACGCCGTGGCGAGATTTGTTATGAAGGGCTGTATCTGTGATGACACCAAAATCTTGAGATTTCTGTTAGGTGTCACCAGACCTTTGTTTTTGAATTTCAGTCTGAATTTTTGGTCAATTTCTGAATTCTAACCCCATTGTTTTGCCTTATCTTCCTTTTTATTAATTATTTTATTTAACCTCTCCCTCCTTTCTTAGACCCTTCAATAGTGTCACTAAACATCAGAGGTATACTGCTCAAAGAGAGTTTTCAATTTAAAGTCCTACCTCCTTTTATTTTGAGAGTAAAAATCTTATTTTAACTTAAAGTTAAAACATGGACACATACATGGAGGTTAAAAGCTTATTTATTTTATATGCTCAACTTTTAATTATGTCGTTAACAACTTGACATATGTTAAATATTAATTAATTTACATCCTTTGTATTTTATGAAAGCTCATGTTGTGAACAAAATCTCATTTTATTACTAAAACCTCAAGATTGCCACATGTAGGCTATGATTAGAACTGCAAGCTTTATTAGTCCAAGTGTTTAACCCTAACATTAAATCATTCACACTTATTTTACTAAAGAACATTAGGAGCACTCTAAATATTATTCTATGTATAGCCCAAGGTGTGCTCCCTTAAAAAGGGTGTGTGGCCGCGTGTTTTTCATCTCATGGTTAAGTTGGTCTTTCAAACTTGATTTCCTATGTTTGGTGGATTAAGCATCTGAGTTATACATAACTCACCAAGGTTGTAAATGACCTTTTTAGATACACAACTTCCATTTGAGAAAGTGGTTTGGTTTTATAATTTGAAAATACTTTCCCAAAGAAAGGTGTTTCGAAACAAGAAAAGTACTACCACCTTTCATATTGATCAGACGTTTGTGATGTGCACAACTCTCATTTATAATTTTAAATTAGAACCTTGCCTTCTGAAGGTCATTAATATCGCTAGTTGGAATCATTTCGTGCGTTGACTTCATATGAGCCATTAGTCCTTTAAGACCTTTAGGACATAGAAGCATTACTTAATTTGCCGTTCAATCCTGATTTCTTTTTAGGAAATTTTTATGCGTCGTCTAGAGAATATGTATTTAGAGTTTTGCCGTGCAACTTGTAAGAGAAGATGTTTAGATTTGTACTAGAAAAGTTTTTGTAGGGTTCAAAATTCAAGAACCAAGGCACGAGTACAAACTTAACAATCCTCATGTATAATTCTCATTCCTACTAGTGATTTAGTTTTAGGGTTCATAGTTCCTTAGTTTGTTTAATCACTCTTATTTATACGCTTTAAACACCAGGGGTGTTACAATCAGTGCTTCAAGTGTGGCCGTAACAACCACTTTATCAAGGACTGCCCGCAGAACAAGCAACAGAACCAGCGCCCGGGAAATCAGCAAAACAAGGGCAAACAACAGCAGCGTGTGCAGGTCCGACAGGGCAGGCTTAACTACACCACCTTGGCCGACCTACCCGAGGGAGCCCCAGACATGACTGGTACCTTCCCTATCCACACTCAACCTGCTGTGATACTGTTTGATTCCGGGGCAACACATAGTTTTATAAGCACAAGATTTCATGCAAAATGTGGGTTAAAATCTTACCATACCAAATCATCATATGTGATATCAACTGCGGGAGGTAAAATAGCATCCAACCAAGTCTCCCGAAGAGTTCCAATCAGGCTGGGAAGTAAAATATTTCCTACTGATTTAATTCTGCTTGGTATGGAAGGCATTGACATTGTGTTGGGAGCCAATTGGATGACTCAACATAGGGTTGTGCTAGATGTTGCGGAACGGGTTGTTGAAATAAACTCGCCTACGCATGGCCCTAGTGTGCTATATCTGCCACAACGGAATTGCGTCAATGCGTGTGCTTATACAATGGTAGAAACCCAACTAAAGGACATTCCGGTGGTATGTGAGTATGCCGATGTTTTTCCGGATGACTTACCTGGGATGCCGCCAGATAGGGACATTGAATTTGTGATTGAACTCCAACCTGGCACGGCACCTATATCAAAGAGACCATATAGAATGCCACCCAATGAATTGGCTGAATTAAAAATTCAACTCCAAGAACTGCCTATACAAGGGTTTCATTCGCCCAAGTGTGTCGCCTTGGGGATGTCCCGCTATCTTTGTGAAGAAGAAGGACCATTCTTTGAGGTTGTGTATCGATTACCGGCCTCTCAATGCAGTGACTATTAAAAACAAGTACCCACTCCCCCGTATTAACGTCCTGTTTGACCAACTAGCTGGCGCCAGAGTGTTCTCCAAGATTGAGCTTCGCTCTGGCTATCACCAAATCAAAATCCAACCTTGTGACATTCCAAAGACTGCCTTTTCTACTCGTTACGGGCATTATGAATTCTTGGTCATGTCTTTTGGACTCACCAATGCCCCAGCCTATTTCATGTACCTCATGAATTCGGTTTTCATGTCAGAACTAGATAAGTTTGTGGTGGTTTTCATTGACGACATTCTCATATATTCCAAGAATGAGGAAGAGCATGCCGAGCACCTACACATTGTTCTTCAAAGATTGAGAGACCATCAGCTCTACGCCAAGTTCTCCAAGTGTGAATTCTGGCTGGAGAGTGTGAAATTCTTAGGTCACACGGATTCCAAGGATGGTATATCCGTGGATCCAACCAAAGTCTAAGAGGTGCTGGATTGGCAACCCCCTACCTCTGTGGCGGACCACTCCGAAATTATTCCAAGTTAAGTACCCCGGGACGACTAACCGAGTAGTCAGGCACTTAATCCGGAATAAGCTGGAGTGCCGTCGGATTAAACCCGATTAACCACGTTCTTTTCTCGATCAAAACAACAGCACGCCCACACGAAGGTGAGTTCTAGAGATTACAACATTCCACAAATTGACATACATAAATAGAATCTCAAAGTTATTACAAACCGAGTTTGAATTTAAATCAGAGTTTCAAAGTCTTGCAGCGGAAATAAAGTTCATTGCAGCGGAATTTAAAGGTTCAAAGCAGCGGAAGATAATCTAACGACGATACAAATAACACCATGCTGAAGCCTGCCACGGTGCTACTCCTCCCGTTCCTCGGCAGAGGACGGAACCCATTCGATATGCCATCCAGGGGGAACCTGGGTAGACCAAGTCAAAGCATCGACGGCCACATCCAACATGGTACCTGTAAATCAATGCCACAAGCAAGGCTGAGTATACTAATACTCAGCAAGGCTTACCCGTCGGGTGAAATCTACATCACCGACATCTAGACAATGAGAGGCTTTTGGCTGGTGGGTTTGTTTGCCAAAAAGCAACTAAAAGTAGGTCCTTGCTTTCAAGTTTTAGCATCATATTCTAGTAAATTTAACCATTCTAGATTAGCATCCTCTCTAAGCATACAAGTGGTGCAATACAATTTAATTCATAAAACAAGTTTATCAATCTCAAAGTTCCACTTGTTACTCAATGTAGCAAGGCGGTCAAGCAGTCTCATTAACCGCGAGAAGCGGACAGTTCGAACCGAATTTAGCTACCTGGCCAGGGGAAACCCAACACACACGGATACTCTGCCTGTTATAAAAGGTACAAGCATTTCCCAACCTTTCCCATCGATCCACAATTCGGAACCGGGTCCATTTCCTTAGGATAAAGGTTTACTGCTTCACTCACAGTCTCACGCATATATCCACAAGTGTACGGCAGGGGAAAACAAAGTTTCCAAGGAGAGATGGCTATCGGCCCTAGCTGCTTCAATCTGGTACCGGGCTTACCGACTCCCATATATCGGCATGCATGTGGTACGTTCAAAAACTTGACACACTCAACCACACATTTCGACCTTAATCAATTGTCATACACGGACGGGAGATCTACCTCTATCACCCCGCCCGTCAATCCTTATGATTCCAACATAAGTAAAGACAAGCAACTCCTATGTCTCGCGAGTGACAGGAAATCACTCGACTTGTAACGGACCTAAAGCAATGCCCTATCGATCCTTCCATACGAGTGTTGCAAGTCATAGGTACTAGGAAAAATGTGCAGCTAAGGTATTCAATCAACTCCTTGAAACGTAAATGCACAAGCATAGGGAATCCATAGATGCATAATTGGTAAAGGTTAGGTTATGCTCCGGGGCTTGCCTTCTTGCTCAAGCTGGGGGTTAGCCTCCGGGTTGGTCGATCCTGCACCGGCACCTTCCTCCGGGACTCCTTCCTCGTCAGCGGGGATGAGGTGGTAGTTGCCGTCCAGGATAGCGCCTTCTACATGAGATGCATAGCTTAAGGTGGCTGCCTATTGATTCTAAGATTAAGGCCTTGAAGGCCATATTCACCTAGACATGCTTAAGTACTACTATTTTCTTCACAATTAAAGTAGTGGTGTGGAAGATTTTATTTGACTTTGATGGTGATTGTGTACATATATAAAAGAATTCTATTTGTTACTTCACAATTTAGGGTGCTGTTCTGGAATTTCAGATTCCCTTTATTTTATTCTAACTAACTAACAAAAAGGTTTATTCTTTTATATAAATCAATTTCCATCTAGATTACTTCGCATTTTTGTTTCTCCTTTTCTGCTCATCATTTTTATCTATAAACTTTATGACAGCTACTGGAGTATAAGAGCTAAGCTCACTCCAAAATTTAGCTAAATCTGAGCTACACATAATTTATTAAAAATATATCAATCAGCTGTCTGCAGAAATGAAATAAATTCATATAAAATTGAAAATACATCCAATTCAGAAAATCTTCCTACCAGAGCTAGTCATAAATATGAGGAGGGCTCTGGCCAAGTGGTGGCTCAAAATAACCCTTGGACAGTCCTCAATAAATTTCTATCCTAAAACACATATTTATTTATTTGCTAGTCTAAACAGAGCAACAATTAAGTTTTGCATTTTTAACAGGTGTGCTAACAAGTTTTTAGTCCTCTGGAGAAAAATGGTGATTTTTCACTGCATAGATTATTTTTAATAATTTCTGTACTGCAAAAAGACAGGAAAAACATTTTAATTCATAACTGAAGCTACACTTCATATTTTTAGGTCCCCTTTGGACACAAGGTGCCCAAAGTCACTACAAACAACATATCTAAAGATCAACCCCAGCGGAGCTCTGGATTTGAAATGGTGCACAAGTTTCAATTTCCACAGTTTGAATTTTAATTCAAAAACGGTTCACCAAAAGTATATACATGCTTAAAGGAGATTGGAGTTTACAATCTCACGAATCCAGGGAGTATTTTTGTGCATTTTTTTGATTTTTGTACGATTTTTAACGGATTTTACAAGATTCGGGAAAATTAGATCTAGGTTTAAGAATCTTTTTACGCTGGGAACCCTAGAACTTTCAAAACCTTTGAAACTAGTCCCTGACTTTTGCACGGAGGACCCTAGAAAAACGAAGACGATGAACTTATGCCCTCGGCTCTCGCCGGAGTTGCGCCGGCCAAACGGCGGCGAGCTAGGGTCGGGGAAGTGGGGGAAAAGATCCAGGGGCTCACCACGAGTCGGTTGGGGACGGTTGGGAGGCCGGGGAAGCTCGGGGTTTCGCCGGCGACGAGCGGTGGCGGTGCGGCCGCCGCGGCTGCTACGCCGGTGAGGTCGGAGGCGTTCGTCGGGGTTTGAAGGGTCCTAGAGCACCAGTGGAGCTCGAGGAAGCTAAAGGCGTGCTCGGTTGACCTCGGGGACGGCTCGGAGTAGGGTCTCGACGTGAGGGTGCTCCGGCGGCCGAAAATCGCGATTTGGGGGAAATCTTGATTTCTCGCCGGAGAAGCGACAATAGCTCGGGGGAAGTGGGGGGTAATGGAGCTAGGGTAGAGGTCTAGCTTCGTGCGCGATGAATTTGGGAATGGTGGAGTGTGGAAGGAGAATTTCTCGGCGAAGCTCGGTTCGGTTCGCGCGTCGCAAGGAAGAAGACGACGGGGAAGTGCGCGAGAAGACGAACTGGAGTAGTGAGCGAGTGAGTGGAGTGTGAGAGTGGCTCGGTGGGAGGCTTGGGCACGCTAGAGCGGGGTCGTGCAGCCTCGGGAGCGTGCGCGCGGAGTAATGGCCGACGTGACGCGCCATTGATGCGCTGGGAGCTTGGACAGAGCGCGAGCGGCTCGGTAGGCGAGGGAGATCCTTGCGTGCTGCTGGAGGATCGTCTACAGGGCGTGTTGGAGCGTAGCGGGACGGAATCGCGGCCTGCAGAGCGCGCAGCGCAGCGTGGGCGCGCGTGCGGCCACGGCGGCGCGCGACCGGCATGATGGCGTTCCGCGGCGCGAGGCGAGGCGACTCGACGGCGGCGACGTGATGGCACGGGAGGGGCTGGACAAGTGCTAGGTGACAAGCGCCAGCGTCCGCCGTGGCTCGGCCAGCTCGGCGCTGCCTGCGCCGCTCGCCGGCCACGTGGCGGCCGAGCTCCGGCCAGCGCAGGGGCGCGCCAGGGCCACTGTTGGCGCCCGTGGAGCTCCGTTTTCCAATTCGAATTTTCTCCAAAAATTTGAACTGAACATGAAAAAGTGTGAAAATAAAAGTTGGAGTTTGGGAGATGGGACACAACTTTCTTTTTGGGATGAACCTGAAATTCCAAGTTTTTCGAGCTCAAACAACCCAAATACAAAAAGGTGCCCAGAACTGTATTTCGAGTTTTTGAGGGACTAAACTGCAAAATTTTCAAAAGTTCCAAACAGTGACTAGGGTTTATTTGTGATGAGAAACAACTTTTATTTTTGGAGATTTTCATGTTTAGTACAAAAATCTCGAGTTTTCAGTTGGGTGTCAAACAACCCTTGTTTGTGAATTTCAATTTGAATTTTTGGAGGATTTTTGAATTTCAACCCATAATTCCCTTTTTGCATTGGTTTTAAGTGCATTTTTAATCATGTTGCCTACCCCCCTTAAAAGGAATCTCGTCCCGAGATTCGATTAAACTTAGGAATAAAGAGGGGAAAGAAATACCTTGGTTTACGAAAGAATGTCGGGGTAGTTCTTCCTAAGATAGTCCTCGGTTTCCCACGTGGCTTCCTCTTCGGAGTGATGACTCCACTGAATTTTGTACATTTTAACTCCCTTCCTTCGCGTTTGTCTCTCTTTCTCGTCGAGGATCTTAACGGGATGCTCATCATAAGAGAGATCCGGTTCAACCGAGAGTTCCTCTTGTTCAACAACTTCGGTCGGAACACGAAGACGCCTCTTGAGTTGAGAAACATGGAATACATCGTGTACGGCTGAGAGCTTCTCAGGAAGCTTCACTTGATAGGCTACCGGCCCACATTGTTGAGTAATTTCATACGGGCCGATATAACGAGGTGCAAGCTTTCCTTTTAATCCAAATCTCTGCACACCTTTGG
The DNA here is from genome assembly GCA_015342445.1 of Digitaria exilis. Lineage (NCBI taxonomy): Eukaryota > Viridiplantae > Streptophyta > Magnoliopsida > Poales > Poaceae > Digitaria > Digitaria exilis. The sequence continues at coordinate 86,916 of JACEFO010001744.1, forward strand.
TCGGGGAGACCTTAAGATACACGTGATCACCAACTTCAAACTGAAGTGGCTTCCGCCGTTGATCGTAGTAACTCTTCTGCCGTGACTGGGCGGTTCTCAAATTTTCACGAATGATCCTAACCTTTTCTTCTGCTTCCTTTACAAGGTCAGGGCCATAGGTATATCTCTCGCCTGCCTGGGACCAACACAACGGGGTCCGACATCTTCTACCATATAAGGCTTCGAAAGGTGCCATTTTAAGACTCGCTTGGTAGCTGTTGTTATAGGAGAATTCGGCCAGAGATAAACACTTCTCCCAATTCTTCCCATAATGGATAACACATGCTCGAAGCATATCCTCAAGTATTTGATTTACCCTTTCCGTCTGCCCATCGGTTTGAGGGTGATATGCTGAACTACGGATCAGCTTCGTGCCTAGGGACAATTGCAATTGTTCCCAAAAGCGTGCTACGAACAGAGCACCACGATCTGAAATTATCGTCTTGGGTACCCCATGTAGACAAACGATCCGCTCCAAATAAATCTCCGCGTACTTCTTAGCAGCATAAATGGTATTGACCGGAATAAAGTGTGCGGTCTTGGTAAGACGATCCACAATTACCCAAATAGAATCATGCCCCTGAGGGGTTCTGGGAAGTCCAACAATGAAATCCATGCTTATATCTTCCCACTTCCATGAGGGAATAGGTAGAGGTTGAAGCGTGCCTGCTACCTTCAAGTGGCTAGACTTAACCCGCTGGCATGTGTCACATTCCGACACATATGTGGCAATTTCTCGCTTCATTCGAGTCCACCAAAAGTTTTGTTTCAAATCTTGGTACATTTTGGTGCTACCGGGATGGATGGAAAACTTGGAGAGATGGGCCTCATCCATAATCTTCCTCCGGAGTTCCGTGTTTTTGGGCACCACGAGGCGATGTCCAAACCACATCACTCCCTGCCCATCTAGCCGGAAACACTTGTACTTCTCTTTCACCTTCTCTTTTGACAATTTCCTTTTAAGGATTTTAATGCTCGCGTCATTCAATTGGGCTACAACAATCTGATCGTGTCAGGTTGGTTCAACTGTAATATGGCTGAAGTACCCGTGTGGAACAATCTCTAAATTGAGCTTAGCCATTTCATGACACAGGGTGTCAGCGTAGGACTCCACGGAAAGACAATGACAATGAGCCTTGCGGCTTAGTGCATCCGCAACTACATTAGCCTTCCCGGGGTGATAATGCACTCTAAGGTCATAGTCCTTTGCTAACTCCAACCATCTTCGCTGCCTCATATTCAAATGTGCCTGAGTGAAAATATATTTGAGGCTCTTGTGGTCTGTGTATATGTTGCATGGAACACCCATCAGATAGTGTCTCCACATCTTGAGAGCATGAATAACCGCTGCTAACTCAAGATCATGCGTGGGGTAGTTTTGCTCATGAGGCCGAAGTGCTCGAGAAGCATAAGCAATGACTCGATTCTCTTGCATGAGGACACAGCCAAGTCCGGTGCCTGATGCATCGCAATAGACATCATAGGGCTTGGTGCAATCGGGCTGAGCCAAAACTGGGGCTGAAGTTAAATGTCTTCTCAAAGTGTGGAAAGCTTCATCACATTTGTCATTCCACTCAAATTTGACTCCCTTCTTTAAGAGTTCGGTCATGGGTTTCGCAATCCGAGAGAAGTCCGGAATAAAACGGCGATAATAACCGGCTAAAACCAGAAAACTCCGAATCTCGTGGACAGAAGTAGGTGGTTGCCAATCCAACACCTCTTGCACTTTGGTTGGATCCACGGATATACCATCCTTGGAAACCGTGTGACCTAAGAATTTCACGCTCTCCAACCTGAATTCACACTTGGAGAACTTGGCGTAGAGCTGGTGATCTCTCAACCTTTGAAGAACAATGCGAAGGTGCTCGGCATGCTCTTCCTCATTCTTAGAATATATAAGAATGTCGTCAATGAAAACCACCACAAACTTGTCTAGTTCTGACATGAATACCGAATTCATGGGGTACATGAAGTAGGCTGGGGCATTGGTGAGTCCAAAAGACATAACCAAGAATTCATAAAGTCCATAACGTGTGGAAAAGGCAGTCTTTGGAATGTCACAAGGCCTGATTTTGATTTGGTGATAGCCAGAGCGAAGGTCAATCTTGGAGAACACTCTGGCGCCAGCTAGTTGGTCAAACAGGATGTCAATGCGGGGAAGTGGGTACTTGTTCTTAATAGTTACCGCATTGAGAGGCCGGTAATCAATACACAACCTCAAGGAATGGTCCTTCTTCTTCACAAAGATAGCGGGACATCCCCAAGGCGATACACTGGGACGAATGAAACCCTTGTCTAGCAGTTCTTGGAGTTGAATTTTTAATTCAGCCAATTCATTGGGCGGCGTTCTATATGGTCTCTTTGATATAGGTGCTATGCCAGGTTGAAGTTCAATCACAAATTCAATGTCCCTATCCGGCGGCATCCCAGGTAAGTCATCCGGAAATACATCGGCATACTCACATACCACCGGAATGTCCTTTAGTTGGGTTTCTACCATTGTATAAGCACACGCATTCACGCAAGTCCGCTGTGGTAGATATAGCACACTAGGGCCATGCGTAGGCGAGTTTATTTCAACAACTCGTTCCGCAACATCTAGCACAACCTTATGTTGAGTCATCCAGTTGGCTCCTAACACAATGTCAATTCCTTCCATACCAAGCAGAATTAAATCAGTAGGAAATATTTTACTTCCCAGCCTGAGTGGAACTTTTCGGGTGACTTGGTTGGATGCAATTTTACCTCCCGCAGTTGATATCACATATGATGATTTGGTATGGTACGATTTTAGTCCGCATTTCACATGAAATCTTGTGCTTATAAAACTATGTGTTGCCCCGGAATCAAACAATATCACAGCAGGTTGAGTGCAGATAGGGAAGGTACCAGTCATGTCTGGGGCTCCCTCGGGTAGGTCGGCCAAAGTGGTGTAGTTGAGCCGTCCTTGCCGAACCTGCACACGCTGCTGCTGCCTGCCCTTGCCTTGCTGATTTCTCGGGCGCTGGTTCTGCTGCTTGTTCTGCGGGCAATCCTTGATAAAGTGATCTTTACTTTCACACTTGAAGCACTGATAGCCGGCTCCAGGGCGAGCTGGCTGCTGTGCATTCTGCCTTGGCGCCTGCTGCTGCTGCGGCGGTGGAGGGAAACGGGGCGCGTTAGGTTGTGGCGGCCTAGCAACCCATCCACCTCCCTGAGGTGCCCTGGACTGTCCTTGCGGTGCAGCCGGGGGAACCAAGCGGAATCTCGGCGGCTGCGCGCTCGAAGGTCCAGCGGGAGTCTTCCTCTTCTTCTCCGCCTTGTGCACCATATTGGCGTCTTCCTGGGTGATGGCAAGGTTCACAAGGTCGCCATATGTGGCTGCACGGGTGGTGGCCAACTGAGCTTTCAACTTGGTGTTAAGGCCACGTCGGAACCTTTCTAACTTCTTCTCGTCGGAGTCGGCGTGATGACCCGCGTATGGGCACAGACCATTCAAGGCCTGGGCATACTGGAGCACTGTGCGGGTGCCCTGGGTCAGAGCCAAAAATTCATTCAACTTCCGCTCTACCAGACCGGCCGGAATGTGATGAGCCTTGAATGCAGCCTTGAACTCATCCCACTCAACCACATGACCCTCCTGCTGCAGGGCCAGGTAGTTCTCCCACCATAGAAGAGCTGGGCCGCGGAGCTGCTGCGCCGCGAACACGACCTTGCGGTTGGAGGTGCAAAGCGTCGCCAGAATGGTGAACTTGGACTCGATGGCTCGAATCCAGGTGTCGGCCTCCAAGGGCTCATCAGCTCGTGAGAATATCGGCGGGTGCGTTGCCAGAAAATCCTCATATCTGGCCACCTGAGGCTGAGGGGCCCGTTGACCTCCCTGCTGAAGCATTTGCTGCTGCATCATTTGCTGCTGATGCTGCAGGTTCCGGAGAATCTCCGTTTGCGTGGCATACAACTGCGGCCACGTCGGAGGTTGCTGCGGTGGAGGAGGTGGCGGTGGCTGTTGCTGCCCCTCTGGCCCCTGCTGGTTAGCGTTGGAGCCACTAGCGTCATGACCGCTGCGGGTGATTGCCATCTGCAGTAGGTACTTGTATTAGCCACATTTCATAAGCTTGCATAATGAATGACAAGATAGAACGTGACAATATATTGAAGTGTACTGCGCAGAATGACAAGTCAGCACGCAGTTTGGAAGAAAAATCATATCTCCCAACAGGAAACAAGTAAAATGCTCCAATTCGGTCAGTAGCTCGAAAATTTCATGCTCTACAACTTCCATGTTGGGCTCGGATTCAAATTCGGACTGGAACTAAGCCGAAAATTCAATCTTTAGCTCTCTGCATTTGTTGTTTTTCAGCAGGCCGAGCTGTAGTGTTTTGGTTGCCATTTTTATTTCGCTTAACCAATAGGGTTGCAATTTGGTGATCATTTTGTTTGACAAATTCCAAACAACTTTGTAGTTCACATCACAGCCCAGAAATGAATGGAAAACCCATCAATAATTAAAACAAGGTTAGCTGCAGAATGTTTTCAACACAGCTATTACAACTTCATCAAGTTTTGATCACATAACCACATCATTAAATTACATTGCCACCAAAAGATAACAAGGGGAGCTCAACTCCATCTAGCCTATTACAACATGAAGCCAAAATCTAGGCCTAGCGGAGGAGTAAACTTGCTACTACCACTCTAAAAATCATCTAGGTTGTTAGCGGTAGCCTCGCTGCCCATAGGTGAAGGTGGAGCTGGAAGGGGCGGCATGTCATCCTCGGTGTCCATGTCGGAATCGGGGGCCTCTCCTTCTCCATCCCCTCCTTCTTGCTCAAGAAGGTGCTGAGCATCATGGGCGGCCAGCATAGCATTGGCATGCTCCAAGGTACCGTGTACCTCCTCAAGCTCATCCCTTGTTTGTGCTAACTCATTTTGGGTGTTGTTGTGCGCAATGTGGAGGTCATTCAATTGCCTCTCCAAGTCAGCAATCATGGCATCTCTAGTGGTCACCTCAATGGACAAGGAGGTCCTCTCAACCCCTATGTCACGGGCACGGGCGGACATGTCCATAGCAAGATTGAGCATCTCGCTCTGCGACCGTCCAAGAAGTGCCTGCAAACGGTGATAGGCCCGCATCCACCTCATCATCAAGGCGGCTGCAGCGACAGGGTTCTCCGCCATCCTCAAAGGGGAGCTAAGGTAGCGTCTCATCCAATGGGGATCATCCGGCTGGGTCGGTGGGAACAACCCCAGTAACTGGTGCTCTACCAACTCCTGGTTCTGAGCAACAAAAGAGCTAATGCCATTCAAGGCGGCTAGCTCACACGTCGTCTCCATGTGGTGTCCGTGAACTTCCACCGTCCAAGTGGGGGAGCTAGGACACGGCGGGTGGTGATATACCACCAAACGCACACGGGAGCGAGTCACACCGCGGTCTCGGATGATAGTCCTCTCATACTGTGGCGGTGTAGGGTAGTCAAGCGCCTGCAAAACCGACCACAAGATGCTAGGGAAGCCTTCCCATCCCAAGCAATCAGAGAAGGAAATGTCGTTGGGGTAGATGGCCAGGTCAGCAAGAGCGTCCATTCTGAACCAAAAGAAAAAGGGCAAGGGTGAGAACCGGTTAGCGCCAAAGGAAACAAAAGCAGATTCTGGACAGTGTAGTAAAAATTATAAAACTCGAAATCTACAAGCTCAAAAATTTCCAAATTTGGCCAGGACATTGTTTAAGTAATTCCTAACAAGTTTCATGTTGGAGGTTTGAGCAGAAACTGTCGTTAAGATGGTGTAAAAATTCAATTTTTATCTCACTGTCCCCAGAAATTTCCAGCAGACAGGGGGTTACCATTTTTAGCATAACTCCAGTTCTACTGAACCATTTTTGTTGAAATTTCTTCAGCGTAAGCTTTATAACATTTATGACATCTTTCATGTTGAACACTTTTTCATTTGACAGCGTTTTCAGTTTCGAATTAAAAGTGCAAACAGACTGGTCTCAGCAGGATTTTTGGGTTGTGATTTCAATCTCGACGGCGGTTCGATTTGGTCACTTATTAAAATTCAATATTAATTCAGTGAAATGCAATGCACGAGCGGCCTATTCGTTCTCACCAACACACACGCCAATAACTTTTGGCCTACGAAGTTAGTGCCGGTGGCTAGGCAATATCCGTCTCTCCCTATATTATCTAGCCGAACTTTTCTAACCGTTTCAACATACGGATTCGCGGTTAGTGTACCTGCAGAAAATTTCATTCCAGAGCATGCATAATCAACCTTTCGTGCCAGCACTCACGAAAGCGTCTCCATTCATTACCACCCGCTATAGAGGTGGCACCCGAACGTTTAACATTGAACGGGCAATGTTCATATGTCACCAAGGCAACATATTGACAATTTCATACGCTCATGAGATAGCGTATTGACTTTGTGCCGCCATCATATTTGCATATGATGCCGTGGTACGCTACAGCAATCGCCGTATCTTGCGCCCACCATGCTATTCTAGTTTCATACGCCGTCACAGCGTATTGACTATGTGCCGCCACTATATTTTCATATAGTGTCGTGGTACGTTACAGCAATCGCCGTACCTTGCGCCCACCATTGCGTAAAGTAAATGACAGAATGAAATGTGCTGGAGGTCAGTATAATATACCATTTGCCACCTATCATATCGTGATCCCTTAACCCACATAGGCTTCACGCTCTAGGTAACATCCTTAACGGTCTTACTAATAACCTCCCTTCGCAAAGCGCGTCGGAAGCACGAGTTGGCAAATTTTATTCAAAAATGTTTATTAAAGGTTTATTGCTCTCCCCGGTGCGCTGTTTCAGCTCTGATGCCAGCTGTGGCGGACCACTCCGAAATTATTCCAAGTTAAGTACCCCGGGACCACTAACCGAGTAGTCAGGCACTTAATCCGGAATAAGCTGGAGCGCCGTCGGATTAAACCCGATTAACCACGTTCTTTTCTCGATCGAAACAACAGCACGCCCACACGAAGGTGAGTTCCAGAGATTACAACATTTCACAAATTGACATACATAAATATAATCTCAAAGTTATTACAAACCGAGTTTGAATTTAAATCAGAGTTTCAAAGTCTTGCAGCGGAAATAAAGTTCATTGCAGCGGAATTTAAAGGTTCAAAGCAGCGGAAGATAATCTAACGACGATACAAATAACACCATGCTGAAGCCTGCCACGGTGCTACTCCTCCCGTTCCTCGGCAGAGGACGGAACCCATTCGATATGCCATCTAGGGGGAACCTGGGTAGGCCAAGTCAAAGCATCGACGGCCACATCCAACATGGTACCTGTAAATCAATGCCACAAGCAAGGCTGAGTATACTAATACTCAGCAAGGCTTACCCGTCGGGTGAAATCTACATCACCGACATCTAGACAATGAGAGGCTTTTGGCTGGTGGGTTTGTTTGCCAAAAAGCAACTAAAAGTAGGTCCTTGCTTTCAAGTTTTAGCATCATATTCTAGTAAATTTAACCATTCTAGATTAGCATCCTCTCTAAGCATACAAGTGGTGCAATACAATTTAATTCATAGAACAAGTTTATCAATCTCAAAGTTCCACTTGTTACTCAATGTAGCAAGGCGGTCAAGCAGTCTCATTAACCGCGAGAAGCGGACAGTTCGAACCGAATTTAGCTACCTGGCCAGGGGAAACCCAACACACACGGATACTCTGCCTGTTATAAAAGGTACAAGCATTTCCCAACCTTTCCCATCGATCCACAATTCGGAACCGGGTCCATTTCCTTAGGATAAAGGTTTACTGCTTCACTCACAGTCTCACGCATATATCCACAAGTGTACGGCAGGGGAAAACAAAGTTTCCAAGGAGAGATGGCTATCGGCCCTAGCTGCTTCAATCTGGTACCAGGCTTACCGACTCCCATATATCGGCATGCATGTGGTACGTTCAAAAACTTGACACACTCAACCACACATTTCGACCTTAATCAATTGTCATACACGGACGGGAGATCTACATCTATCACCCCGCCCGTCATGTGACATATCTGATGTCAAATCAACTAAAAAGTGCATTTAAGATTAATGCAACAGAGATTTAAGGTTGGAATTCAAAAATCTCTCGAAATTCACCAAAATTCAAACTTAAACTCCAAAAACAGGGATTAATTGGCACCAACCGAAAACTCGAGATTTTTGTACTAAACTTGAAAATCTCCCAAAATAAAAGTTGTTTGGCATAAAAATTAAACCCTAGTCACTGTTTGGAATTTTTGAAAATTTTGCGGTTTAGACCCTCAAAAACTCAAATTACCGGTTTTGGCACATTTCTGTTTTTGGGCTTTTTGAGCTTGAAAAACTTCGAATTTCAAGTTCATCCCAAAAAGGAAGTTGTGTCCCATCTTTCAATCTACAACTTTTATTTTTGCACTTTTTCAAGTTCAGTTCAAAATTTTGGAGAAAATTTGAATTCAAACCCGGCGCTCCCCGGGCCGTGAACAGTGCCCCTGGCGCGCGCCGCGGCGGCCAGAGCTCGGCCGCCACGCGGCCGGCGCGCGGCTCAGGCGGCGCTGACGCGGCCAAGGCGTGGCGGAGCGTGGCGCTCGTCGTCTAGCGCTTGTCCGACCACTGTGGAGCCGTCGAGTCGCCGCCGTCGCCTCCCTCCTCCTCGCGCCGCGGACGCCATCATGGCGGTCGCGCGCGTCGCGGTCGCGCGCGCGCGAGCGCGCTGCGCTGGCGCTCTGCTGGCGCTAGGAGCCGCCCACATCACGCCAAAACCGCTGAGGAAGATCCCCACTTCAACACGCCGCGATCCCCCTCGCCTGCAGCGCCCTCCCCACTCGCGCCGAGCTCACTGTGCGGCCATGGCGGGTCGCGTCGAGCATTAACGCGCTCGCGCGCTCCCGAGGCAATGCCGCACTCCCCTCGCGCACTCGAGCACCCCACTGAGCTCCCCACTCACTCCACTCGCTCGCTCAAGCCTCCAGAGAACCCACTCGCGCACTCCCCCTCCTTCTTCTTCCTCGCGACGCGCAAGCCGAGCTTGACTCGTTCGTGAAATTCGTCGCGCACACGCAGCCATTCCCAAATCCACTCCGCACAGAGCTAGACCAATCCCCTAGCTCCATTTCCCCCAACTTTCCCCAACACATTGCCCACTCTCCGGCTTGAATTTCCGATTTCCCCCAAATCGGGTTTTCCGGCCGTCGAACCACCTCACCGTCGAGACCCTACTCCGAGCCATCCCCGAGCTTCCCCGAGCACGGCAACAGCTTCCCCAAGCCCTGCTGAAGCTCACGGACCCCTCAGCCCTCCTCGAGCGACTCCGAGCTCGCCGGCGTAGATCCCGCAGAGGCCGCGCCGCCACCTCCTCGTCGCCGGCGTGACTCCGGCAACCCCCGACCTCCCAACCGTGCTCAAACGACTCGTGGTGAGCCAAAGACCATTTCCCCCCACTTCCCCGAGCCCAGTTCGCCGTGGTTTGCCCGGCGCAACTCCGGCGAGGTCCCAGGGACCTTTCTTCATCTTCTTCCTTTGTCCAGGGACCTCTGCGCAAAAACCAGGGGCTTCTTCGCGAAAGTTTGAAAGTTCTAGGGTTCTCGGTGAAAATAGATTCTTACCCTAGATTTGATTTTTCCCGAAACTTGTAAAATCGATTAAAAATCGTAGAAAAATCAGAAAAATATGCAAAAATACTCTCTGGAATCGTTAGAGTCTAAACTACAATCTCTATTAGACATATGTATGCTTTTGGTGAACTGTTGTTGAATTAAAAATCAAACTGTGAAAACCTAAAGTTGTGCACCATTTCAAATCCAGAGCTCCGCTGGGGTTGAGCTTTGGATATGTTGTTAGTAGTGGTTTTGGACAGCTTGTGTCCAAAGGAGACTCAAAAATATGATGTGTAGCTCTAGTTATAGATTTAAATGTGTTTTCTGACTTTCTGCAGTAAAGAAATTGTTAAAAATAATTTGTGCAGCGAAAAATCATCATTTTGCTCCTGAGAACTTAAAACTTGTTAACACACATGTTAAAAATGAGAAACTTAATTTTTGCTCTGTTTAGAATGGCAAATAATTAAATATGTGTTTTTGGATAGAAAAATAATGAGGACTACCCAAGGGTTATTTTGAGCCACCACTTGGCCAGAGCCCTCCTCATGATATTGCTTAGCCTTGGTAGGAAGATCTCCTGAAATAGATGAAATTTCAATTTATTATGCCTTTAATTCACTTCCTGCAGCTAGCTGTTTATAGATTTTTAATAAATTATGTGTAACTCGAAATTAGCTAAATTTTGGAGTGAGCTTAGCTCTTATACTCCAGTAGCTGTCATAAAGTTTATGGCTAAAATTGATGAACAGAAATGAAGAAACAAAAATGGGAAAGAATCTAGGTGGAAATTGAAATGTATAAATGAATAAACCTTTTTGAGTAATTAATTGAAATAAAATGGTTAGAATCTGAAATTCAGAAACAGCCACCCTAACTTGTGAAGAAATAAATAAAATTCTTTTATATATGTACACAATCACCATCGAATTCAACTAAAACCTTTTTCACACCGACACCTTGCTTTGGTGGAGAAAATGCAAATATCTAAGTATGTCTAGGTGAATATGGCCTTCAAGGCCCTAGTCTTAGCATCAAAAGGGCAGCCGCCTTAAAATTATGCATATCATGTAGAAGGCGTTCTACCGGACGGCGACTACACCCTCGTCCCCGCAGAAGAGGAGCAAGTCCCGGAGCCCGACGCCGGTGCAGACGTGACCAACACAGGAGCTAACCCCCAGCCCGAGCAGGAAGGCAAGCCCCGGAGCATGACCTAACATTTCTAAATATTGCACTTTGAATTCTTTATGTTCGTGCATTTACGTTTCTAGGAGTTGATTGAATACCATAGCTGCAATAGTTTCCTAGTACCTATGACTTGCAATACTAGTATGAAAGGATCGATAGAGCATTGCTATAGGTTCGTTACAAGTCGAGTGATTTCCTGTTACTCGCGAGACATAGGAATTGTTTGTCTTTACTTATGTTGAAATCATAAGGATTGACGGGCGGGATGATAGATGTAGATCTCCCGTCCGTGTATTGATAATTGTTTAAGGTCGAAATGTGTGGTAGAGTGTGTCAAGTTTTTGAACGTACCACATACATGCCGGTATATGGGAGCCGGTAAGCCCGGTACCAGATTGAAGCAGCTAGGGCCGATAGCCATCTCTCCTTGGAAACTTTGTTTTCCCTTGCCGTACACTCGTGGATGTATGCGTGATGCTGTGAGTGAAGCAGTAAACCTTCATCCTAAGGAAGTGGACCCGGTTCCGAATTGTGGATAAATGGGAAAGGTTGGGAAATGCTTGTACCTTTTATCGCAAGCAGAGTATCCGTGTGTGTTGGGTTTCCCCTGGCCAGGTAGCACAAATTCGGTTCGAACTGTCCGCTTCTCGCGGTTAATGAGACTGCTTGACCGCCTTGCTACATCGAGTAATAAGTGGAATTATGAGATCATGAACTTGTTCTATGAATAAATTGTATTGCACCACTTGTATGCTTAGAGAGGATGTTAATCTAGAATGGTTAAATTTACTAGAATATGAAGCTAAAACTTGAAAGCAAGGATCTACTTTAGATGCTTTTTGGCAAACAAACCCACCAGCCAAAAGCCTCTCATTGTCTAGATGTCGGTGATGTAGCTTTCACCCGACGGGTAAGCCTTGCTGAGTATTAGCATACTCAGCCTTGCTTGTGGCATTATTTTTACAGGTATCATTCTGGATGTGGACGCTATGACTTGGCCTGCCCAGGTTTCACCTGGCTGGCACATCGAATGGGTCCCGTCCTCAGGCGAGGATCGGGAGGAGTAGCTTCGTGGCAGGCTTCATCACGGAGCTACTTGTTTCGTCGTTAGTTTATTTATTTCCGCTGCAAAACTTGTGTACCCTGATTTAAATTCGAACTCAGTTTGTAATAACTATGCTACTTACGTTGGTAATTTAATTGTGGAATGTTGTAATCTCTGGAACTCACCTTCGTGTGGGCCTGCTGCTGTTACGATCTAATTTGGTACGTGGTTTAATCGGGTTTAATCCGACGGCGCTCCAGCTTATTCCGGATTAAGTGCCTGACTACATGATTAGTGGTCTGAGGGTACTTAACTTGGAATAATTTCGGAGTGGTCCGCCACAGCTGGTATCAGAGCCGAAGCAGCAGCCCGGAGAGAGCAACAAACCTTAATAAACAAATTTTTGAATAAAATATTGCCAACTCGTGCTTCCGATGCGTTTTGCAAAGGAAGGGTATTATAGGATCGCTAAGGATGTTACCTAGAGTGTGAAGCCTATGTGGGTTAAGGGATCATGATATGATAAGGTGGCAAATAGTATATTATGCTAACTTCCAGCACATTTCATTCTGTCATTTACTTTCCGCAATGGTGGGCGCAAGGTACGGCGATTGCTGTAACGTACCACGGCACTATATGAAAATATAGTGGCGGCACATAGTCAATACGCTGTGATGGCGTATGAAACTAGAATAGGATGGTGGGCGCAAGGTACGGCGATTGCTGTAGCGTACCACGTCATCATATGCAAATATGATGGCGGCACATAGTCAATACGCTATTTCAATAGCGTATGAAACTGTCAATATGTTGCCTCGGTGACATATGAACATTGCCCGTTCAATGTTAAACGTTCGGGTGCCACCTCTATAGTGGGTGGTAATGAATGGAGACGCTTTCGTGAGTGCTGGCACGAAAGGTTGATTATACATGCTCTGGGATGAGTTTTTCTGCAGGTACACTAACCGCGAACCCGTATGTTGAACGGTTAGAGAATTCCGACTAGCTAATATAGAGAGAGACGGATATTGCCTAGCCACCGGCACTAACTTCGTAAGCCAAAAGTTATTGGCATGTGTGTTTGTGAGATCGAATAGGCCGCTCATGCATTGCATCTCACTGAATTAATCTCAAATTTAATTTTTGACCAAATTGAACCGCCGTCAAAGAAACTGAAATCAAAACTCAAAACCCCGCCAAGAACAGTCTGTTTGCACCCTTAATTCGAAATCGAAAACGTGGTCAAATGAAAAAGTGTTCAACATGAAAGTTGTCATGAATGTTATAAAGTACATGTTGGAGAAATTTCAATGAAAATGGTTCAGTAAAATTGGAGTTATGCTAAAAATGGTAACCCCCTGTCTGCTGGAAATTTCTGGGGACAGTGAGATAAAAATTTAATTTTTACACCATCTTAACGACAGATTCTGCTCAAACCTTCAACATGAAACTTGTTAGGAATTACTTAAACAATGTTCTGGACAAATTTGGGAATTTTTGAGCTTGCAGATTTCGAGTTGTGTAATTTTTACTACCCTGCCCAGAATCTGTTTTTGTTCTTTGGCGCTACCCGGTGCTCACCCTTGCCCTTTCTTTTTGGTTCAGAATGGACGCTCACACTGACTTGACCAGCTACCCCAACGAGGTTTCCTTTTCAGACTGCTTGGGATGGGAAGGTTTCCCTAGCATTCTGTGGTCAGTTTTGCAGGCGCTCGACTACCCTACCCCGCCACAATATGAGAGAACCCTCATCCGAGACCGTGGTGTGACCCGTTCCCGTGTGCGTTTGGTGGTATATCGCCACCCGCCGTGTCCTAGTTCCCCCACCTGGACGGTGGAAGTTCACGGGCACCACATGGAGACGATGTGTGAGCTAGCTGCCTTGAATGGCATCAGTTCTTTTTGTGCTCAGAACCAGAGCTTGGTAGAGCACCAGTTGCTTGGGCTGTTTCCACCAACTCAGCCAGATGATCCCCACTGGATGAGGCGCTACCTTAGCTCTCCTTTGAGGATGGCGGAGAACCCCGCCGCAGCAGCAGCAAGCACCATGGCAAAATGCACAGCAGCCAGCTCGCCCTGGAGCCGGCTATCAGTGCTTCAAGTGTGGAAGTAAGGACCATTTTATCAAAGATTGCCCGCAGAACAAGCAGCAAAACCAACGCCCGGGAAATCAGCAAGGCAAGGGCAAACAGCAGCAGCGTGTGCAAGTTCGCCAAGGACGGCTCAACTACACCACCTTGGCCGACTTACCCGAGGGAGCCCCAGACATGACTGGTACCTTCCCTATCTGCACTCAACCTGCTGTGATATTATTTGATTCCGGGGCAACACATAGTTTTATAAGCACAAGATTTCATGTGAAATGCGGATTAAAATCATACCATACCAAATCATCATACGTGATATCAACTGCGGGAGGTAAAATTGCATCCAACCAAGTCACCCACAAGGTTCCAATCAGGTGGGAAGTAAAACAATTCCTACTGATTTGATTCTGCTTGGAATGGAAGGAATTGACATTGTGTTAGGAGCCAATTGGATGACTCAACATAAGGTTGTCCTAGATGTTGCGGAACGAGTTGTTGAGATAAACTCGCCTACGCATGGCCCGAGTGTGCTATATCTGCCACAACGGACTTGCGTTGATGCGTGTGCTTATTCTATGGTCGAAACCCAGTTAAAGGACATTCCGGTGGTATGTGAGTATGCCGATGTATTTCCGGATGACTTACCTGGGATGCCGCCGGATAGGGACATTGAATTTGTGATTGAACTTCAACCTGGCACAGCACCTATATCAAAGAAACCATATAGAATGTCGCCCAATGAATTGGCTGAATTAAAAATTCAACTCCAAGAATTGCTAGATAAGGGTTTCATTCGTCCAAGTGTATCACCTTGGGGATGTCCCGCTATCTTCGTGAAGAAGAAGGACCATTCCTTGAGGTTGTGTATTGATTACCGGCCTCTCAATGCGGTAACTATTGAGAACAAGTACCCGCTTCCCCGTATTGACATCTTGTTCGACCAACTAGCTGGCGCCAGAGTGTTCTCCAAGATTGACCTTCGCTCTGGCTATCACCAGATCAAAATCAGGCCATGTGACATTCCAAAGACTGCCTTTTCCACACGATATGGACTTTATGAATTCCTGGTTATGTCCTTTGGACTCACGAATGCCCCAGCCTATTTCATGTACCTCATGAATTCGGTCTTCATGTCTGAACTAGACAAGTTTGTGGTGGTTTTCATTGACGACATTCTTGTATATTCCAAGAATGAGGAAGAGCATGCTGAGCACCTTCGCATTGTTCTTCAAAGGCTGAGAGACCACCAACTCTACGCCAAATTCTCCAAGTGTGAATTCTGGTTAGAGAGCGTGAAGTTTTTGGGCCACACGATTTCCAAAGATGGTATATCCGTAGATCCATCCAAAGTGCAAGAGGTGCTAGATTGGCAACCACCTACTTCCGTCCACGAGATTCGGAGTTTTCTGGGATTAGCCGGTTACTACCGTCGCTTTATTCCGGACTTCTCTCGAATTGCGAAGCCTATGACCGAACTTTTGAAGAAGGGAGTTAAATTTGAGTGGAATGACAAATGTGAGGAAGCTTTCCACACTTTGCGAAGACTATTGACTTCAGCCCCAGTTTTGGCTCAGCCCGATTGCACCAAGCCGTATGATGTTTATTGTGATGCATCAGGCACCGGTCTTGGCTGTGTTCTCATGCAAGAGAACCGAGTCATTGCTTATGCTTCTCGAGCACTCCGGCCTCATGAGCAAAACTACCCCACGCACGATCTTGAGTTAGCCGCGGTCATTCATGCTCTCAAGATGTGGAGGCACTATTTGATGGGTGTTCCCTGCAACATATATACAGACCACAAGAGCCTTAAATATGTCTTCACTCAGGCCCATCTGAATATGAGACAACGCAGATGGTTGGAGTTAGCTAAGGACTATGACCTCAGTGTGCATTATCACCCCGGGAAGGCTAATGTCGTTGCGGATGCACTCAGCCGCAAGGCTCGTTGCCATTGTCTTTCCGTGGAGTCCTACGCTGACACCCTGTGTCACGAAATGGCAAAACTCAACTTAGAGATTGTTCCACACGGGTACTTCAACCATATTGCAGTGGAACCAACCTTGCACGATCAGATTGTTATGGCCCAATTAAATGATGCGGGCGTTAAAGTGCTCAAAAGAAAATTGTCTAAAGAGAAAGTGAAAGAGAAGTACAAGTGCTTCCGGTTAGACGGGCAAGGAGTCCTATGGTTTGGACACCGCCTCATGGTGCCCAAAAACATGGAACTCCGGAGGAAGATTATGGATGAGGCACATCTCTCCAAATTTTCTATCCATCCTGGCAGCACCAAAATGTATCAAGATTTGAAACAAAACTTTTGGTGGACTCGAATGAAGCGAGAAATTGCCACATATGTGTCGGAATGTGACACCTGCCAGCGGGTTAAGGCCAGCCACTTAAAGGTAGCAGGCACGCTTCAACCTCTACCTATTCCCTCGTGGAAGTGGGAAGATATAAGCATGGACTTTATTGTTGGACTTCCCAGGACCCCTCAGGGCCATGATTCCATTTGGGTAATTGTGGACCGCCTTACCAAGACCGCACATTTTATTCCGGTCAATACCTTTTATAACGCTAAGAAGTACGCGGAGATTTATTTGGAGCGGATCGTTTGTCTACATGGGGTACCCAAGACGATAATTTCAGATCGTGGTGCTCTGTTCGTAGCACGTTTTTGGGAGCAATTGCAAATGTCCCTAGGCACTAAACTGATCCGTAGCTCAGCATATCACCCACAGACCGATGGGCAGACAGAAAGGGTAAATCAAATACTTGAAGATATGCTTCGAGCCTGTGTTATTCATTATGGGAAGAATTGGGAGAAGTGTTTGTCTCTGGCCGAATTCTCCTATAATAACAGCTACCAATCAAGTTTAAAAATGGCACCTTTCGAAGCCCTATATGGTAGAAGATGTCGGACCCCGTTCTGTTGGTCCCAGGCAGGCGAGAGATACACTTATGGCCCTGACCTTGTGAAAGAAGCGGAAGAAAAAGTTAAAATTATTCGGGAGAATCTAAAGACCGCTCAGACGCGACAAAAGAGTTATTTTGATCAGCGGCGGAAGCCACTTCAGTTTGAAGTTGGCGATCATGTGTATCTTAAGGTCTCCCCGACCAAGGGTGTGCAAAGGTTTGGACTAAAAGGAAAACTTGCACCTCGCTATATCGGCCCGTATGAAATCACTCAACAATGTGGGCCGGTAGCTTATCAAGTGAAGCTTCCCGAGAGACTTTCAGCGGTACATAATGTGTTTCACGTTTCTCAACTCAAGAGGTGTCTTCGTGTTCCGACCGAGGTCGTTGAACAAGAGGAACTCTCGGTTGAACCGGATCTCTCTTATGATGAGTATCCTGTCAAGATCCTCGACGAGAAAGAGCGACAGACACGAAGGAAGGGAATTAAAATGTATAAAATTCAGTGGAGTCATCATTCTGAAGACGAAGCCACGTGGGAAACCGAGGATTATCTCCGGAAGAATTTCCCCGACATACTTTCATAAGCTGAGGTATTCTTTTCCCCTCTTTACCATTAAGCGTAATCGAATCTCGGGGCGAGATTCCTTTTAAGGGGGGTAGGCTGTGACATCTCTGATGTCAAATCAACTAAAAAGTGCATTTAAGATTAATGCAACAGAGATTTAAGGTTGGAATTCAAAAATCTCTCGAAATTCACCAAAATTCAAACTTAAACTCCAAAAACAGGGATTAATTGGCACCAACCGAAAACTCGAGATTTTTGTACTAAACTTGAAAATCTCCCAAAATAAAAGTTGTTTGGCATAAAAATTAAACCCTAGTCACTGTTTGGAATTTTTGAAAATTTTGCGGTTTAGACCCTCAAAAACTCAAATTACCGGTTTTGGCACATTTCTGTTTTTGGGCTTTTTGAGCTTGAAAAACTTCGAATTTCAAGTTCATCCCAAAAAGGAAGTTGTGTCCCATCTTTCAATCTACAACTTTTATTTTTGCACTTTTTCAAGTTCAGTTCAAAATTTTGGAGAAAATTTGAATTCAAACCCGGCGCTCCCCGGGCCGTGAACAGTGCCCCTGGCGCGCGCCGCGGCGGCCAGAGCTCGGCCGCCACGCGGCCGGCGCGCGGCTCAGGCGGCGCTGACGCGGCCAAGGCGCGGCGGAGCGTGGCGCTCGTCGTCTAGCGCTTGTCCGACCACTGTGGAGCCGTCGAGTCGCCGCCGTCGCCTCCCTCCTCCTCGCGCCGCGGACGCCATCATGGCGGTCGCGCGCGTCGCGGTCGCGCGCGCGCGAGCGCGCTGCGCTGGCGCTCTGCTGGCGCTAGGAGCCGCCCACATCACGCCAAAACCGCTGAGGAAGATCCCCACTTCAACACGCCGCGATCCCCCTCGCCTGCAGCGCCCTCCCCACTCGCGCCGAGCTCACTGTGCGGCCATGGCGGGTCGCGTCGAGCATTAACGCGCTCGCGCGCTCCCGAGGCAATGCCGCACTCCCCTCGCGCACTCGAGCACCCCACTGAGCTCCCCACTCACTCCACTCGCTCGCTCAAGCCTCCAGAGAACCCACTCGCGCACTCCCCCTCCTTCTTCTTCCTCGCGACGCGCAAGCCGAGCTTGACTCGTTCGTGAAATTCGTCGCGCACACGCAGCCATTCCCAAATCCACTCCGCACAGAGCTAGACCAATCCCCTAGCTCCATTTCCCCCAACTTTCCCCAACACATTGCCCACTCTCCGGCTTGAATTTCCGATTTCCCCCAAATCGGGTTTTCCGGCCGTCGAACCACCTCACCGTCGAGACCCTACTCCGAGCCATCCCCGAGCTTCCCCGAGCACGGCAACAGCTTCCCCAAGCCCTGCTGAAGCTCACGGACCCCTCAGCCCTCCTCGAGCGACTCCGAGCTCGCCGGCGTAGATCCCGCAGAGGCCGCGCCGCCACCTCCTCGTCGCCGGCGTGACTCCGGCAACCCCCGACCTCCCAACCGTGCTCAAACGACTCGTGGTGAGCCAAAGACCATTTCCCCCCACTTCCCCGAGCCCAGTTCGCCGTGGTTTGCCCGGCGCAACTCCGGCGAGGTCCCAGGGACCTTTCTTCATCTTCTTCCTTTGTCCAGGGACCTCTGCGCAAAAACCAGGGGCTTCTTCGCGAAAGTTTGAAAGTTCTAGGGTTCTCGGTGAAAATAGATTCTTACCCTAGATTTGATTTTTCCCGAAACTTGTAAAATCGATTAAAAATCGTAGAAAAATCAGAAAAATATGCAAAAATACTCTCTGGAATCGTTAGAGTCTAAACTACAATCTCTATTAGACATATGTATGCTTTTGGTGAACTGTTGTTGAATTAAAAATCAAACTGTGAAAACCTAAAGTTGTGCATCATTTCAAATCCAGAGCTCCGCTGGGGTTGAGCTTTGGATATGTTGTTAGTAGTGGTTTTGGACAGCTTGTGTCCAAAGGAGACTCAAAAATATGATGTGTAGCTCTAGTTATAGATTTAAATGTGTTTTCTGACTTTCTGCAGTAAAGAAATTGTTAAAAATAATTTGTGCAGCGAAAAATCATCATTTTGCTCCTGAGAACTTAAAACTTGTTAACACACATGTTAAAAATGAGAAACTTAATTTTTGCTCTGTTTAGAATGGCAAATAATTAAATATGTGTTTTTGGATAGAAAAATAATGAGGACTACCCAAGGGTTATTTTGAGCCACCACTTGGCCAGAGCCCTCCTCATGATATTGCTTAGCCTTGGTAGGAAGATCTCCTGAAATAGATGAAATTTCAATTTATTATGCCTTTAATTCACTTCCTGCAGCTAGCTGTTTATAGATTTTTAATAAATTATGTGTAACTCGAAATTAGCTAAATTTTGGAGTGAGCTTAGCTCTTATACTCCAGTAGCTGTCATAAAGTTTATGGCTAAAATTGATGAACAGAAATGAAGAAACAAAAATGGGAAAGAATCTAGGTGGAAATTGAAATGTATAAATGAATAAACCTTTTTGAGTAATTAATTGAAATAAAATGGTTAGAATCTGAAATTCAGAAACAGCCACCCTAACTTGTGAAGAAATAAATAAAATTCTTTTATATATGTACACAATCACCATCGAATTCAACTAAAACCTTTTTCACACCGACACCTTGCTTTGGTGGAGAAAATGCAAATATCTAAGTATGTCTAGGTGAATATGGCCTTCAAGGCCCTAGTCTTAGCATCAAAAGGGCAGCCGCCTTAAAATTATGCATATCATGTAGAAGGCGTTCTACCGGACGGCGACTACACCCTCGTCCCCGCAGAAGAGGAGCAAGTCCCGGAGCCCGACGCCGGTGCAGACGTGACCAACACAGGAGCTAACCCCCAGCCCGAGCAGGAAGGCAAGCCCCGGAGCATGACCTAACATTTCTAAATATTGCACTTTGAATTCTTTATGTTCGTGCATTTACGTTTCTAGGAGTTGATTGAATACCATAGCTGCAATAGTTTCCTAGTACCTATGACTTGCAATACTAGTATGAAAGGATCGATAGAGCATTGCTATAGGTTCGTTACAAGTCGAGTGATTTCCTGTTACTCGCGAGACATAGGAATTGTTTGTCTTTACTTATGTTGAAATCATAAGGATTGACGGGCGGGATGATAGATGTAGATCTCCCGTCCGTGTATTGATAATTGTTTAAGGTCGAAATGTGTGGTAGAGTGTGTCAAGTTTTTGAACGTACCACATACATGCCGGTATATGGGAGCCGGTAAGCCCGGTACCAGATTGAAGCAGCTAGGGCCGATAGCCATCTCTCCTTGGAAACTTTGTTTTCCCTTGCCGTACACTCGTGGATGTATGCGTGATGCTGTGAGTGAAGCAGTAAACCTTCATCCTAAGGAAGTGGACCCGGTTCCGAATTGTGGATAAATGGGAAAGGTTGGGAAATGCTTGTACCTTTTATCGCAAGCAGAGTATCCGTGTGTGTTGGGTTTCCCCTGGCCAGGTAGCACAAATTCGGTTCGAACTGTCCGCTTCTCGCGGTTAATGAGACTGCTTGACCGCCTTGCTACATCGAGTAATAAGTGGAATTATGAGATCATGAACTTGTTCTATGAATAAATTGTATTGCACCACTTGTATGCTTAGAGAGGATGTTAATCTAGAATGGTTAAATTTACTAGAATATGAAGCTAAAACTTGAAAGCAAGGATCTACTTTAGATGCTTTTTGGCAAACAAACCCACCAGCCAAAAGCCTCTCATTGTCTAGATGTCGGTGATGTAGCTTTCACCCGACGGGTAAGCCTTGCTGAGTATTAGCATACTCAGCCTTGCTTGTGGCATTATTTTTACAGGTATCATTCTGGATGTGGACGCTATGACTTGGCCTGCCCAGGTTTCACCTGGCTGGCACATCGAATGGGTCCCGTCCTCAGGCGAGGATCGGGAGGAGTAGCTTCGTGGCAGGCTTCATCACGGAGCTACTTGTTTCGTCGTTAGTTTATTTATTTCCGCTGCAAAACTTGTGTACCCTGATTTAAATTCGAACTCAGTTTGTAATAACTATGCTACTTACGTTGGTAATTTAATTGTGGAATGTTGTAATCTCTGGAACTCACCTTCGTGTGGGCCTGCTGCTGTTACGATCTAATTTGGTACGTGGTTTAATCGGGTTTAATCCGACGGCGCTCCAGCTTATTCCGGATTAAGTGCCTGACTACATGATTAGTGGTCTGAGGGTACTTAACTTGGAATAATTTCGGAGTGGTCCGCCACACGTCAATCCTTATGATTCCAACATAAGTAAAGACAAGCAACTCCTATGTCTCGCGAGTGACAGGAAATCACTCGACTTGTAACGGACCTAAAGCAATGCTCTATCGATCCTTCCATACTAGTGTTGCAAGTCATAGGTACTAGAAAAAATGTGCAGCTAAGGTATTCAATCAACTCCTTGAAACGTAAATGCACAAGCATAGGGAATCCATAGATGCATAATTGGTAAAGGTTAGGTTATGCTCCGGGGCTTGCCTTCTTGCTCAAGCTGGGGGTTAGCCTCCGGGTTGGTCGATCCTGCACCGGCACCTTCCTCCGGGACTCCTTCCTCGTCAGCGGGGATGAGGTGGTAGTTGCCGTCCAGGATAGCGCCTTCTACATGAGATGCATAGCTTAAGGTGGCTGCCTATTGATTCTAAGATTAAGGCCTTGAAGGCCATATTCACCTAGACATGCTTAAGTACTACTATTTTCTTCACAATTAAAGTAGTGGTGTGGAAGATTTTATTTGACTTCGATGGTGATTGTGTACATATATAAAAGAATTCTATTTGTTACTTCACAATTTAGGGTGCTGTTCTGGAATTTCAGATTCCCTTTATTTTATTCTAACTAACTAACAAAAAGGTTTATTCTTTTATATAAATCAATTTCCATCTAGATTACTTCTCATTTTTGTTTCTCCTTTTCTGCTCATCATTTTTGCCTATAAACTTTATGACAGCTACTGGAGTATAAGAGCTAAGCTCACTCCAAAATTTAGCTAAATCTGAGCTACACATAATTTATTAAAAATATATCAATCAGCTGTCTACAGAAATGAAATAAATTCATATAAAATTGAAAATACATCCAATTCAGAAAATCTTCCTACCAGAGCTAGTCATAAATATGAGGAGGGCTCTGGCCAAGTGGTGGCTCAAAATAACCCTTGGACAGTCCTCAATAAATTTCTATCCTAAAACACATATTTATTTATTTGCTAGTCTAAACAAAGCAACAATTAAGTTTTGCATTTTTAACAGGTGTGCTAACAAGTTTTTAGTCCTCTGGAGAAAAATGGTGATTTTTCACTGCATAGATTATTTTTAATAATTTCTGTACTGCAAAAAGACAGGAAACACATTTTAATTCATAACTGAAGCTACACTTCATATTTTTAGGTCCCCTTTGGACACAAGGTGCCCAAAGTCACTACAAACAACATATCTAAAGATCAACCCCAGCGGAGCTCTGGATTTGAAATGGTGCACAAGTTTCAATTTCCACAGTTTGAATTTTAATTCAAAAACGGTTCACCAAAAGTATATATATGCTTAAAGGAGATTGGAGTTTACAATCTCACGAATCCAGGGAGTATTTTTGTGCATTTTTCTGATTTTTGTACGATTTTTAACGGATTTTACAAGATTTGGGAAAATTAGATCTAGGTTTAAGAATCTTTTTACGCAGGGAACCCTAGAACTTTCAAAACCTTTCAAACTAGTCCCTGACTTTTGCACGGAGGACCCTAGAAAAACGAAGACGATGAACTTATGCCCTCGGCTCTCGCCGGAGTTGCGCCGGCCAAACGGCGGCGAGCTAGGGTCGGGGAAGTGGGGGAAAAGATCCAGGGGCTCACCACGAGTCGGTTGTGGTCAGTTGGGAGGCCGGGGAAGCTCGGGGTTTCGCCGGCGACGAGCGGTGGCGGTGCGGCCGCCGCGGCTGCTACGCCGGTGAGGTCGGAGGCGTTCGTCGGGGTTTGAAGGGTCCTAGAGCACCAGTGGAGCTCGAGGAAGCTAAAGGCGTGCTCGGTTGACCTCGGGGACGGCTCGGAGTAGGGTCTCGACGTGAGGGTGCTCCGGCGGCCGAAAATCACGATTTGGGGGAAATCTTGATTTCTCGCCAGAGAAGCGACAATAGCTCGGGGGAAGTGGGGGGAAATGGAGCTAGGGTAGAGGTCTAGCTTCGTGCGCGATAAATTTGGGAATGGTGGAGTGTGGAAGGAGAATTTCTCGGCGAAGCTCGGTTCGGTTCGCGCGTCGCAAGGAAGAAGACGACGGGGAAGTGCGCGAGGAGACGAACTGGAGCAGTGAGCGAGTGAGTGGAGTGTGAGAGTGGCTCGGTGGGAGGCTTGGGCATGCTAGAGCGGGGTCGTGCGGCCTCGGGAGCGTGTGCGCGGAGTAATGGCCGACGTGACGCGCCATTGATGCGCTGGGAGCTTGGACAGAGCGCGAGCGGCTCGGTAGGCGAGGGAGATCCTTGCGTGCTGCTGGAGGATCGTCTACAGGGCGTGTTGGAGCGTAGCGGGACGGAATCGCGGCCTGCAGAGCGTGCAGCGCGGCGTGAGCGCGCGTGCGGCCACGGCGGCGCGCGACTGGCATGATGGCGTTCCGCGGCGCGAGGCGAGGCGACTCGACGGCGGCGACGTGATGGCACGGGAGGGGCTGGACAAGTGCTAGGCGACAAGCGCCAGCGTCCGCCGTGGCTCGGCCAGCTCGGCGCTGCCTGCGCCGCTCGCCGGCCACGTGGCGGCCGAGCTCCGGCCAGCGCAGGGGCGCGCCAGGGCCACTGTTGGCACCCGTGGAGCTCTGTTTTCCAATTCGAATTTTCTCCAAAAATTTGAACTGAACTCGAAAAAGTGTGAAAATGAAAGTTGGATTTTGGGAGATGGGACACAACTTTCTTTTTGGGATGAACCTGAAATTCCAAGTTTTTCGAGCTCAAACAACCCAAATACAAAAAGGTGCCCAGAACTGTATTTCGAGTTTTTGAGGGACTAAACTGCAAAATTTTCAAAAGTTCCAAACAGTGACTAGGGTTTATTTGTGATGACAAAAAACTTTTATTTTTGGAGATTTTCAAGTTTAGTACAAAAATCTCGAGTTTTCAGTTGGGTGTCAAACAACCCTTGTTTTTGAATTTCAATTTGAATTTTTGGAGGATTTTTGAATTTCAACCCATAATTCCATTTTTGCATTGGTTTTAAGTGCATTTTTAGTCATGTTGACATCAGAGATGTCACAACCTCTGTCCACGAGATTCGGAGTTTTCTGGGTTTAGCCGGTTATTATCGCCGTTTTATTCCGGACTTCTTAAAGAAGGGAGTCAAGTTTGAGTGGAATGACAAATGTGATGAAGCTTTCCACACTTTGAGAAAACATTTAACTTCAGCCCCAGTTTTAGCTCAACCAGATTGCACCAAGCCCTATGATGTCTATTGCGATGCTTCAGGCACCGGACTTGGCTGTGTCCTCATGCAAGAGAACCGAGTCATTGCTTATGCTTCTCGAGCACTTCGGCGTCATGAGCAAAACTACCCCACGTATGATCTTGAGTTAGCAGCGGTTATTCATGCTCTCAAGATGTGGAGACACTATCTGATGGGTGTTCCATGCAACATATACACCGACTACAAGAGCCTCAAATATGTCTTTACTCAGGCACATTTGAATATGAGGCAGCGAAGATGGTTGGAGTTAGCAAAAGACTATGACCTTAGTGTGCATTACCACCCCGGCAAGGCAAATGTGGTTGCGGATGCACTAAGCCGCAAGGCTCATTGTCATTGTCTTTCCGTGGAGTCCTACGCTGACACCTTGTGCCATGAAATGGCAAAGCTCAACTTAGAGATTGTTCCACACGGGTACTTCAACCATATCTCTGTCGAACCAACCTTGCACGGTCAGATTGTGGAAGCCCAATTAAATGACGCAAAGATTAAAATCCTTAAAAGGAAATTGTCAAAGGAGAAGGTGAAGGAAAAATACAAGTGTTTCCGGCTAGATGGGCAGGGAGTGATGTGGTTTGGACATCGCATCGTGGTGCCCAAAAACACTGAACTCCGGAGGAAGATTATGGATGAGGCCCATCTCTCTAAATTTTCTATCCATCCCGGTAGCACCAAAATGTACCAAGATTTGAAACAAAACTTTTGGTGGACTCGGATGAAGCGAGAAATTGCCGCGTATGTGTCGGAATGTGACACGTGTCAGCGGGTTAAGGCTAGCCACTTGAAGGTAGCAGGCACGCTTCAACCTCTACCTATTCCCTCATGGAAGTGGGAAGATATAAGCATGGACTTCATTGTTGGACTTCCCAGAACCCCTCAGGGGCATGACTCCATTTGGGTAATTGTGGACCGCCTTACCAAGACCGCACATTTTATTCCGGTCAATACCATTTATACCGCTAAGAGGTACGCTGAGATTTATTTGGAACGGATCGTTTGTCTACATGGGGTACCCAAGACGATAATTTCAGATCGTGGTACTCAGTTCGTAGCACGCTTTTGGGAACAGTTGCAACTATCCCTAGGCACTAAACTGATCCGTAGTTCAGCATATCACCCTCAAACCGATGGGCAGACGGAAAGGGTAAATCAAATACTTGAGGATATGCTTCGAGCGTGTGTTATCCATTATGGGAAGAATTGGGAGAAATGTTTGTCTCTGGCCGAATTCTCCTATAACAACAGCTACCAAGCGAGTCTTAAAATGACACCTTTCGAAGCCTTATATGGTAGAAGATGTCGGACCCCGTTGTGTTGGTCCCATGCAGGCGAGAGGTATACCTATGGCCCTGACCTTGTAATGGAAGCGGAAGAAAAGGTTAGGATCATCCGCGAAAATTTGAGAACCGCCCAGTCACGGCAAAAGAGTTACTCTGATCAACGGCGGAAGCCACTTTAATTCGAAGTTGGTGACCACGTGTATCTCAAGGTCTCCCCGACCAAGGGTGTGCAAAGATTTGGGTTAAAAGGAAAACTTGCACCTCGTTACATTGGCCCATATGAAATTACTCAACAATGTGGACCGGTAGTGTGACATCTCTGATGTCAAAAGAATTAAAAAGTGCAATTAAAATCAATGCAACAGGGAATTGGGTTGAAATTCAAAAATTCGTCAAAAATTCAATTATAATTCAAAAACAAGGGTTATTTGGCACCCAACTGAAATCTAAAAATCTCGGACCAAAAGAGCAGTTGTCATCACCAACAGCCCTTCGCGACAACCTCGCCACGGCGTTCGTTCCGCTCGATGACCCTCGAGCGGGGATGTCCGTCACGATCGAGCTTAGCCCGGATGTCCGTCACGATCGAGCTTAGCCGTATATCCGTCCCGATCGAGCTATGTCCGTGACGATCGAGCCTAGCCAGTAGTTTCCGTCACGATTCGAGGCCGCACGATAGGACCCTCGAGGCCCCGCCGTCCGTCACGCTCGAGGCTCCACAGCCAAGCTCGAGGGGGCACTTACCCTCGAGCGACGTTCCGGCACGCTCGAGGTTCCGCAGCCAAGCTCGAGGGGGCACTTACCCTCGAGCGACGTTCCGTCACCCTCGAGGCTCCGCAGCCAAGCTCGAGGACTTACCCTCGAGCGACGTTTCGGCATGCTCGAGGCTTCGCAGCCAAGCTCGAGGGGGGCACTCACCCTCGAGTGGCATTTCCGACCATTCGAGGCTCGGCAAGCTCGAGCTCGCGGTTCAAGCTCGAAGCGCCGTAGCGCCTGGTCGAAGTGCCTGGTCCAAGCTCAAAAGTTGTGTCCCACACCTCAGACCCCAACTTTTAATTTTACCCATTTCGAAGTTCAGTTCGAATTTTTGGAGAAAATTCGAATTTGAAATCGGAGCTCCACGGGCATGCTACAGTGCCCCTGGCGCGCGCTGCGCTGGCCGGAGCTCGGCCGCCACGTGGCCGGCGAGCGGCGCAGGCGGCGCTGAGCTGGCCAAGCCGCGGCGGACGCTGGCGCTTGTCGCCTAGCTCTTGTCCGGCCACTCCCGAGCCATCACTTCGCCGCCGTCGCCTCGCCTCGCCTCGCGCCGCGGAGCACCATCATACGGTCGCGCGCCGCCGTGGCCGCACGCGCGCTCGCGCCGCGCCGAGCGCACTGCAGGCGGTAGAGTCCATTCGCGTCGCGCCAAAGCCTCTGCTGAGGATCTCCACTTCATCACGCGATGATCTTTGACGCCCAACCACGCGTGTGCGCTCTGTTCGAGCTCGCCGCGCCATCAATGGGGACCGCGACAGCCACCCACGTGCTCGCACGCTCCCGAGGCCGCACTGTGCCACTCTCGCGTGCCCAAGCACTCCACCGCGCACTCCCACCCCTCCTCTCACTCGCTCACTTGGCCATTTCCACTTCCCCGCGCTCGCTCGGTCTTCTTCTTCCTCGCGCCGCGCGAACCGAGCCGAGCTTCTCCGAGAAATTCACCCTTCACACTCCACCATTCCCAAGTTCGTCCCGCACGAAGCTAGCCCTCTACTCCAGCTCTATTTTCCCCTACTTTCCCCTAGCTATTGTCCTTTCTCCGGCGAGAATTTGAGATTTCCCCCAAATCGCGAATTCCGGCCACCGGAGCACCCGCACGTCGAGCCCCTACTCCGAGCCGTCCCCGAGGTCAACCGAGCACGCCATTGGCTTCCTCGAGCTCCACTGGTGCTCTAGGACACCTCGAACCTCGGCGAACGACCCCGAGCTCACCGGCGTAGAAGCCGCGGCGGCCGCGCCGCCACCACCTCGTCGCCGGCGAAACTCCGACCATCCCCGGCCTCCAAACCGTCCCCAAACGACTCGTGGTGAGCCCAGGAAGCTTTTCCCCCACTTCCCCGAGCCTAGTTCGCCGCCGTTTGGCCGGCGCAACTCCGGCGAGAAACGAGGGCCTTTCTTCATCGTCTTCGTTTGTCTAGGGGTCTCTGTGCAAAAGTCCAGGGACTCGTTCGCGAAGTTTTGAAAGTTCTAGGGTTCCCTGCGAAAATAGATTCTTAAAACTAGATTTGTTTTTCCCGAATCTTGTAAAATCCATTAAAAATCGTAAAACAATCAGAAAAATGCACAAAAATACTCTCTGGATTCGTGAGAGTCTAAACTACAATCTCTATTAGACATGTTTATACTTTTGATGAACTGTTTTTGAGCTAAAATTCAAACTATGAAAATGGAAAGTAGTGCACCATTTCAAATCCAGAGCTCCGCTAGGGTTGAGCTTTGGATATGTTGTGTGTAGTGACTTTGGACAGCTTGTGTCCAAAGGGGACCTAAAAATATGAACTGTAGCTCCAGTTATAAATTAAAATGTGTTTTCTGTCTTTTTGCAGTGCAGAAATCTTTAAAAATAATCTGTGCAGTGAAAAATCACCATTTTGCTCCAGAGGACTAAAAACTTGTTAGCACACCTGTGAAAAATGAAACACTTAATTTTTGCTCTGTTTAGGCTAGCAAATAAATAAATATGTGTTTTTGGATAGGAATTTATTGAGGACTACCCAAGGGTTATTTTGAGCCACCACTTGGCCAGAGCCCTCCTTGTACTTATGACTAGCTTTGGTAGGAAGATTGCCTGAATTGGATGTATTTCCAATTTTATATGAATTTATTTCATTTCTGCAGGCAGCAGATTGAATTAATTTTAATAAATTATGTGTAGCTCACATTTAGCTAAATTTTGGAGTGAGCTTAGCTCTTATACTCCAGTAGCTGTCATAAAGTTTATAGATAAAAATGATGAGCAGAAAAGGAGAAACAAAAATGCGAAGTAATCTAGATGGAAATCGATTTATATAAAAGAATAAACCTTTTTGTAGTTAGTTAGAATAAAATAAATGGAATCTGAAATTCCAGAGCAGCCACCCTAAGTTATGCATCTCATGTAGAAGGCGCCATCCCGGACGGCAACTACCACCTCATTCCCGCAGACGAGGAAGAAGTCCCGGAGGAAGGTGCCGGTGCAGGATCGACCAACCCGGAGGCTAACCCCCAGTCCGAGCAAGAAGGCAAGCCCCGGAGCATAACCTAACTTTACCAAATTATGCACTTTGAATTCTCTATGTTTGTGCATTTACGTTTCAAGGAGTTGATTGAATACCTTAGCTGCACATTTCCTAGTACCTATGAATTGCAACACTAGTATGAAAGGATCGATAGGGCATTGCTTAGGTCCGTTACAAGTCGAGTGATTTCCTGTCACTCGCGAGACATAGGAGTTGCTTGTCTTTTCTTATGTTGGAATCATAAGGATTGACGGGCGGGATAATAGATGTAGATCTCCCGTCCGTGTATGATAATTGATTTAAGGTCGAAATGTGTGGTTGAGTGTGTCAAGTTTTTGAACGTACCACATGCATGCCGGTATATGGGAGCCGGTAAGCCCGGTACCAGATTGAAGCAGCTAGGGCCGATAGCCATCTCTCCTTGGAAACTTTGTTTTCCCCTGCCGTACACTTGTGGATATATGCGTGAGACTGTGAGTGAAGCAGTAAACCTTTATCCTAAGGAAATGGACCCGGTTCCGAATTGTGGATCGATGGGAAAGGTTGGGAAATGCTTGTACCTTTTATAGCAAGCAGAGTATCCGTGTGTGTTGGGTTTCCCCTGGCCAGGTAGCAAAATTCGGTTCGAACTGTCCGCTTCTCGCGGTTAATGAGACTGCTTGACCGCCCTGCTACATTGAGTAACAAGTGGAACTATGAGAATGATGAACTTGTTGTATGAAATAAATTGTACTGCACCACTTGTATGATTAGACAGGATGCTAATCTAGAATGGTTAAATGTACTAGAATATGATGCTAAAACTTGAAAGCAAGGATCTACCTTTAGTTGCTTTTTGGCAAACAAACCCACCAGCCAAAAGCCTCTCATTGTCTAGATGTCGGTGATATAGATTTCACCCGACGGGTAAGCCTTGCTGAGTATTAGTATACTCAGCCTTGCTTGTGGCATTGATTTACAGATACACCGTTGGATGTTGATGCTTTGTCTTGGCCTGCCCAGGTTCCACCTGGCTGGCACATCGAATGGGTTCCGTCCTCTGCCGAGGATCAGGAGGAGTAGCACCGTGGCAGGCTTCAGCATGGTGTTATTTGTATCGTCGTTAGTTTATTTACTTCCGCTGCAATGAAACTTTTATTTCCGCTGCAAGACTTTGATACTCTGATTTCATTTCAAACTTGGTTTGTAATAACTTTGAGATACTATTTGTGTATGTTAATTTGTGGAATGTTGTAATCTCTGGAACTCACCTTCGTGTGGGCGTGCTGTTGTTTCGATCGAGAAAAGAACGTGGTTAATCGGGTTTAATCCGACGGCGCTCCAGCTTATTCCGGATTAAGTGCCTGACTACTTGATTAGTGGTCCCGAGGTACTTAACTTGGAATAATTTCGGAGTGGTCCGCCACAGCTGGCATCAGAGCCAAAACAGCGCACCGGAGAGAGCAACAGACCTTTAATAAACAATTTTTGAATAAAATTTGCCAACTCGTGCTTCCGACGCGTTTTGCGAAGGAAGGTTATCTTAGGACCGCTAAGGATGTTACCTAGAACGTGAAGCCTATGTGGGATAAGGGATCACGATATGATAGGTGGCAAATAGTATATTATACTGACCTCCAGCACATTTCATTCTGTCATTTACTTTACGCAATGGTGGGCGCAAGGTACGGCGATTGCTGTAACGTACCACGGCACTATATGAAAATATAGTGGCGGCACATAGTCAATACGCTGTGATGGCGTATGAAACTAGAATAGGATGGTGGGCACAAGGTACGGCGATTGCTGTAGCGTACCACGGCATCATATGCAAATATGATGGCGGCACAAAGTCAATACGCTATTTCAATAGCGTATGAAACTGTCAATATGTTGCTTTGGTGACATATGAACATTGCCCGTTCAATGTTAAACGTTCGGGTGCCACCTCTATAGTGGGTGGTAATGTATGGAGACGCTTTCGTGAGTGCTGACACGAAAGGTTGATTATACATGCTCTGGAATGGAATTTTCTGCAGGTACACTAACCGCGATTCCGTATGGCTCAACGGTTAGAAAAGTTCGGCTAGTTAATATAAGGAGAGACGGATATTGCCTAGCCACCGGCACTAACTTCGTAAGCCAAAAGTTATTGGCATGTGTGTTGGCGAGAACGAATAGGCCGCTCATGCATTGCATCTCGCTGAATTAATATCGACTTTTAACACATGACCAAATCGAACCGCTGTCAAAGAAATTGAAATCACAACCCGAAAATCCTGCTGAGAACAATCTGTTTGCACCCTTAATTCGAAACTGAAAACGTTGTCGAACGAAAAAGTGTTCAACACAAAAGTTGTCATAAATATTATGAAGTAAATGCTGGAGAAATTTCGACGAAAATGGTTCAGTAAAATTGGAGTTATGCTAAAAATGGTAACCCCCTGTCTGCTGGAAATTTCTGGGGACAGTGAGATAAAAATTTAATTTTTACACCATCTTAACGACAGTTTCTGCTCAAACCTCCAACATGAAACTTGTTAGGAATTACTTAAACAATGTTCTGGCCAAATTTGGGAATTTTTGAGCTTGTAGATTTCTAGTTTTGTAATTTTTACCACCCTGCACAGAATCTGTTCTTATTCTTTGGCGCTACCCGGTGCTCACCCTTGCCCCTTTTTCCTTTTGGTTCAGATGGACGCCCTCGCTGACCTGGCTAGCTACCCCAACGACGTGTCTTTCTCTGATTGCTTGGGATGGGAAGGCTTCCCTAGCATCTTGTGGTCGGTTCTACAGGCACTTGGCTACCCTACACCGCCACAATATGAGAGAATCCTCATCCGCGACCGTGGTGTGACTCGTTCCCGTGTGCGTTTGGTGGTACACCGTCACCCGCCGTGTCCTAGTTCCCCCACCTGGACGGTGGAAGTTCATGGACACCACATGGAGACGACTTGTGAGCTAGCTGCCTTGAATGGCATCAGTTCTTTTTGTGCTCAGAACCAGAGCTTGGTAGAGCACCAGTTGCTTGGGCTGTTTCCACCAACTCAGCCGGATGATCCCCACTGGATGAGGCGCTACCTTAGCTCTCCTTTGAGGATGGCGGAGAACCCCGTCGCAGCAGCCGCTTTGATGATGAGGTGGATACGGGCGTATCACCGTTTGCAGGCACTTCTTGGACGGTCGCAGAGCGAGATGCTCAACATTGCTATGGACATGTCCGCTCACGCCCGTGACATAGGGGTTGAGAGGACCTCTTTGTCCATTGAGGTGACCACTAGAGATGCCATGATTGCTGACTTGGAGAGGCAATTGAATGACCTCCAGATTGCACACAACAACACCCAGAATGAGTTAGCACAAACTAGAGATGAGCTTGAGGAGGTACATGGTACCTTGGAGCATGCAAATGCTATGCTTGCCGCCCATGACACTCAGCACCTTCTTGAGCAAGAAGGAGGGAATGGTGAAGGAGAGGCCCCCGATTCCGACATGGACACCGAGGATAACATGCCGTCCCTTCCAGCTCCACCTTCACCTATGGGCAGCGAGGCTACCGCTAACAACCTGGATGATTTTTAGAGTGGTAGTAGCAAGTACTCCTCCGCTAGGCCTAAGTTTTGGCTTCGTCTTGTAATAGGCTAGATGGAGTTGAGCTCCCCCTCTTTACCTTTTGGTGGCAATGTAAATTAATGGTGTGGTTGTGGTGTAAAACTTGATGAAGTGTAATAGCTGTGTTGAAAACATTCTGCAGCTGACCTTGTTTTAATTATTTATGGGTTTTCCATTCATTTCTGGGCTGTGATGTGAACTACAAAGTTGTTTGGAATTGTCAAACAAAATGATCACCAAATTGCAACCCCATTGGTTAAGCGAAATAAAAATGGCAACCAAAACACTATAGCTCGGCCTGCTGAAAAACAGCAAATGCAGAGAGCTAAAGATTGAATTTTTCGGCTTAGTTCCAGTCTGAATTTGATTCCGAGCCCAACATGAAAGTTGTAGAGCATAAAATTTCCGAGCTACTGACCGAATGGGAGCATTTGACTTGTTTCCTGTTGGGAGATATGATTTTTCTCCCGAACTGCGTGCTGATTTGCCATTCTGCGCAGTACACTTTAATATATTGTCACGTTCTATCTTGTCATTCATTATGCAAGCTTATGAAATGTGGCTAATACAAGTACCTGCTGCAGATGGCAATCACCCGCAGTGGTCACGACGCTAGTGGCTCCAACGCTAACCAGCAGGGGCCAGAGGGGCAGCAACAGCCACCGCCACCTCCTCCTCCGCAGCAACCTCCGACGTGGCAGCAGCTATATGCCACGCAAACGGAGATTCTCCGGAACCTGCAGCATCAGCAGCAGATGATGCAGCAGCAGATGCTTCAGCAGGGAGGTCAACGGGCCCCTCAGCCTCAGGTGGCCAGATACGAAGATTTTCTGGCAACGCACCCGCCGATTTTCTCTCGAGCTGATGAGCCCCTGGAGGCCGACACCTGGATTCGAGCCATCGAGTCCAAATTCACCATCCTGGCGACACCTTGTGCCTCTAACCGCAAGGTCGTGTTCGTGGCACAGCAACTCCGCGGCCCAGCTCTCCTTTGGTGGGAGAACTACCTGGCCCTGCAGCAGGAGGGTCATGTAGTTGAGTGGGATGAGTTCAAGGCTGCATTCAAGGCTCATCACATTCCGGCCGGTCTGGTAGAAAGGAAGCTGAATGAGTTTTTGGCGCTGACCCAGAGTACCCGTACAGTGCTTCAGTACGCCCAGGCCTTTAATGGTCTGTGCCCTTATGCGGGTCATCACGTTGACTCGGACGAGAAGAAGCTAGAGAGGTTCCGACGTGGCCTTAACACCAAGTTAAAGGCACAATTGGCCACCACCCGTGCTGCCTCGTACGGCGATCTCGTGAACCTTGCCATCACCCAGGAAGACGCCAATATGGTGCACAAGGCGGAGAAGAAGAGGAAGACTCCCGCTGGACCGTCGAGCGCGTAGCCACAGAGGTTCCGCTTGGTTCCCCCGGCTGCACCGCAGGGACAGTCCAGGGCACCTCAGGGAGGTGGATGGGTTGCTAGGCCGCCACAGCCTAACGCGCCTCGTTTCCCTCCACCGCCGCAGCAGCAGCAAGCACCAAGGCAAAATGCACAGCAGCCAGCTCGCCCTGGAGCCGGCTATCAGTGCTTCAAGTGTGGAAGTAAAGATCATTTTATCAAGGATTGTCCGCAGAACAAGCAGCAAAACCAGCGCCCGGGAAATCAGCAAGGCAAGGGCAAGCAGCAGCAGCGTGTGCAAGTTCGGCAAGGACGGCTCAACTACACCACCTTGGCCGACCTACCCGAGGGAGCCCCAGACATGACTGGTACCTTCCCTATCTGCACTCAACCTGCTGTGATATTGTTTGATTCCGGGGCAACACATAGTTTTATAAGCACAAGGTTTCATGTGAAATGCGGATTAAAATCGTACCATACCAAATCATCATACGTGATATCAACTGCGGGAGGTAAAATTGCATCCAACCAAGTCACCCACAAGGTTCCAATCAGGCTGGGAAGTAAAACATTTCCTACTGATTTGATTCTGCTTGGAATGGAAGGAATTGACATTGTGTTAGGAGCCAATTGGATGACTCAACATAAGGTTGTCCTAGATGTTGCGGAACGAGTTGTTGAGATAAACTCGCCTACGCAGGGCCCGAGTGTGCTATATCTGCCACAACGGACTCGCGTCGATGCGTGTGCTTATGCAATGGTAGAAACCCAACTAAAGGACATTCCGGTGGTATGTGAGTATGCCGATGTATTTCCGGATGACTTACCTAGGATGCCGCCGGATAGGGACATTGAATTTGTGATTGAACTTCAACCTGGCACAGCACCTATATCAAAGAGACCATATAGAATGCCGCCCAATGAATTGGCTGAATTAAAAATTCAACTCCAAGAATTGCTAGATAAGGGTTTCATTCGTCCAAGTGTATCACCTTGGGGATGTCCCGCTATCTTTGTGAAGAAGAAGGACCATTCCTTGAGTTGTGTATTGATTACCGGCCTCTCAATGCGGTAACTATTAAGAACAAGTATCCGCTTCCCCGTATTGACATCTTGTTTGACCAACTAGCTGGCGCCAGAGTGTTCTCCAAGATTGACCTTCGCTCTGGCTATCACCAAATCAAAATCAGGCCTTGTGACATTCCAAAGACTGCCTTTTCCACACGTTATGGACTTTATGAATTCTTGGTTATGTCTTTTGGACTCACCAATGCCCCAGCCTACTTCATGTACCTCATGAATTCGGTCTTCATGTCTGAACTAGACAAGTTTGTGGTGGTTTTCATTGATGACATTCTTATATATTCTAAGAATGAGGAAGAGCATGCCGAGCACCTTCGCATTGTTCTTCAAAGGTTGAGAGATCACCGGCTCTACGCCAAGTTCTCCAAGTGTGAATTCTGGTTAGAGAGCGTGAAGTTCTTAGGCCACACGGTTTCCAAGGATGGTATATCCGTGGATCCAACCAAAGTGCAAGAGGTGTTGGATTGGCAACCACCTACTTCTGTCCACGAGATTCGGAGTTTTCTGGGTTTAGCCGGTTATTACCGCGTTTTATTCCGGACTTCTCTCGGATTGCGAAGCCCATGACCGAACTCTTAAAGAAGGGAGTCAAATTCGAGTGGAATGACAAATGTGATGAAGCTTTCCACACCTTGCGAAGACATTTGACTTCAGCCCCAGTTTTGGCTCAGCCCGATTGCACCAAGCCCTATGATGTCTATTGCGATGCATCAGGCACCGGCCTTGGCTGTGTTCTCATGCAAGAGAACCGAGTCATTGCTTATGCTTCTCGAGCACTTCGGCCTCATGAGCAAAACTACCCCACGCATGATCTTGAGTTAGCAGCGGTTATTCATGCTCTCAAGATGTGGAGACACTATTTGATGGGTGTTCCCTGCAACATATACACAGACCACAAGAGCCTCAAATATGTTTTCACTCAGGCACATTTGAATATGAGACAGCGAAGATGGTTGGAGTTAGCAAAGGACTATGACCTTAGTGTGCATTATCACCCCGGGAAGGCTAATGTAGTTGCGGATGCACTAAGCCGCAAGGCTCGTTGTCATTGTCTTTCCGTGGAGTCCTACGCTGACACCCTGTGTCATGAAATGGCAAAGCTCAATTTGGAGATTGTTCCACACGGGTACTTCAGCCATATTGCAGTGGAACCAACCTTGCACGATCAGATTGTTGTAGCCCAATTAAATGGCGCGAGCATTAAAATCCTTAAAAGGAAATTGTCCAAGGAGAAGGTGAAAGAGAAGTACAAGTGTTTCCGGCTAGATGGGCAGGGAGTAATGTGGTTTGGGCATCGCCTCGTGGTGCCTAAAAACACGGAACTCCGGAGGAAGATTATGGATGAGGCACATCTCTCTAAATTTTCTATTCATCCCGGCAGCACCAAAATGTACCAAGATTTGAAACAAAACTTTTGGTGGACTCGGATGAAGCGAGAAATTGCCACATATGTGTCGGAATGTGACACCTGCCAGCGGGTTAAGGCCAGCCATTTGAAGGTAGCAGGCACGCTTCAACCTCTACCTATTCCCTCATGGAAGTGGGAAGACATAAACATGGACTTTATTGTTGGACTTCCCAGAACCCCTCAGGGGCATGACTCCATTTGGGTAATTGTGGACCGCCTTACCAAGACCGCACATTTTATTCCGGTCAATACCTTTTATAACGCTAAGAAGTACGCGGAGATTTATTTGGAGCGGATCGTTTGTCTACATGGGGTACCCAAGACGATAATTTCAGATCGTGGTGCTCCGTTCGTAGCACGCTTTTGGGAACAATTGCAATTATCCCTAGGCACCAAACTGATCCGTAGTTCAGCATATCACCCACAAACCGATGGGCAGACGGAAAGGGTAAATCAAATACTTGAGGATATGCTTCGAGCTTGTGTTATTCATTATGGGAAGAATTGGGAGAAGTGTCTATCCCTGGCCGAATTCTCCTATAACAACAGCTACCAAGCAAGTCTTAAAATGGCACCTTTCGAAGCCTTGTATGGTAGAAGATGTCGGACCCCGTTGTGTTGGTCCCAGGCAGGCGAGAGGTATGCTTATGGCCCTGACCTTGTAAAGGAAGCAGAGGAAAAGGTTAGAATCATTCGTGAAAATTTGAGAACTGCCCAGTCAAGGCAGAAGAGTTACTTTGATCAACGGCGAAAACCACTTCAGTTTGAAGTTGGTGATCACGTGTATCTTAAAGTCTCCCCGACCAAAGGTGTGCAAAGATTCGGACTAAAAGGAAAGCTTGCACCTCGTTATATCGGCCCGTATGAAATTACTCAGCAATATGGGCCGGTAGCCTATCAAGTGAAGCTTCCCGAAAAACTTTCAGCTGTACACAATGTATTCCATGTTTCTCAACTCAAGAGGTGTCTTCGTGTTCCGACCGAAGTTGTTGAACAAGAGGAACTCTTGGTTGAACCGGATCTCTCTTATGATGAGCATCCCGTTAAGATCCTCGACGAGAAAGAGCGACAAACACGAAGGAAGGGAGTTAAAATGTACAAAGTTCAGTGGAGTCATCACTCCGAAGATGAAGCCACGTGGGAAACCGAGGACTATCTTAGGAAGAATTTCCCCGACATACTTTCATAAGCCGAGGTATTTCTTTTCCCCTCTCTATCTCTAGGTTTAATCGAATCTCGGGACGAGATTCCTTTTAAGGGGGGTAGGCTGTGACATCTTTGATGTCAAAAGAATTAAAAAGTGCAATTAAAATCAATGCAACAGGGAATTGGGTTGAAATTCAAAAATTCGTCAAAAATTCAATTATAATTCAAAAACAAGGGTTGTTTGGCACCCAACTGAAATCTAAAAATCTCGGACCAAAAGAGTAGTTGTCATCACCAACAGCCCTTCGCGACAACCTCGCCACGGCGTTCGTTCCGCTCGATGACCCTCGAGCGGGGATGTCCGTCACGATCGAGCTTAGCCCGGATGTCCGTCACGATCGAGCTTAGCCGTATATCCGTCCCGATCGAGCTATGTCCGTGACGATCGAGCCTAGCCAGTAGTTTCCGTCACGATTCGAGGCCGCACGATAGGACCCTCGAGGCCCCGCCGTCCGTCACGCTCGAGGCTCCACAGCCAAGCTCGAGGGGGCACTTACCCTCGAGCGACGTTCCGGCACGCTCGAGGTTCCGCAGCCAAGCTCGAGGGGGCACTTACCCTCGAGCGACGTTCCGTCACCCTCGAGGCTCCGCAGCCAAGCTCGAGGACTCACCCTCGAGCGACGTTCCGGCACGCTCGAGGCTCCGCAGCCAAGCTCGAGGGGGCACTTACCCTCGAGCGACGTTCCGTCACGCTCGAGGCTCCGCAGCCAAGCTCGAGGGAGCACTTACCCTCGAGCGACGTTCTGTCACGCTCGAGGCTTCGCAGCCAAGCTCGAGGGGGGCACTCACCCTCGAGTGGCGTTTTCGACCATTCGAGGCTCGGCAAGCTCGAGCTCGCGGTTCAAGCTCGAAGCGCCGTAGCGCCTGGTCGAAGTGCCTGGTCCAAGCTCGAAAGTTGTGTCCCACACCTCAGACCCCAACTTTTAATTTTACCCGTTTCGAAGTTCATTTCGAATTTTTGGAGAAAATTCGAATTTGAAATCGGAGCTCCACGGGCATGCTACAGTGCCCCTGGCGCGCGCTGCGCTGGCCGGAGCTCGGCCGCCACTTGGCCGGCGAGCGGCGCAGGCGGCGCTGAGCTGGCCAAGCCGCGGCGGACGCTGGCGCTTGTCGCCTAGCTCTTGTCCGGCCACTCCCGAGCCATCACTTCGCCGCTGTCGCGTCGCCTCGCCTCGCGCCGCGGAGCGCCATCATACGGTCGCGCGCCGCCGTGGCCGCACGCGCGCTCGCGCCGCGCCGAGCGCACTGCAGGCGGTAGAATCCGTTCGCATCGCGCCAAAGCCTCTGCTGAGGATCTCCACTTCATCACGCCCAACCGCGCGTGTGCGCTCTGTTCGAGCTCGCCGCGCCATCTATGGCGACCGCGACAGCCACCCACGTGCTCGCACGCTCCCGAGGCCGCACTGTGCCACTCTCGCGTGCCCAAGCACTCCACCGCGCACTCCCACCCCTCCTCTCACTCGCTCACTTGGCCATTTCCACTTCCCCGCGCTCGCTCGGTCTTCTTCTTCCTCGCGCCGCGCGAACCGAGCCGAGCTTCTCCGAGAAATTCACCCTCCACACTCCACCATTCCCAAGTTCGTCCCGCACGAAGCTAGCCCTCTACTCCAGCTCCATTTTCCCCCACTTTCCCCTAGCTATTGTCCTTTCTCCGGCGAGAATTTGAGATTTCCCCCAAATCGCGAATTCCGGCCACCGGAGCACCCGCACGTCGAGCCCCTACTCCGAGCCGTCCCCGAGGTCAACCGAGCACGCCATTGGCTTCCTCGAGCTCCACTGATGCTCTAGGACCCCTCGAACCTCGGCGAACGACCCCGAGCTCACCGGCGTAGAAGCCGCGGCGGCCGCGCCGCCACCACCTCGTCGCCGTCGCAACTCCGACCACCCCCGGCCTCCAAACCGTCCCCAAACGACTCGTGGTGAGCCCAGGAAGCTTTTCCCCCACTTCCCCGAGCCTAGTTCGCCGCCGTTTGGCCGGCGCAACTCCGGCGAGAGCCGAGGGCCTTCCTTCATCGTCTTCGTTTGTTTAGGGGCCTCCGTGCAAAAGTCCAGGGACTCGTTCGCGAAGTTTTGAAAGTTCTTGGGTTCCCTGCGAAAATAGATTCCTAAAACTAGATTTGTTTTTCCTGAATCTTGTTAAATCCATTAAAAATCGTACAAAAATCAGAAAAATGCACAAAAAAATACTCTCTGGATTTGTGAGAGTCTAAACTACAATCTCTATTAGACATGTTTATACTTTTGATGAACTGTTTTTGAGCTAAAATTCAAACTATGAAGATGGAAAGTAGTGCACCATTTCAAATCCAGAGCTCCGCTAGGGTTGAGCTTTGGATATGTTGTGTGTAGTGACTTTGGACAGCTTGTGTCCAAAGGGGACCTAAAAATATGAACTGTAGCTCCAGTTATAAATTAAAATGTGTTTTCTGTCTTTTTGCAGTGCAGAAATCTTTAAAAATAATCTGTGCAGTGAAAAATCACCATTTTGCTCCAGAGGACTAAAAACTTGTTAGCACACCTGTGAAAAATGAAAAACTTAATTTTTGCTCTGTTTAGGCTAGCAAATAAATAAATATGTGTTTTTGGATAGGAATTTATTGAGGACTAACCAAGGGTTATTTTGAGCCACCACTTGGCCAGAGCCCTCCTTGTACTTATGACTAGCTTTGGTAGGAAGATTTCCTGAATTGGATGTATTTCCAATTTTATATGAATTTATTTCATTTCTGCAGGCAGCAGATTGAATTAATTTTAATAAATTATGTATAGCTCAGATTTAGCTAAATTTTGGAGTGAGCTTAGCTCTTATACTCCAGTAGCTGTCATAAAGTTTATAGATAAAAATGATGAGCAGAAAAGGAGAAACAAAAATGCGAAGTAATCTAGATGGAAATCGATTTATATAAAAGAATAAACCTTTTTGTAGTTAGTTAGAATAAAATAAATGGAATCTGAAATTCCAGAACAGCCACCCTAAGTTATGCATCTCATGTAGAAGGCGCCATCCCGGACGGCAACTACCACCTCATTCCCGCAGACGTGGAAGAAGTCCCGGAGGAAGGTGCCGGTGCAGGATCGACCAACCCAGAGGCTAACCCCCAGTCCGAGCAAGAAGGCAAGCCCCGGAGCATAACCTAACTTTACCAAATTATGCACTTTGAATTCTCTATGTTTGTGCATTTACGTTCAAGGAGTTGATTGAATACCTTAG
The DNA here is from genome assembly GCA_015342445.1 of Digitaria exilis. Lineage (NCBI taxonomy): Eukaryota > Viridiplantae > Streptophyta > Magnoliopsida > Poales > Poaceae > Digitaria > Digitaria exilis. Next base: position 128,210 of record JACEFO010001744.1, read on the forward strand.
CTGCACATTTCCTAGTACCTATGACTTGCAATACTAGCATGAAAGGATCGATAGGGCATTACTTTAGGTCCATTACAAGTCGAGTGATTTCCTGTCACTCGCGAGACATAGGAATTGCTTGTCTTTTCTTATGTTGGAATCATAAGGATTGACGGGCGGGATGATAGATGTAGATCTCCCGTCCGTGTATGATAATTGATTAAGGTCGAAATGTGTGGTTGAGTGTGTCAAGTTTTTGAACGTACCACATGCATGCCGATGTATGGGGATCGGTAAGCCCGGTACCAGATTGAAGCAGCTAGGGCCGATAGCCATCTCTCCTTGGAAACTTTGTTTTCCCCTGCCGTACACTTGTGGATATATGCGTGAGACTGTGAGTGAAGCAGTAAACCTTTATCCTAAGGAAATGGACCCGGTTCCGAATTGTAGATCGATGGGAAAGGTTGGGAAATGCTTGTGCCTTTTATAGCAAGCAGAGTATCTGTGTGTGTTGGGTTTCCCCTGGCCAGGTAGCAAAATTCGGTTCGAACTGTCCGCTTCTCGCGGTTAATGAGACTGCTTGACCGCCCTGCTACATTGAGTAACAAGTGGAACTATGAGAATGATGAACTTGTTGTATGAAATAAATTGTACTGCACCACTTGTATGATTAGACAGGATGCTAATCTAGAATGGTTAAATCTACTAGAATATGATGCTAAAACTTGAAAGCAAGGACCTACTCTTAGTTGCTTTTTGGCAAACAAACCCACCAGCCAAAAGCCTCTCATGATCTAGATGTCGGTGATGTAGTTTTCACCCGACGGGTAAGCCTTGCTGAGTATTAGTATACTCAGCCTTGCTTGTGGCATTAATTTACAGGTACACCGTTGGATGTCGATGCTTTGTCTTGGCCTTCCCAGGTTCCACCTGGCTGGCACATCGAATGGGTTCCGTCCTCTGCCGAGGATCAGGAGGAGTAGCACCGTGGCAGGCTTCAGCATGGTGTTATTTGTGTCGTCGTTAGTTTATTTACTTCCGCTGCAAAGAAACTTTTATTTCCGCTGCAAGGCTTTGTACTCTGAATTAAATTTGAACTTGGTTGTAATAACTTGTGATACCTATTGTGTATGTTAATTTGTGGAATGTTGTAATCTCTGGAACTCACCTTCGTGTGGGCGTGCTGTTGTTTCGATCGAGAAAAGAACGTGGTTAATCGGGTTTAATCCGACGGCGCTCCAGCTTATTCCGGATTAAGTGCCTGACTACTCGTTTAGTGGTCCCGGGGTACTTAACTTGGAATAATTTCGGAGTGGTCCGCCACAACCTTCTCCGGGTTGGGTTCGATGTCTGTTTGGGAGATTAGGCATCCGAGCAGCTTGCCTCTGGTCACCCCAAAGGTGCACTTTTTAGGATTGAGCTTGAGGTCGTGCTTTCGCAAATTAGCGAAGGTCTCTTTGAGGTTGCTGATATGATCTTGTTTGTTTTTGCTCATGACGATGACATCATCAACATACGCTGCGTTGTTTCTGCCTTTCTGGGTTCCGAGGACTTCATCAACTGCTCTGTTGAAAGTAGAGCCAACAGTTTTCAACCCTTCGGGCATCATGGTGAAGCAGTACACGCCCGAAGGTGTTATGAAACTTGTTTTCTCTTTGTCGGACTGCTTCATTTGCACTTGATGATACCCTGAGAAGCAATCGAGGAGACTAAGCATCTCACTTCCTGCAGCCTGATCAACAAGTGTGTCGATCCTTGGCATGGGATAGTCATCCTTCGGGCACGCCTTGTTCAGGATGGTGAAATCAATGCACATTCGCCACTTCCCATTCTTGTTGGGCACCATTACCACATTTGACAGCCATTTAGCAAATTTCACAGGTCTACTGACCTTTGCATCCAGTAATTTCTGGACTTCGGCATTGCACGCAGTCTTTCACTCGTCTGACATTCGATGGAGCTTTTGCCTTCTTGGTTTTGTGTTTGGGTTGACTCGAAGGCTCTGTTCGATTATCTCCCTGTTTATACCCTACAAGTCATTCGGGGACCAAGCAAAAACATCTTCGTGCTCCCTCAAGCAAGCCATCAGTTCAAGTTCTTCCAGAAGATATAAATTTTTGCCAATGACAACAGTTTTGTCTGGGCTACCTTCATGGAGGGGCACTTTCTTCGTGTGGCCGAGGGGCTGTACTCTTTCGTCTTGCATGGGCTTCACAGGCACTAGGATGCATTCTAGCTCTTCGGGCTCTATGAGATGGACATGATGGTCACCATATGTAAAGTTACTTTCTGCTCGCTGCACTTCTCGCTAATCTCCATGAACTGAAATTATTCCCCCAGCCGAAGGGATTTCATGCAAAGGTAGTCTTGATGGATGACTGCTGAGAACTTGTTCAGGGTAGACCTTCCGAAGAATACGTTGTAAGGATACTCAATGTCAACAATGTCGAAGGTGATCAGTTCCATTCGTCTTGTCTGGTTTTCTCTGAAGGTTACATTCAGCTCTTTTTTTCCCATAGCTTGGACCCGTTTCCCCCCGAAACCATAAAGAGGATGTTCAGCATTGTGAAGGTCTTTTTCATTGAACCCCATCTGGGTGAAACAATGCCAAGTGATGATATCTACTGAACGGTCGTTATCGACCAAAATCGCCCCGATATCGTTGCCGAGAAGGCGTAGGGAATTTTTTCCAGTGTTTGCTCTTATGACCATCGGGTCATTATGCGGGTGGCGCAGAAGCTTGATGTCACTTTCTGTGAAGGTGATTGGGACATGTGACCATGCTGTTTTGAACACTTTGCCTTCACAGATTTGATTGGCAGTGCGGAATTGTTCCCTTCGCTGACGCTTGGACACGGGCTCTGGTTCGTTCGAACCCCTCGAGATTGCATTGATGATGTGAGGGTGTAATTCCTTCTGCTCGGACTGATTTGAACTTTCTGGCTCCTGTTTTGGCTTTTGGGGGAGCTGGTACTTATCAGGGTCGTACGGAGGCACTTGCCTTTGTTGCGAAGGCAATGGTGGTGGTGCCAGGAGAGCTGGATAGCTTGGGCCTGCTATCATCTGGGCTGGCTGGTAATTTGATGCAATTGGGTAGTACTACTGCTGCGAAGGCCAGAAGTTCCTTGCAACATGAGAAACAGGTTGGTAGGGTGCTTGAGCGTGTTGTTGTTCAGCCTCGAGGTCTTTTTTTGCTTTTTCCCCACCTAGGCATTATGCTGTCGTGTGGCCCTTGTCTGGTCCGTGGAAGAAACAGTACTGCCTTCGCGGTCCTCCTCGATCTCCGCGGCCTTTGTAACCGTGCCCCCTCGAGAGCCGTTGTTCTGAGGTGGTAGATCTTGTCCCTGTTGATATTGATGGTGATCACTTGACAGATTGTTTACTGGCCTCGACGGGTGCCGGGCGGATTTGTTGCCCCATTGTCTCGATTACGAGGGTTCATCTTGCCTGGATCTTTTCTGTGCATTCGTGTTGTCAATTCTCCGCCTTCGACTAAGGCCAGACTTCGAATACTCTTGTAGCACCTCAAAGGGTTCTGTGATTGAACAAGGCCTGACCCTATCAAGATAGTCCTGACAAGGGCTGACGGGTAGGCCCGCGATGGTGTAATCGATTATCTTGACTTCGAAATTGCTCGGCGCTTTTGCCGTTATTCTGACGACCCTGTTGAGCAAGTCCTGGAATGGTTCCTTTTCTGCCTGGGTGCATGCGTGCAGCAAATCCATGGGGGTTAGCTCTTCGGGCTGAGTGCTTCAGAAGGTACACAGTTTCATTCTGAGTTGAGGCCATGATTCGATATGTCCTACCGGGATGTTGGAGTACCAAATCTGGGTTGCTCGCTTCAGTGCCATGACCAGTGACTTGGCCTTCGAGGAATCTGAACCTCCACAAGATTCTACTACCGCTTCGTACTTGAGGAGGAAATCCTTCGGGTCGGTTTCGCCATCAAACTATGGGAGGTTGGCGGAGTTGAAGTGCCTGGGCCATGGCTTGGCTTCGAGAGCCGATGATAACGGAGTGCGTGGTCCGCCCATCATGCTCCTGATGTGGTTGTGGTTTGGATGATGGTCAACATGAGCCTCTTGGCGAAGACTGGATATACTGTTCTGAATTTCTTGAATGGCCTGCCATAAGTTGATGTCACTATTTCTGTCTGCACGACCAACTCTACACTTTGGGGTTGCGGTTGAGGGTCTTCGGGCTCGAGCAATGCCCGAAGGTCTTCCTGGAGCGCTTGGATCTTTGCCCTTTTCTCTTGACTCTGCATGTTTTTCCGAGTCTCCTCGGATGCTTGCTGTGGCTGCTGAGCATCTCGTAGGGTATGGGTTTCTGTGCTTGGCTGCAGACATTGCAGGTACCATTGGAGCCGATGACGAAGGGTTGATGAGGGCAGATAGGGGCTGATGAAACTCTGGTGCCGCCTTCGAGGCGACGGACATAATCCTTCGCAAGACCTGGATGTCTTCGAGGGCTACACCTATTGCCTCCAAGTTGACTTCGAGCTCGCTAGTGGCGATCTCCTCGACATATCCCTTGGAGTTCTGGAGGTTAGGCTGAGCGGTACCATCACTGAGCTGAGCGATGCCATCGCTGGTACCCCCAGGGTCGATCGAAGGTGGTGGGTTCTTGTTCTTTTTAGGTGGCATGTTGTGGGTTGTCACCACAAGGTGGGCGCCAAAAAGTTTGGTGGAGAACGGATCTGGAGTGGATGACATCAGCAATAGACGGGGAAAGCAAGTGATCGAAGGGCGAATTTGGACACAGATACGGGAAAGTCACGCCAGGGGGGTCAATTAACCATCCCCAGCACAATATATTTCACATGTTTATATAGTCCGGGCTAATGGGCCTTGATGTCATTACAATATTTTCCTTACAACGGAAGGGAATATTCTCTACACAGGCATTTCAGTACATTCACACTCTCCATAGAATATTGACTCAACCACTCCCTTTGACTGAGCCTTCAGTCACTTCCTTCTTCGGGCATGCCTGACTTCGAGAAATGTAGGCTCCACTGAGCCCTTCGGACCCCCTTTTTGGCCTTCGCTGGCCCCTTTGTCGGGCTCTGCCGGCCTTCATTCTTTCGTCCTCCTCGCTTCTCGAACCGACGGCCTCGAAGGTCCTGCACCGAACGCTGAATCCGGGTCCTGCAGAAGTGGTTAAGCACGCTCGTTCTTGCCCTTCAGCGTTTAGTCCCTAATGCCACATCCCCAACAGTTATCCAGAATTTCTACCAGGGCCTGACTTGCCGTTCGCAGGAGCACTTGGACGCAGCTGTGGGAGGAGCATTTCTCTCGTTGGATGTGGTCGGGGCCAAAGCGCTCGTGGAGAAAATTGCCTCTCATCAGAGTTGGATGGGAGAACTCCAGGCAACTTGTTCCAAGGGAGTTCACCAAGTTGACTCCTTTGACATGTTAGCAGCAAAGATGGATCTCCTTATGAAGAAACTAGAGTCTCCTAAAATGGAGATGGCCTAGATTGCGGATGCAAGAGTCACATGTGAGACATGTGGTGACACCGGACACTTGGGCACTAGCTGCTCGATGACTCAAGAGGATGCCCATTTCATCGGTAGTAACTACACCAACAATTCGGGATATCGTCCTCAGCAAGGTTGGAATTCCAAGCCCAACCTCCCCTTCGGCCAACAGCAAGGTAACAAGAACTTTAACAGTAGTTTTCAGCCTTCACTTAAAGACCTATGGTATGGCCAAAAGAATATCAATGAAAGCATTAGTAAGAAGTTTCTCGCTAATGATAAGCTTTTTAAGAGCATGGCCAACCAAATGGAAGGCTTTAACACTTCGTTAAAGAACCAGCTGAGTTTTAATAAAATGATAGAAACTCAAGTAGCTCACCTGGCCGCGTCTTGTCCTAACTCTAACAAAGGGAAGTTTCCTGGGCAACCAGAGGTTCCCCTTAAATAAAGTGTTAGTGCGGTGACCACACGTGATGGTAAGGCAACGCGTGATCCACCTATGCCACAGGATGCAAGATCTCAGCGGAAGACCGATACCGCTAGTGGAACCGAGCCAGAAGCCAAAGAGGAGGAGGTAGAAGATTCTAACTTTGCCCCCGCGGAGGAGACCTTGGAGGTTCCTGGAGCCTCCAGCATCTACCATGACACCACCATCCTACCGTTTCCAGAACGGAGGAGGAAGCCAATGACCAACGAGTAATTCAGAAAGTTCATCGAGGTAATCAGGAAAGTTTACGTCAATATTCCCCTACTTGATGCTATGCAGGTACCCACTTACTCAAAATCACTACTAGAGAACCGAGCATTCGTCCCTGGCACGTTAGTACCGGTTGCACTTTGAGCCGGTACTAACGTGCAAAAGAGCCATGCTCGACGTCACTAGGCCAATTTAGTACCGTCTGGTGTCACCAGCCGGTACTAAATGGCGCGCACCGACACCTCTGGTGTCAGGGGCAACGGCTAGAACACGTTAGTACCGGCTGGTAACACCAGCTGGTACTAAATGCGCACAGTTAGCTTGTTCTTCACGTCCAAGAGCTTTAGGGGGGAGGTGCTGCCCATTTTTTCAACTATTTGTGGAGATTTTACCCATCTAAGTGTTCTAAAGGTTAGTAACTTCATTTACCCACTCACCGAAGTGTATTATGTTGCATTTAATGCTTTGTAGCTATAGAAATTTGTGATTTCTTAAAATGAGGGAGAGAGGAGAGAGATTTTGTAGCTGTTCATGATTGTTCATAATTTTTATAGTCCTAGTGTTAATAATTTCTATAATCCGTTGCATGGTTTCATTTTTATTTTTTATATAAGAATTACCTTTTTTCTCTTATTATATTATATTAAGTAGCCCTAGATTTTTAGTATAACATTGAATTAGCCTCTAACGGAAGTTGTCTCCATCCAATTATTCAAGCGTGAGCGATGTCTAGAAGGATCCTCGCGGCACGCCCTGATCGACTATCCACGGATCAATACTTGAGGCATAGAGGCATACTAGAGTTTTCTTCTTCCGAGTTCTCTCTCCACCATTGTTCATCTTGGCCACTCCGGTCTGCAATAGTCCAGTATGTGTCCTTTCTTTCGCGTATCATTTTTTTTGCTCGGTTATATATTTTGTCAATTTATGTATTTTATTTAAAAATTGAATAGACCATTATATTGTTGGTTGTTCATTAATGTTTTTGGCTTATGAATATGTGTGAAATAAATTACGTATTTCGTGGAAGATAATTGTACAATTGTAGATATAACAAATGACATAATTTGTATAATATGGTCTTAGATGGACTGGCGTTGGATGTATGGCGAGCGAAGCACTGGCGCATGGGTTATTGGGCTGGATACATTTCTTGATGCTACAGAGGCCAACCGGTCGGCAAAGGGGTTCATGTGTTGTCCTTGTAGAGATTGCAAAAATGAAAACGAATACTCCAAGCGAAGGACACTCCGCGCACACCTTGCCGTTGTCGGTTTCATGCCTAACTATTGTCTTTGGACCAAACATGGTGAACCTGGTGTCGTGATGGAAGAGGACGAAGAAGAAGATGACCTTCTTGAGTGGGTTTAATTCCAAGAAGCCCCAGATGAGGATCCGATGGATGATGATGCTAATGACAATTCCCTAGACGAGTTAGGTCAGGTTTGCTGGATGGACAAAAAGAAAGTGTGAGCACATTAGAGCACAAAAAGTTTCAAAAGATGATTGAGGATCACAAGAAGCTGATGTACGCAGGCTGTAAAGAGAAGCACAAGAAATTGCATACCACACTTGATATGCTTCAATGGAAGGCAACAAATGGTGTTTCAGATAAGGATTTTGATCATCCGTTGTTAATGTTAAAGGATCTGCTCCCTGTCAATAATGAGCTTCCCTCGTCAACTTATGAGGCAAAAAATATTGTGTGTCCCTTAGGATTGGAGATACAGAAGATACATGCGTGTCCTAATGATTGTATCCTATACCGCGGCGAGGAATATGAAAACTTGGATGCATGCCCTGTGTGTGAGGCATTGCGGTATAAGATAAGGCGAGATGATGCAGGGGAGGTTGAGGGAGAGGATCGCCGTAAGAAAATTGCAGCTAAAGTGATGTGGTATTTCCCCATAATACCGCGTCTGAAGCGTTTGTTTAGAAGCAAGGAAAACGCTAAGTTGATGCGGTGTCACAAAGAGGAACGCAAGGAAGACGAGTTCATTCGACACCCCGCGGATGGGTCACAGTGGAGAAACATAAACAGGGAGTTTCCAGACTTCAATGATGAGGCAAGGAACATAAGGTTTGCCCTAAGTGCAGATGGAATGAATCCTTCGGTAACCAGAGCAGTAGTCATAGCACATGGCTTGTGTCTCTTAGTATTTTGAACCTACCTCCCTGGATGTGTTTGAAGCGGAAGTTCATCATGATGCCGGTGCTTATCCCAGGTCCAAATCAAACAGGCAATGATATTGACGTGTACCTAAGGCCGTTGGTTGATGATCTTTTACTTCTGTGGAATAAAGGAGTAACGGTGTGGGACGAAGACACACACGATGATTTCAACCTCTGAGCATTGCTTTCCGTAACCATCAACGATTGGCCTGCACTTAGTAATCTATCCGGACAATCCAACAAGGGATATCGGGCATGTACCCACTGCCTTGATGATACGGACAGTATTTACCTAAAATACTGTAAAAAGAATGTATATATGGGTCATCGTCGTTTTCTTCCGGCTAATCAACCGTTACGGAAGCAAGGAAAGCATTTTGACGGGTTGTAAGAAATTCGTTCAAAGCCTTTGCACCGTGATGGCAAACGCGTGCATTCAATGTTATAGTATGTTGATATCATCCATGGGAAGGGCCCTGGTAGCAAACCAGCCCCAAAAGGTGATGAGATGTAGGTGGCTGACCTTCCGTCAGGCAAAGTTAATTCTCGTTTTCGGCGGAGTGAAACACACCGATTCGGCTTCAAGTCAGCAACTCGAACCCTGCAATCTTAGCACCACAACTCCTCTGGTTATCAACCGTGTCACGATCCGATTGACCTCTCCAAGAAGGCTAATCCCTGCAAGCGAAAAGAAGAACACAAGCAAGAACTTGAAAGTAGGCAGCTCTCAATATTGGTGACAACCTGTGGATGAATGATTAAGCACACAAGTTGGGGTTCTACAAACCGAAGAACGGCGACTGTTCAAAGACAGATTGATCTAAAGCAAAAACCAAACCCTAATGGTGGCGGCGGCTGCTGTAAAATAGAGTCTAGGTTCATGGTCGACCCCTGGACGCGCCCCCTAATAGACTCGACGACGATACAAGACCCAAAGGCCAAAAGACGATGACGCAGCACCGGAACAGATTCTGGACGCCAACTTGTTTGGATGATTTCTGACTACTCCGGAAGAATTTGGGCCTCAAACCAGAGCCATTGCAAGCTCTATAAAATCTTCTTTCCAACCATATATGGATCGTCGAAATTGCACTCCGTATGTGACCTGGGCGTTTGTTTTACCGAAGGCAGCTCCTGGACTCAGAGGTGGACTCGAACTCGAGTTGTAATGGGCCTCCACGTAGCTTGGCCGACCCTCACTGGTCCTCCACGCCTCCAAGCCATCCTCCATGTGTTTGTTGATCTTCTCCTTGGTTTCTAATCACATTATAAACAATAGGTAGTAACTCATTCTCAAAACTATTAATAGGAACATTTAGGAGTGAGCTCACCTCTAAATTTAATTGTCTCGCACGAGCTCTTGTCATTGGACCTTCAATTGTTTGGATGTCCAGTGGTGAAGCCTTGTGTATATCCGTAGAAGTGATGTCCTCATCATCATCCCCCTCTTGAATTGGAGTCGTCCTCGACTCAAGCGCATCTTCTTCTCCCAAATATGACCGCAAATCTGAAATGTTAAAGGTGGGACTAACCCCAAACTCGGCAGGCAACTCAAGTTTATATGTATTATCATTTATTTTCTCAATTATTTTGAAAGGACCATCAGCTCTAGGCATTAACTTGAACTTCCTCAAATCTAGAAAATGTTCTTTTCTTAAGTGCAAGCACACTAGATCACCTGGTTCAAGTTATAACTCTCTCTTACCTTTGCTACCATCAATTCTATACTTTTCAGTCATCTTTTCAATGTTGTGCTTAGTTGTCGCATGCATTTTCAATATAAACTCAGTATGTTCCTTAGCATCACTATGAATTCTCTCAGTAGTAGGCAAAGGTAGAATATCAAGAATTTTTTTTGATTTTATTCTTTTTTTAGTAATATTATAATAACAGCCGGGCCAGATCAATATTTGCGCTGGGTAGCCATTTTGGTTGCACCACCACATCTGCCGCGCCAGTGCATGTGGCGCGGCAGGGCCGCCACGCTGGCCGCGTGCACCATCGTGGCGCTTAGTGGGCCAGCGGCTGCATGTGCCTGCCGCGCCACACTGCCAGGCGTTGAATGAAGATTTTTTGTTGAACTTTGTGGTTAACCATGACCATGTGTATTGAACTTGGGTGTGTTAAAATATGCTATGTATTAAACTCTGTGATGAACTATGTGGGGAACTATGTGTATTGAACTCGGGTGTGTTGAACTTTGCTATGTATTAAACTCTGTGATGAACTATGTGGTGAACCATGTTTATTGCACTCTATTGAACCTTATATTCATGTCTATATACATGTTGAATGCCTCCATAAAGAGAGAGTTGAACGTCGAACACAACGACATGCTTCAACATTTCCAGTGCTTCAAAATGTTGAGACCTCTATGAAAAACAAGCAAGAATTGTTGTCCACGATATGTGATCTCTAACGCTCATGCTTTCAAATACTTTTGCTGAACATTCTATGGAGTCACACTTTATGTACATGTCCATCAATGTATTCCCAACCTGCAAATCAGTATGAAGCTTCTGCTTTATAGCATACGCATGAACCTCTCTGCCATTGTTTAGCCAACCCAGATGTCCCAATGCAAAGGACAAGCTTACAACACAGGCATGATCAGGCTGAAAACCATGTTGAAGCATTTCACCAAAAAAATCAATGGCCTCAGCATACAAATCAAAGGAATTCAGGGCTAGAGTTTGGCTCTGCCGTGCCACCCCGCCTGGCGTGGCCAAAGAGTGCTGACGCGCCTATCGTCTTGGCGCGGCAGTGCTTCCGCGCCAGGCGGTGTGGCGCGGCAGGCACATGCAGCCGCTGGCGCACGCGGCCATCGTGGCGGCTCTGCCGCGCCACATGCACTGGCGCCGCAGAGCGATTTTGCTACGCCAGATGTGGTGGCCCAGCCAAAACGGCTACCCAGCGCAAATATTGATCTGGCCCGGCTGTTATTATAATATTATTAAAAAGAATAAAATTGAAAAAAATTGAATATCAATAGGAGCACGGGGTTGAAACCATACACTACCTGAAAAGGACTTACCTTTGTGGTAGAATGTGTTGCCCGATTGTATGCAAACTCCACATGAGGCAAATATTCTTCCCACATCTTCAAAACAGCCCTCAACATAGTGCCCAACGTACGGTTGACCACCTCCATTTGTCCATCGGTTTGTTGATGACAAGTGGTAGAAAATAACAACTTTGTTCCCAACTTGTTCCACAAAGTACGCCAAAATTGACTTAAGAATTTCGCATCACGATCTGAAACAATAGTAGAAGGCGTACCATGCAAGCGTACAATCTCTTTGAAAAAGAGGTCAGCAATATGAATAGCATCATCACTTTTATGACATGGTATAAAATGAGCCATCTTAGAAAATCGATCCACTAAAACAAAAATGCTATCCCTCCCTCTCTTAGTCCTAGGCAATCCTAACACCAAATCCATAGAGATATCTGCCCAAGGAATAGAAGGCACAGGGAGAGGCGTGTACAAACCATGCGGATTCAGGCGAGACTTAGCTTTTTGACATGTAGTGCAGCGAGCAACAAACCGCTCAACGTCCCTCCTCATCTTTGGCCAAAAGAAATATGTGGCCAAAACATCCTCCGTCTTCTTAGCGTCAAAGTATCCCATCAAACCTCCTCCATATGCTTCCTGCATCAACAAATGACGAACAGAACCAACTGGAATTCATAGGCGGTTAGCTCTAAACACATACCCATCATTAATCACAAACTTATTCCATGTACGTCCCTCTTTGCAATTCAATATCACATCTTTAAAATCAGGATCAAGCGCGTATTGTTCTTTAATTGTTTCAAGCCCAAAAATTCAACAATCAAGTTGGGACAGCAAAGCATATCGCCTAGACAAATCATCAGCAATCACATTATCCTTTTCTTCCTTATGTTAAATGATGTAAGGAAAAGATTCAATGAACTCAACCCATTTAGCATGTCTACGGTTCAGATTACTTTGTGCACAATGATACTTAAGCGCTTCATGATCAGAGTGTATAACAAATTCTCTAGGCCATAAATAATGACGCCATGTCTGTAAAGAATGTACAAGAGCATACAATTCTTTATCATACGTAGAATTATTCAAAACAGGGTCATTCAATTTCTCGCTAAAGTATGCAACGGGTTTACCATCTTGCATCAAAACACAACCAATGCCAACTCCACTAGCATCACAAGCAAGTTCGAAAGTCTTACCAAAGTTCAGAAGTTGCAGCAATGGCGCGTGTGTAAGCTTGTCCTTCAAAGTGGCAAAGGACTCCTCTTGTGTTGTTCCCCAATGAAACACCACATCTTTCTTTGTCAAGGCATGTAGTGGTGCTGCAATGGTGCTGAAATCCTTGACAAAGCGGCGGTAGAAACCTGCAAGACGAAGAAAACTCCTCACCTGTGTGACGTTTTGGGGTAGCGGCCAGCTCTGAATGGCTTTGATCTTTGTCTCATCCACCTCAATTCCCTGTGGAGTAACAACATAGCCAAGAAAACAGACACGATTGGTGCAAAAGATGCACTTCTCAAGGTTACCATACAAATGTGTTTCTCTCAACGCATCAAAAACAGCATGTAAGTGATCCATATGTTCATCCATAGACTTACTGTAAATCAATATATCATCAAAGTAAACCACCATAAATCGACCAATAAAAGACCTCAAAACCTCATTCATCAAGCGCATGAAAGTACTAGGTGCATTGGTTAAACCAAAAGGCATCACTAACCACTCATACAACCCGAATTTAGTTTTAAAAGTTGTCTTCCATTCATCTCCAAGTTTTATTCTAATCTGGTGGTAACCACTATGCAAGTCAATCTTTATGAAAATTATAGCACCACACAACTCATCAAGCATGTCGTCTAGCCTAGGAATAGGATGACGATATCGAATAGTAATATTATTGATGGCTCTACAATCAACACACATACGCCATGTAACATCCTTCTTAGGAACCAAAAGCACAGGCACAACACAAGGACTAAGACTCTCATGTACATACCCGCGGTCCAAAAGGTCTTGGACTTGTCGCTGACTCTCCTTAGTTTCCTCGGGGTTGGTTCTGTAAGCAGCACGGTTTGGCAAAGAGGCTCCCGGAATCAAATCAATCTGATGCTCTATTCCTCTCGAAGGTGGCAGCCCCGGGGGTATCTCAGCTGGAAAAACATCCTTATACTCCTGCAAAATGTTAGTGACCGCAGGAGGCTAAGAGCTAGCAATATCATCAAGTGAAAACAACGCTTGTTTGCATAACAAAACATAGCAAACATCATCCTTAGAAATTTCAGCAAGGTCATGTTTTGTTGCAAGCAGAACTCTACCCCCTAATTTAATTCCCTTGCTCTTAGATTTATAGGTGGGTGTCTCCTTTTTAGATAGGTTTATGGAATTAGCAACTTGCTAATTTTCAGATTCATCCTTACTCAAACTAGCAGCTCTTTCTTTATCAGCTTGTACTATTTCAGCAGGGGTCAAAGGAACCAAAGTAATTTTCTTACCCTTATGCAGGAAGGTGTAATTATTACTTCTACCATGGTGTGTAGCATCATTATCATGTTCCCAAGGACGACCCAATAAAAGTGAACAAGCTTGCATAGGTACCACATCACAATCAACAAAATCAGCTTGCATTGGTGAACAAGCTTGTCCTTCAAAGTGGCAAAGGACTCCTCTTGTGTTGTTCCCCAATGAAACACCACATCTTTCTTTGTCAAGGCATGTAGTGGTGCTGCAATGGTGCTGAAATCCTTGACAAAGCGGCGGTAGAAACCTGCAAGACGAAGAAAACTCCTCACCTGTGTGACGTTTTGGGGTAGCGGCCAGCTCTGAATGGCTTTGATCTTTGTCTCATCCACCTCAATTCCCTGTGGAGTAACAACATAGCCAAGAAAACAGACACGATTGGTGCAAAAGATGCACTTCTCAAGGTTACCATACAAATGTGTTTCTCTCAACGCATCAAAAACAGCATGTAAGTGATCCATATGTTCATCCATAGACTTACTGTAAATCAATATATCATCAAAGTAAACCACCATAAATCGACCAATAAAAGACCTCAAAACCTCATTCATCAAGCGCATGAAAGTACTAGGTGCATTGGTTAAACCAAAAGGCATCACTAACCACTCATACAACCCGAATTTAGTTTTAAAAGTTGTCTTCCATTCATCTCCAAGTTTTATTCTAATCTGGTGGTAACCACTATGCAAGTCAATCTTTATGAAAATTATAGCACCACACAACTCATCAAGCATGTCGTCTAGCCTAGGAATAGGATGACGATATCGAATAGTAATATTATTGATGGCTCTACAATCAACACACATACGCCATGTAACATCCTTCTTAGGAACCAAAAGCACAGGCACAACACAAGGACTAAGACTCTCATGTACATACCCGCGGTCCAAAAGGTCTTGGACTTGTCGCTGACTCTCCTTAGTTTCCTCGGGGTTGGTTCTGTAAGCAGCACGGTTTGGCAAAGAGGCTCCCGGAATCAAATCAATCTGATGCTCTATTCCTCTCGAAGGTGGCAGCCCCGGGGGTATCTCAGCTGGAAAAACATCCTTATACTCCTGCAAAATGTTAGTGACCGCAGGAGGCTAAAAGCTAGCAATATCATCAAGTGAAAACAACGCTTGTTTGCATAACAAAACATAGCAAACATCATCCTTAGAAATTTCAGCAAGGTCATGTTTTGTTGCAAGCAGAACTCTACCCCCTAATTTAATTCCCTTGCTCTTAGATTTATAGGTGGGTGTCTCCTTTTCAGATAGGTTTATGGAATTAGCAACTTGCTAATTTTCAGATTCATCCTTACTCAAACTAGCAGCTCTTTCTTTATCAGCTTGTACTATTTCAGCAGGGGTCAAAGGAACCAAAGTAATTTTCTTACCCTTATGCAGGAAGGTGTAATTATTACTTCTACCATGGTGTGTAGCATCATTATCATGTTCCCAAGGACGACCCAATAAAAGTGAACAAGCTTGCATAGGTACCACATCACAATCAACAAAATCAGCATATGCACCAATGGAAAAATAAACTCAACAAGTGTATGCTACCTTTGCTTTACCAGAGTCATTAAGCCATTGAATGTAGTAAGGATGTGGATGTGGTCGTGTGGCCAAGCCAAGCTTCTTGACCAGATCAGAACTCACCAAGTCGTTGCAGCTTCCTCCATCAATAATCACACGTGCACGTCGGTTCTTGATGACGAAGAAAGTCTGGAACAAGTTGTGACGTTGCAAACTCTCCGGCTACTGAACTTGCATGCTGAGCACACGCTGAACAATGATGTTCAAGAAACCCAAAGAATTGTCTCCACCATGAATGACATGATGGCCGACATCTTCAGCAGCACCCTCCTTATCATCATCGTCTTCTATGTCAGCCTCTGTCGCCAAATATGCCCGCTGACTTGGGCAATCCTTCTTCACGTGTCCAATACCATGGCAGCGATGGCACTGAATGCCAGAAGTGCGTCCCGTGGAGGCGACAGATGAGGAACTCTGAGCCGGTGCCTGCGGATAAACATTTTTACCTGAGTCTACAACACGTGAGGAAGACTAGTTTGGTGTATTCGAAACACCGCTCGTCGTCGCTTTCTTGCTCGCAGGTGGAGGTGTCCGAAAAGTCGAAGGCTTGGGCAGCCCAGAATGCGCCAACATGGTGGTGCGTGGTAGAAAGGGTGTTCGGGGGGCATTGCGCCTATCCTGCTGCTCCTGCAATTGTCGATCTTCCGTCAAGTGCATAACGTCAATTGCGTGGCAAACATCTAAGAATTCCCAATTGGGTAACTCCCAAAAGATTGACTTTTTCTTCTACATGGGAGCGCGTCTAATGGTGGCAGCGGCTGCTATAAAATAGAGTCTAGAGTCATGGTTGACCCCTGGACGCGCCCCCTAATGGGCTCGACGACGATACAATGCCCAAAGGCCAAAAAACGGTGACGCAGCACCGAAACAGATTCTGGACGCCATCTTGTTTGGATGATTCCCGACGTCTCATGAAGAATTTGGGCCTCAAACCAAAGCCATTGGAAGTTATATAAAATCTTCTTTCCAACCATATGTGGATCGTCGAAATTGGACTCCGTATGTGACATGGGCGTCCGTTTTACCGAAGGCAGCTCCTGGACTCCGAGATGGACTCGAACTCGAGTTGTAATGGGCTTCCACGTAGCCTGGCCGACTCTCTGTAACATCCCAGATGTTTAAGACCTTAAAAAGACACTGCAAATAGGGTAAAGGGGGCAGTTTTGGTTGAAGCACACTTAAATGGATCAAAAATTCAAAATTGAATTTTCAATAGGCCAAATTGACACCTAGACGAGATCTCAAAAATTTTGTACTAAACTTGAAAATCTCCAAAAAGTTGTTTGTCATCACAAATAAAGTCTAGTCACTGTTGGGAACTTTTCTAAATTTTGCAGTTAAGCCCCTCAAAAACTCTAAAAACCTTGCAGAACACATTTTCCATTATGGGTTGTTTGAGCTTGAAAAATTCGGAATTTCAGGTTCACCCCAAAGAGAAAGTTGTGTCCGACGTTTAAAACTCCAACTTTTATATTTGCACTTTTTGAAGTTCAGTTCAATTTTCTGGAGTTTTGCACATTTGAACAGAGGAGCTCCACGGGCGCTGCTGCTGGCCGCTCGGCCAGCTCTGCCCGAGGCCGGCAGTGGCCGCCACGTGGCCGGCGAGCGGCGGCGACCGGGACAGGTCGGCCAAAGCCGCGGCAGCCGTGCCTCTCGCCCCCGCAAGCATGCCAGCGCCACCATCGAGTCACGTCCCGCACTACAGCGCCTGGGCGAGCCTCGCCACGCGGGCAGGCCATCATGGCGGGCGGAGCTCCGCTCTCGGCCCGAGCGCGCTCGCGTCGAGCTGCGCCGTCCCGTGGCCGGATTCCTTTCCACTACGCGCCAAGGAGCACTGTGGAGCATCCCCCGTCGCCCACGCCATGATCTTTCCTCCCCAATCCGCGCTCGCGCCCTGCCCGAGCTGTCAGAGCCATCAATGGCGACTCCGACGGCCCGAACGCGCGTACGCACGCTCCCGAGGCAGCTCGGTTCCCTCTAACTCATCCAAACACTCCACCGAGCAGCCTCACACCCTCTCTCAGCCAACACTCAGCCATTCTTACCCTCCTCGCGCTCGCGCACTGCGTCTTCAACCTCCGGCCGCTGTGAGCCGAGACTTGAACTCCCTCGCCGCAAACCAAAATCAACCGCATTTCCCTCCACGATTTCCCAATCCCCCGCACGTGAAGCTCACTCATTCACCTAGCTAGCCGCTCGAACCCTTCCCAGCTCGAATCAAGCCGCACACGCCGGGAAATCGGAGTTTCCCCCTTCGCTCGGCCATTTCCGCCGTGAACACCACCTCCACGTCGAGCCCTATACTCCGGCCATCCCCGACTCCGCCAAGCCCCACGACAAGCTCTACCATCGTCCGGTGAAGCTCACACGCCTATCCGCGCCTCGCCTCGACCACCGCAGCCGGTTATCGACGTCGCCGGAGCAAGCCGCTCCGTCGCTCACCATCGACGAGCCGCGCCGCTTCACCTCCGACCACGAGACCTACCCCAACCGACTCGCAGTGAGCCCCTCGCCGTTATCCCCCACTTCCCCCGCGCTGGTTCGCTGTCTCCTCACCGGAGTTTGGACGCCGGCGAGCCCAGGGACCCTTTCGCGTTCCCCTTTTTAGTTCTAGGGTCCTCTGCGCAACTTTCAGGGACTTGTTTGCAAAGGTTTCAAAAGATCTAGGGCCCCCGGCATAAAAAGATTCTTAAACCTAGATCTATTTTGCTGAGATCTTGTAAAATCCACTAAAAATTGGAGAAAAATCAGAAAAATGCACAAAAATACTTCCTGGACTCGTGAGGTTGAAAACTCCAATCTCCTTTTTGCATGTATATACTTTTGAGGGATAGTTTTTGAACTAATATTCAAACTGTGATTTTGGAGTTTTGTGCACCATTTCAAATCCTGACCTCCCCTATAGCCGAGCTTGGAATATGTTGCTTGTATGGACTGTAGAAGCCTTGTGTCCAAAGGAGACCTAAAAATATTGCATGAAACTCCAGTTATGAATTATTTTGTGATTCATGTTCTATTTCGGTTCCGTATTTACTAAAAATAATCCATGCAGCCAAAAATCACCATCTTTCAACTAGGGGTGGATATCGAGCTAGCTCGGCTCGTTATAGCTCGGCTCGGTTCAGCTCGTTATTATAACGAGCTGGCTCGGCTCGGCTCGTTATCACAACGAGCTAGAGGTCCAGCTTGGCTCGGTTCGTTTGCCAGCTCGAGCTGGCTCGTTTAGCTCGTGAGCCAGCTCGATAACCTGATATGCAGTAAACTAGTAATGAATAAAAGTACAACATTGCACTAAACCAATGGGTAATGCCGTAATGGACATGACTCAAATGACAGGTCACAAACTCACAAGAACAAAAGCATCGACATAGCACATTAGCACACGACACATCACACATGTGCTCTTGAATAAATTACAGAAGTCATCCAAATTTGAACATATCCAGCAAGGTTTAGGTTTAAAGTATCCACTAGCCAGTGGGACAATAGGAGTTCAGTGTTCAGGCAATCAAGCCAATAAGAGTTTAGAGTTCAGAGTTCAGGACATCACATTATCACGTAATTAAAAAACATGTCAGCTCCATCAAGTTCACAGAATCACATCAAAGCCAAATTCTTGCCCAGTCACCAATGCTTCACGTGTCCTCTCCATCTCTTGACTCTCATCTCAAGCCTCTCCTACAGTCCTACGTCCTACCTCCCCTAGTCCCCTGTCATCTACTCTCTGATGATAGGCAAAAGAAGACTGCAACTAAAAAAGGGGCAAAGAAATTGTATCACATATATATTAATATATAGAAGAAATCTGGACAGCACATCGTATTTATAAGACAGCACACTTACACTTTACTAATTGCTTGCCACCACACATTTTGGAAATTCGATTAATTCTATGTCACCATCATCACCTTTCCCCTGAAAAAACAATCCAAATGAGCATCATATGGTAAAATAGTCAAGTAAAGCCTGCAAAAAAAAAGCCCAAATACCATATATTCACATACCACAACAATAGGAGAGTCTTTAGAACCCCGTATCCAGCTAGAGGCACAAACTAAAGCCTGGACAGTATCCGGCCTCAAAGAACTCCTATAATCATCAAGAATTCGACCTGATGTGCTGAAAGTTGACTCAGAAGATACACTGCTAGCTGGAATTGCAAGGAATCTCTTTGCCATACTAGACACCACAGGGAATCTATGAGCATTCACCTTCCAATAATTAAGCAAGTCAAAAGTATTGTCATTGTTGGAGATATTTGGTTCATCTAAATATATGAGCAACTCAGATTTTGAACATTCTGTAGCATTAGATTCTAGAAAGGATTGGAATCCACTTGGAACAATAGAAGCCAATGAACTACATGTATCCTTTGAAGATGGTGTTGTTTGAGCGTTGCTTGTGTTAGTCTCACCCATCTTGTTGCGATGCATTAGATCATATTTCCTGTACAACCTTTCTAACTCCTTTTCTATCTCATCTATCTCTCTCTGCTGCCTAAGGGAGTCATAAATCCGAGCAAAACACCATTTGATGTACCTCATCTTGAACCTACGGTCAAGAATCGTAGCAATAACCATGACATTGTTTCTCTCCTCCCAATATTTGTCAAATTTTTCCAACATTGCATCAGCCATACTCATCATATATGCATCTCCAGACCCTTGTGCCCCCTTCAATGCAATCTTAGCTTTCACTATGTAAGGATAAAATACATTTGCAGTGGGGTAGGTTGATGCTGAAAATGCTTTGGTTGCTTCTGCCATTGTTCCCAATATTGGTTTGATTTTGTCATACATTTGCCACTGAGTTTGTGTAGGATTCCATTCATAGTTGTTGTCTACTTCATAATAGTAACCAAATGCCTCTTTGTAACCATAACAAGAATCTACCATTCTATAGGTCGAATTCCACCTTGTTTTGACATCTAGACAAAGCCCATTTCCTACTTCAATAGAATACTTATTGCAAACCTCCATGAATTTGTACATCCGAGATGGAGACCTCTTAAAATATTTTACTGTGTTCCTAAGGTCAGTTAACAGAGAGTCTATTGGCTGCAGTCCATCATTAACAACCAGGTTGACAATATGCGCAGCACAACGAACATGGAAATACATAGGTTCAAAACAATTATTCTTTCTAGCAAGCAGCTTGGCCTTCAAATTTGTGATAGCACCATCATTATTGGAAGCATTGTCAAGAGTGACTGTCATAATCTTATCCTCTATTTTCCATTCTACCAAGCACTCAAAAACAGCCTGAGCTATGACAATACCAGTGTGGGGAGGATCCAACTCGACAAAGTTAAGCACACGGCATTGCAAAACCCAATCAGCATCTATGTAATGTGCCACCAAACACATGTACTGGATATTTTGATTAGATGTCCATAAATCAGTAGTTAAACTTATCGAATCGACCTCTTTAAGACTCTTCTTGAGTAGTTCTTTCTCAGATTCATAAACCTTCATGCATTCTTTTTTAATAGTCTTCCTACCAATATGTTCATAGTTGTTGTTCATCCATGACATCAATATATTAAACCATTTGTGCTCTACCATCCTAAATGAGTATTCATGGACAATTATCATCTTGGCAATCAATAGTCTAGTATGATCATGGTCGTATTCTGTTGGATTAACAATAATAGACCCGGCATCTGCAGAAAAGGTGAGTGTACCTTGTGCAAGTTCAGCTTTAGCCTTAGCTAGCTTGTTCAAATATTGTGTGCACTTGTCCAGGTGTCTGTTCAGCTGAGAAGTAGTCCCCCCTGGATGGTAAATATAACTTTTATGACAAAACAAGCACTTGGCCTTTGTCACTGAAACCCCAAATTTTTTCTTTGATGGAATAGTGATCTCCTTAAAATGCTTCCAACAATCAGCACGCTTTCCTCTCTTGGCCTTGGATGCAGACTGAGTACCAGGCTTAGATCTCTTTTGTCCTTTCTTTGTCTTCTGAGTTTGTGACACATCTCCATCCCTCTCCTCAGTTCCATTTCCACCATCAGCTGAAGGTTCACTCATGGATAATTCATCAGCATGGTAAAAGCTATTCTCATCATCATCATCATCACCATCCTCCTCTGCCTCCTCATCCTGTTCCTCCTCTGCCTCCTGCTCCAGAATTTCTACAACCTACAATAAAGTACATCAATTGCATTATTATGGTTTTAGTTTACAGTCCTTTATCAACAAAGAATGACTTTAATTTTTGACAGTCACAAAATTACACAAACCTTATCTTTGTCTTTGTGTACGGATATGGAGGCTGCAGCAGAAGCAGACGCCAATGGAGTCGGGGTAGGAGATCGGTCGGTTGCAGATATGCTACCTTCGCCATGGCGCTTTGTGCTGCGCTTGTTCCTGCTTCTTGAATCGGAGCTTCGAGGCGGCCGCGGGCGTTCTTGCTTGTTCTCCATGGACGGAGCTGCAGGGTTATTCTAGAACTGTCAGCAAAACAATTAAGTTCTCACTCAAAATCAGTTTTTCAGATGTCGATCAATTACGACATCGAAGACACTCATGAAACTACACAATGCATAGTATGAAATAAAGGCAGATCCTGAAAAAGATCAATACTAATGTCTAATCATCACTGCAAGGTTATTCTACAGTCACCCATAATTCAACCAACAGTACCGCTGCACGGCACATTCAGTAGATCAAACCAAATTCCGACAGCATGATCCCACCATGGTTCAGAGCAATTAGGTAAAACAACAGTGTTAGTTATGCTCCAGTTTGTCCTAGAAAATGACTCGTGATCAAAAGTCAAAGTCCCCCAAGAAATCAAATCCCCTCAGCCCCGGTACAACTAGCTGAGCACCAAATTCTAGCAAAACGGAACGATCACAGCCCAAAGTCAATAGCTAGATCGCAGAAACAAAGGAAGGAGCTAGGGGTCACTCGACCCCAGTCGCCCGCGCGTCGAATTACCTCGTCGGGCGGCAGCCGGAACAGAAGCCTGTACTCCTCGCTCCTGCTCGCGAGCAGCGGGCTCTGCACGATAAAAAAAACGCACCATGTCAGTCAGACACCAGACGGGAGAGCGGGGAAAGAGCGAGGCGCGCAATTCCGGCGGTGATCGAATCCGCACGCAAGCGCGCGCGGCACCCACTGAGGCGTCAGGGGCGGAGAGCTGGTCTCCGGAGTGGGCGGAGGCCGGGGAGGATCCCCCGGACCTGTCAACGGCGGGCGGCGCCGACGCGAGCCGCCGCGGCGGGGAGGCCGGCGAGGGCGCGGTGGTGGGGGTGTCTGCGGGGCTCGTAGGGGAGGACCGGAGGAGGAGGAGTGGAGGACGGAGGAGAGAGACCCACCGTGGACGTGCCGCCAGTCGCGCCGCCGTCCGCCTGCCGCCCTACCCCCGTATCCTGAACTGAGGGAGATGTGCTAGGGTTTGAGGGAGTGGCCGAGTCAGGCCTCTTTCTTGGGCCGGGCTGTTAGTTTTCTTGGGCCTCTTTTTTACTGCGCCTTTCTAATTCCCTGGCTCGTTACGGCTCGCGAGCAGTTCACGAGCCAGCTCGAGCTGGCTCGTTATAGGTAGCGAGCTAAAACCTTCGCTCGGCTCGTGATAAATTCCTAACGAGCCGAGCCGAGCCGAGCCACTAACGAGCCGAGCCGAGCGAGCTAGCGAGCCACGAGTTTTTTGTCTAGCCCTACTTTCAACATAGGTCTAGAAATATGTTGGTGCATGTTAGAAAAATGCTAAACTTGATTTTAGGCTCTGTTTGGAACATTAAATAAATAGATGTTGGTTTTCGGATAGGAATTTATTGAGGGCTGTCCAAGTGTTATTTTTAGCCATCACTTAACTAGAGCCTTCCTTTTACTCATGACTAGCTCTAGTATAGAAATCTCCTGATTTGGGAGTAGTTTTAATTTTATATGAATTAATCTTGTTGCTTTGAGCAGCAACTTGAACTATTTTTAATAAATTCTGTATGGCTCGGTTTTAGCTAAATTTTGGAGTGAGCCTAGCTCTTATGCTCCAGTAGCTGCCATAAAGTTTTTGGATAAAAAGGACGAACAGAAACAGAGAATAAAAAATGAGAAGGAACTAGAGTAGATTGGATTTTATAAAAAGAAATAGGTCAGTTTTGATGGTTATTTAAATAAGCTTGTGGAGCTTTAAAATTTCTGAATTAAGGCACTTGCTTGAGATAAAGGGTTATATTGTTTTTATATGTGTACACAATCACCATCGTAAAAACATAAAATGCACACCTCACGCACTATCTTTACTTTTGTGATGGAAGAATAACCTTTTTCATGTCTAGGTGAATATGGCCTTTAAGAGCCTTAACCTTTAGACTAAAAACCTGTGACAACTCTTAGAAATTTATGCATCTCATGTAGAAGGCGCTTTCGCTGACGGAACCTATAACCTCGTCCCCGCCAACGAAGAGAAGGCTCCCGAAGGTGGTGCCGACGTGATCGTGATCGACCCGGAGACTGACCCCAGCGTAGCCCAAGAAGGCAAGCCCTGGAGCATAACCTAGTTTTAATTTGTGCAACTATGAATTAATTATGTTTGTGCATTTACGTGCAAGGAGTTGTTTGAACACCCTAGTTGCATGATTCTAGTACCATGACTTGAAATACTAGTATGATAGGCTCGGTAGAGCAATGCCTTTAGGATCGTTACAAGTCGAGTGATTTCCTGTCAGTCGCGAGATATAGGAGTTGCTTGTCTTTACTTATGTTGGAATCATAAGGATGGACGGGCTGGATGGTATGTGTAGATCTCCCGTCCGTGTATGATAATTGGATTAAGGTCGAAACGTGTGGTTCTGTGTGTCATGTTTTTGAACGTACCACATACATGCCGACCTATGGGAATCGGTAAGCCCGGTACCGGATTGAAACAGCTAGGACCGATAGCCATATCTCCTTGGAAATATTTCGTTTCCCTTGCCGTACACAAGTGGATATATGCGTGATGCCGTGAGTGAAGCGGTAAACCTTTATCCTAAGGGAATGGACCCGACGCCGAATAGTGGATTGATGGGAAAGGTTGGGAAGTGCTTGTACCTTTTATAGCAAGCATTATCCGTGTGTGTTGGGTTTCCCCTGGCCAGGTAGCAAAATTCGGTTCGAACTGTCCGCTTCTCGCGGTTAATGAGACTACTTGACCGCTGTGCTACATTGAGTAACAAGTGGAATTTGAGGATGATGAACTTGTTGTATGTACTAAATTGTATTGCACTACTTATATGCTTAGAGAGGATGCTAATCTAGAATGGTTAATCCTATTACAATTGATGCTAAAATCATGAAAGTAAGGATCTACTCTTAGTTGCTTTCTGGCAAACAAACCCACTAGCCAAAAGCCTCTCATGTCTAGAAGTCGGTGAAGTAGTTTTCACCAGACGGGTAAGCCTTGCTGAGTATTAGTATACTCAGCCTTGCTTGTGGCATTTATTTCAGGTACTACTTTGGAGGAGGTGGTGAATTCCGTCTCTTGGCCTGCCCAGGTTCCACCTGGCTGGCATGTCGAGTGGGTTCCGTCCTCTGCCGAGGATCGGGAGGAGTAGCACTGGAACACCCTAAAAATGCCCTATTTAAAATTTAGTAATTAATTAACTTTTTATATTCAAGTGCTCATAGATAATGTAGGAAAAATAAAATTTTGAATAATTAAAAGCAAATATAGGGTATAGAAATATTATTGTTGCATTCATGCTGGTGCATTTATTTTTGATTGTTTAATTCAAATTTGAAATTTGAACTTGAATTCAAATGAGTGTTTGAATAAAAGAAAAACCTTTTCTTTTTCTCTCCCTTTTTCCTTCTCCTTTTCAGCCCAGCCGGCCCACTCCTCCTCTCTTTTCTTTCTTTTCCCGCGGCCCATCTCCTCTCCCTTTCCTCCCTTTTCGCGTGGCCCAGCAGCTCCGGCCCAGCAGCAGCCCGCTCTGCGTGTTCTCCGCCTGAGCCGCTGACACCTCGGGCCCGCTCGTCAGTTTCTCCTCCTACCTCCAGCCGTAGCCAAATGGGACACCGCGCCGCCGCCGAGTCCGCCTCGCGCACGCCTTCGCCCGGGCTTGGCCCACACGCCAAGGAACCCCGGGGTCCCTATAAAGCCGCCGCCACGCCCTCTCCTTGAGCTCTCGAGCCGCAGCCCTTAACCCTAGCCGCCGCCCTCGTTTTCGAGCCGCCGCCACCAAACCACTTCTCCACCGTCCCATTGTCGCCAATAACCACCCCAGGAGCTTCGCTAGGTAAAGAGGAAGCCGCCAAGACCTTTTTCCCCTTCCCTCTCGCTTTGTAGCGCTCAAAATCGCTCGTCGGAGTTTCCTTCTCGCCGCCGCTCGTCGCCGGCCGTTGCCGCCACCCGAGCCTCGAGTAGAACCCCCAAAACGAGTTCGCCATCACCCCCTCTCTCTCTAGGTCCCATTACGGCGAGCTTTGGAGCTTTGTGGCGCCGTTGGCGCTCGATTCCGGCGAAGTTCCGCCGCGGCCGCGGGCGGCGCCGCCGTGCTCCGGTGACCTCTAGCGCCGATCTGTTTTCCGCCGTCCGATCGAGATCCAACGGCCAGATCTGAAAACCGTCTTAAACCGAGCCGGTTCACCGTGAACCCGTGAACCGTGGTTCAGGGCCGGTCTACGGTCCGGTCCACGGTGACTTCAGCCGACGTCAGCATCTAGCCGCCGCCGTGCCTATTTTACAAAAGAGCCCCTCTGTTTTCTGGAAATCAACCCGCGGTCTACTTCTATTCAAAAGTATTTACAACTAAGTCCTTTTTCTTTTAGTTTAGCCCCTGCTCTTTTGAAAAATAGTGCCCGCCGTCCTAGATGGCAGTTTTACCCCGTAGCCCTCGGGTTTTTATACGAAATTATGTTTGAGGTCCCTGGTTTCTTTCAAAAACACCCCTGGAAGCCTAAAACCTTTACCAGCAAGCCCCTAGAGCCTGTTTTAAGCGTAGTTTCTCCGTTTTAACTCTGATTTGAGTGATTTTCACGCTCATGTGTTTGTAGTGAAGCGTACAATAACTCTAAAGCCTTCTTTTCATATTTTGTTTATGTTTGGTGTACTGTTCTAATTAAATATCTTGTTTTCATGTATGTGTGGATGCTTATGTGGTGATCGATGTGAGTAGTTGACGAGCCGTTCGAGTTCGCCGACGATCCCGTTCTCAAAGAGCAGGAGCAGCAGCAGTTCGCTGAGGAAGGCAAGTATAACATGGACCATCCTTGTTACCTATACACTGATTAATCACATAAATCATATGCATGTGTCTAATACTGTTAACGATTAAGGATGTTCCTAGTCTTTACTTTAGTCCTTGTTTACCCGGGTTTTATGCATTATGGTTAGTCTATGCTACGCGCTGCAACCAACATTTATTTTTATGTTAATATTGAACTAATGGTTCACTTCAATGATGATTAAAAGATGCTTTTTAGCAACATGGTTCGGGGAACTAGAGCATGTGATGTGTCCTTTGTTCTAGTGTCTCTATAAGGTTTGATCTACGGAATTAGAGCATGTGCTTTGTGCTTTGTTCTAATGTCTCTCCATAAGGTCCGGTTCTTAAAGCGGCAACCCAGGAACCTGTTCGCCGCCGTTGGAACTATAATGGCTCTGGTCTTGGATGATTAGCTTGTACGTCTCTAGCTCGCCAGTGGTTACCGAAAGGCGTATGTGGGGAACATTCGTGAGAGTATAGTTTGATCCATCGAGGACGGTTTTATCCGTTGGCTATGTCTCGTTAGGCAAAGTCCCGTGATGTAACCGCCCGATGTACGGCAGCTTCACACGTTGCGATGATTGCGCTCTCGCTCTGGACGCCATTGACCCCCTCACGTTGCGCCCTAAGCGTACGTCAATCTCGATGCCTCGGGTTATGCTGCCTATGTTGAACCAAAACTGCTACTGTGCTTGTTAGTGTGTTTTGTGAAAGTCCTCGTAACATAAGTTCTTTTGGATTTATGTGACCAACGGGTAAAGGGCGAAACCTCTGCAGAGTGTTGATCTATCATGATAGCCGTGCTCACGGATACGAGCGGCCTGGATCCTTTTTTATTAGAAGATGATATTAGTGGTTGATATTGGTTTGTTCTATAATCACTTATACCTTATTAATGGGTTTATACTTGGGTTCTACTCATTTGTAGTAAATTAGATGATAATACAATGAAACAACTAAAAGTGCTAATGCAGTATAACCGTGTCAAGCCTTTTGTTCTTGTATAACCCGTGTTATACTTGTTAAGTAAGATGGTTTACTTACACTTGCAATTATTCAACAAAATCCCGGATGGGTAACAGATGGAGCATTGAATGATCAGCCGCTTGCTGAGTTTCCGGAGGATCTGCCATACTTCTAGCTGTGTTCAACCAGTCGGTGTCCCTGTGGACTTGAGGCTCTACCTAGTTAAGACGTTTAATAATTACTAAGACTTCCGCTGTGTTATTTGTTTAAGACTATGTCTTGAGTTAAAACTCTGATGTAAACTATTTTATTCGAGCATTGGGTTCTCTGTGATTCAATATTTGTAATCTATATGTGTTCTGTGGACATCCTGGGCACACATATGGAAGCATTCGGATTTCTTCGAAATCTGGGTGTTACAAAGTTGGTATCAGAGCCGTGCTGACTGTAGGATCACAGCGTAGATAGAACGGTCGATTAGAACTTGCTTAATCCTTGCTCTACAAATTTATTTTACATCCTAGAGTTGAGTTTCTGTTGAAAAATGGTGTTCTATTCTACCTCTGTCCTTTTTGAAAATTTTCTAAGCTTTAATCTAAGGCCCTCCTCTAGTTTCCACTTCTATAGATGGCTCGACAGAAATAGACAGTCCGCGAGAGCACCGATGGCTACCTTCCACCCCGCATCGATGAGTACCCATTGGTGGCACGCAACCCGGATGGCTACAAGGAGCTTCTTAGGCAGTAGGCCGAAGAAGGGGACCCCGAGGAGCTAGAGACCGAGTCCGTGGAGTTAGAGAAACAATAACAGAAGAATGAGGAGCTGCAGCACCAGTTGGGAGGACCCGCGCCATGCAGTCCAGAGTTCGGTGCACAGTCGCCACCACACAGAAGGACTAGATATAGTACCCTAGCTTACCGCACCACCATCGACCCTAAATGCTACCATAAGTTGTAATAGAGATCAAATAGAACTTTTTCGGGTCCAAAACTAGTCTAAGAGTGTCGAGTCTTGTGTGAACCATGTCTTTGGATGCTTGAATGAATTGTCATTATGCTTATGTGTGATTTGGATCTTTGTAATGATTGTGATGAGCGTGGATGAAAGTCTGCAATCATCTAGTATTGGATTAAGGTATAAGGATTTTAATGAATAAATAGTTGGGTTCCTTATCTCCTGTGCACACCATCTACCACTTTCTCTGTTCTCTGGGTTCCTTACCTTGTCAGTTCAGTGGATCTTCTTCAGTTTATCAGGACTAGCTCTGAGTTTTTGTGAGGAGTATGTCGGGGACAATAAGGGGGGTAGACTTTCTAGAACACCTCATAGTGCTGAGTGTCTATGGATGACTCCCGAAGCATCGGCTGATCAGTTGTAAGTTCAGTGGAGCAAATGTGAGTCCTGGCTGAAGTAAGTATCATTTTCGGGTCATGTGTTGTCAAATGGAGGTGTAGCAGTTGATCCGAAGAAGGTCAGAGACGTTCTCAACTGGATTCCACCGCAGAATGTCAGTGAGATCAGGAGTTTTCTCGGAATGACAGGCTACTATCGGTGTTTTATTGAGGGATTCTCCAAGATTGCCAAGCCCTTGACAACATTGCTAGAGAAGAATGCCAAGTTCGTGTGGACACCGCAAGGCCAAGCTAGCTTTGAGGAGTTGAAGAAAAGGCTGACCACTGCACCAGTATTGGTACTGCAAGATGTTACTAAGAGTTTCTCAGTGTACTGTGATGCGTCTCGTCAAGGATTGGGATGTGTACTCATGCAGGAGGGCAGAGTTGTGGCATATGCATCCAGACAGTTGAGGAGACATGAGCTGAATTATCCGACACACGATCTAGAATTGGCAGCCGTGGTACACGCGTTGAAGATATGGAGGCATTATTTGATTGGGCACAAATGCGACATCTATACCGACCACAAGAGCCTTAAGTATGTGTTCACGCAATCCGAGTTGAATATGAGGCAACATCGTTGGCTTGAGAATATCAATGACTTTGAACTGGAAATTCATTACCATCCAGGGAAGGCTAATTTGGTGGCCGATGCTTTGAGTAGAAAGAGCCATGCGAATGTGCTGACGAGACAGAATTTGCCGAAAGAGCTTAGTTGGGAATTCGAGCGCTTGAACTTGGGTATGGTAGCCAACGTGACTGAGCTAGAAGTGGAGCCAACTCTTGAACAGGAAATCCGAAAAGGTCAATTGGAGGATGAGGAAATCAAGGAATTGATAAAGAAGGTTGGGACAGATAAAGCGTCAGGATTCCGATTGGATGATCAAGGAGCAGTGTGGTATGGTAACAGAATAGTGGTGCCAGATCAGCAGCATATCAAGGATGTTATCTTACGGGAAGCGCACGAGTCAGCATATTCCATTCACCCGGGAAGTACCAAGATGTACTTGGACCTCAAGGAAAGATTTTGGTGGTATGGTTTGAAGCGCGATGTTGCAGTATACGTAGCTCTTTGCTATGTATGCCAGAGAGTCAAGGCCGAACATCAGAGACCGGCAGGTTTGCTTCAGCCTATGAAGATACCAGAGTGGAAATGGGAAGAAGTGTGTATGGACTTTATAACAGGACTGCCCCGCACACAGAGAGGTTATGACTCTATATGGGTGATACTGGACCGATTGACGAAGGTGGCTCATTTTATTCCGGTGAAGACTACATATTCCGGTGCCAAACTTGCAGAGTTGTATATGGAGCGGATTGTATGTTTGCATGGGGTACCTAAGAAGATAGTGTCAGACCGAGGCAGTCAGTTTATGTCGCACTTTTGGCGCAAGTTACATGAGTCCATGGATACTAAGCTTCACTTCAGTTCCGCTTACCATCTGCAGACAGACGGTCAGACCGAGAGGACAAATCAGATACTAGAGGACATGTTGAGGGCATGTGCATTACAGTATGGGACTAGTTGGGAGAAGAGTTTGTGTTATGCAGAGTTCTCGTACAACAACAGCTACCAACAGAGTCTCAAGATGTCACCATTTGAGGCGTTGTACGGAAGGAGGTGCAGGACAGTGTTGTTTTGGAATCAGACCGGAAAAGGTAAAATATTTGGACCTGAAGTTTTGAAGCAGGCAGAAGAACAAGTGCAGGTTATCAGGCAGAATTTGAGAACAGCACAGACATGGCAGAAAAGTTATGCAGATGTAAGGCATCGAGATCTCAGCTTCGAAATTGGTGACTTCGTCTATCTTAAGGTGTCACCAATGAGAGGTGTGAAGAGATTCAATGTCAAAGGCAAGCTAGCACCTCGCTACATTGGACCATTCAAGATATTGGAACGGAGAGGTGAAGTGGCTTATCAGTTAGAGTTACCATAGAAACTGGCAGGAGTGCATGATGTGTTCCATGTGTCCCAGCTGAAGAAGTGTTTACGGGTGCCAGAGGAACAAATTCCGTTGGAGGAATTAAATGTGCAGGAGGACCTTACTTATGAGGAGTATCCAGTTAAGATATTAGAGGAGTCCGAGAGGGTCACCAGGAACAAGGTGATACGTATATGCAAGGTTCAGTGGAATCGTCATACGGAGGATGAGGCAACCTGGGAACGGGAGGATGATCTCAAGACAGAATATCCACATCTTTTCCAATCCACGTCCGAATCTCGGGGACGAGATTCATTTTAAGGGGGGTAGGTTTGTAACACCCTAAAAATGCCCTATTTAAAATTTAGTAATTAATTAACTTTTTATATTCAAGTGCTCATAGATAATGTAGGAAAAATAAAATTTTGAATAATTAAAAGCAAATATATGGTATAGAAATATTATTGTTGCATTCATGCTGGTGCATTTATTTTTGATTGTTGAATTCAAATTTGAATTTGAATTTGAATTCAAATGAGTGTTTGAATAAAAGAAAAACCTTTTCTTTTTCTCCCCCTTTTTCCTTCTCCTTTTCAGCCCAGCCGGCCCACTCCTCCTCTCTTTTCTTTCTTTTCCCGCGGCCCATCTCCTCTCCCTTTCCTCCCTTTTCGCGTGGCCCAGCAGCTCCGGCCCAGCAGCAGCCCACTCTGCGTCTTCTCCGCCTGAGCCGCTGACCACCCGAGCCCACCTGTCAGCCCCATCTTCTCCGCCCGCGCCGCTGACACCTCGGGCCCGCTCGTCAGTTTCTCCTCCTACCTCCAGCCGTAGCCGAGCGGGACACCGCGCCGCCGCCGAGTCCGCCTCGCGCACGCCTTCGCCCGGGCTTGGCCCGCACACCAAGGAACCCTGGGGTCCCTATAAAGCCGCCGCCACGCCCTCGCCTTGAGCTCTCGAGCCGCAGCCCTTAACCCTAGCCGCCGCCCTCGTTTTCGAGCCGCCGCCACCAAACCACTTCTCCACCGTCCCATTGTCGCCAATAACCAGCCCAGGAGCTTCGCTAGGTAAAGAGGAAGCCGCCAAGACCTTTTTCCCCTTCCCTCTCGCTTTGTAGCGCTCAAAATCGCTCGTCGGAGTTTCCTTCTCGCCGCCGCTCGTCGTCGGCCGTTGCCGCCACCCGAGCCTCGAGTAGAACCCCCAAAACGAGTTCGCCATTGCCCCCTCTCTCTCTAGGTCCCATCGCGGCGAGCTTTGGAGCTCTGTAGCGCCGTCGGCGCTTGATTCCGGCAAACTTCCGCCGCGGCCGCGGGCGGCGCCGCCGTGCTCCGGTGACCTCCAGCGCCGATCTGTTTTCCGCCGTCCGATTGAGATCCAACGGCCAGATCTGAAAACCGTCTTAAACCGTGTCGGTTCACCGTGAACCCGTGAACCGCGGTTCAGGGCCGGTCTACGGTCCTGTCCATGGTGACGTCAGCCGACGTCAGCATCTAGCCGCCGTCGTGCCTGATTTACAAAAGAGCCCCTCTGTTTTCTGGAAATCAACCTGCGGTCTACTTCTACTCAAAAGTATTTACAACTAAGTTCTTTTTCTTTTGGTTTAGCCCCTGCTCTTTTGAAAAATAGTGCCCGCCGTCCTAGATGGCAGTTTTACCCTGTAGCCCTTGGGTTTTATATGAAATTATGTTTGAGGTCCCTGGTTTCTTTCAAAAACACCCCTGGAAGCCTAAAACCTTTACCAGCAAGCCCCTAGAGACCGTTTTAAGCGTAGTTTCTCCGTTTTAACTCCGATTTGAGTGATTTTTGTGCTCATGTGTTTGTAGTGAAGCGTACGGTAACTCTAAAGCCTTCTTTTCATCTTTTGTTTATGTTTGGTGTACTGTTCTAATTAAATATCTTGTTTGCATGTATGTGTGGATTCTTGTGTGGTGATCGATGTGAGTAGTTGATGAGCCGTTCGAGTTCGCCGACGATCCCGTTCTCGAAGAGCAGGAGCAGCAGCAGTTCGCTGAGGAAGGCAAGTATAACACGGACCATCCTTGTTACCTATACACCGATTAATCACATAAATCATATGCATGTGTCTAATACTGTTAACCATTAAGGATGTTCCTAGTCTTTACCTTATTTCTTGTTTACCCGGGTTTTATGCATTATGGTTAGTCTATGCTACGCGCTGCAACCAACATTTATTTTTATGTTAATATTGAACTAATGGTTCACTTCAATGATGATTAAAAGATGCTTTTTAGCAACATGGTTCGGGGAACTAGAGCATGTGCTGTGTACTTTGTTCTAGTGTCTCTATAAGGTTTGATCTAGGGAATTAGAGCATGTGCTTTGTGCTTTGTTCTAATGTCTCTCCATAAGGTCCGGTTCTTAATGCGGCAACCCAGGAACCTGTTCGCCGCCGTTGGAACTATAATGGCTCTGGTCTTGGATGATTAGCTTGTACGTCTCTAGCTCGCAGTGGTTACCGAAAGGCGTTTGTGGGGAACATTTGTGAGAGTATAGTTTGATCCATCGAGGACGGTTTTATCCGTTGGCTATGTCTCGTTAGGCAAAGTCCCGTGATGTAACCGCCCGATGTACGGCAGCTTCACACGTTGCGATGATTGCGCTCTCGCTCTGGACGCCATTGACCCCCTCACGTTGCGCCCTGAGCGTACGTCAATCTCGATGCCTCGGGTTATGCTGCCTATGTTGAACCAAAACGGCTACTGTGCTTGTTAGGGTGTTTTGTGAAAGTCCTCGTAACATAAGTTCTTTTGGATTTATGTGACCGGCGGGTAAAGGGCGAAACCTCTACAGAGTGTTGATCTATCATGATAGCCGTGCTCACGGATACGAGCGGCCTGGATCCTTTTATATTAGAAGATGATATTAGTGGTTGATATTGGTTTGTTCTATAATCACTTATACCTTATTAATGGGTTTATACTTGGGTTCTACTCATTTGTAGTAAATTGGATGATAATAAAATGAAACAACTAAAAGTGCTAATGCAGTATAACCGTGTCAAGCCTTTTGTTCTTGCATAACCCGTGTTATACTTGTTAAGTAAGATGGTTTACTTACACTTGCAATTATTCAACAAAATCCCGGATGGGTAACAGATGGAGCATTGAATGATCAGCCGCTTGATGAGTTTCCGGAGGATCTGCCGTACTTCTAGCTGTGTTCAACCAGTCGGTGTCCCTGTGGACTTGAGGTTCTACCTAGTTAAGACGTTTAATAATTACTAAGACTTCCGCTGTGTTATTTGTTTAAGACTATGTCTTGAGTTAAAACTCTGATGTAAACTATTTTATTCGAGCATTGTGTTCTCTGTGATTCCATATTTGTAATCTATATGTGTTCTGTGGACATCCTGGGCACACATATCGAAGCATTCGGATTTCTTGGAAATCTGGGTGTTACAAGCACCATAGCCGGCTTCATTATGGTGTTGCTATGTATTGTCGTTAGTTAAGTTTCCGCTGCAATGAACTCTCGTACTTTTATTGAAATTCAAACTTGGTTTGTAACAACTTGTTGAGACTATTTATGTAAGTTGACTTTGTGGAATGTTGTAATTTCTGGAACTCGCCTTCGTGTGGGCGCGCGTGTTGTTTCGATCGTGAAAGTACGTGGTTAATCGGGTATAATCCGACGGCGCTCCAGCTTATTCCGGATTAAGTGCCTGACTACTTGATTAGTGGTCCATGGGTACTTAACTTGGAATAATTTCGGAGTGGTTCGCCACACCCTCGCTGGTCCTCCACGCCTCCAAGCCATCGTCCATGTGTTTGTTGATCTTCTCCTTGGTTCCTAATCACATTATAAACAATAGGTAGTAACTCATTCTCAAAACTATTAATAGGAACATTTAGGAGCGAGCTCACCTCTAAATTTAATTGTCTCGCACGAGCTCTTGTAATTGGACCTTCAATGGTTTGGATGTCTAGTGGTGAAGCCTCGTGTATATCTGTAGAAGTGATGTCCTCATCAAAAGGGGACGACGGACGTGCTCCCATGTGGAAGAAAAAGTCAATCTTTTGGGAGCTACCCAATTGGGAATTCTTAGATGTTCGCCACGCAATTGACGTCATGCACGTGACGAAATGTGTTTGTGTGAACTTGCTTGGCTTCCTAGGTGTATATCGGAAAGGAAGAGATACACTCCAAGCACGTCAGGACTTGAAACATATGGGGCAACGAAAGGACTTACATCCAGAGAAGAGGGATAACGGACAACATTATTTACGTCTGGCCAGCTACACTCTTAGCAAAGAGGAGAAGAAGAGCATGTTTGATTGCTTGAACAGTGTCAAGGTACCGAGCAGGTACAATGTTAAGGGAATAATACAGATGGTAGAAAAGAAATTCACAAATCTAAAGTCTCATGACTGCCATGTGTTGTTGACACAATTACTTCCGGTTGCATTAAGGGGTACTCTACCAGAGAATGTAAGATTGACAATCGTAAAGCTATGTGCGTTCCTAAATGAAATCTCATAGAAGATAATCGATCCAAGAAAACTTGAAAGGATGCAGCAGGATGTGGTCCAATGCCTTGTCAGTTTTGAGATGGTCTTTCCACCTTCATTCTTCAACATTACGACCCATTGTTGACGGTCGTTAAAACCATTCGGTGACTGTCAACATTTCTGGAGAAACAAGGGTTTCATGCCATGTTCCATACATAAAATGTTTATTACTAACAAATTCCACAAGTTTTGGATGATTTGTGCCTGCAGGGACCTATTGGTGAAATTTCACCCAAATTGGGCTCAGACCCAGGCCGACCGGCCTAGGGCCCTGGCACATTTGGGTGTCAAACTTCGTCCATGCAGAGGAAACACAATGAAGATGATCAGGGACGTTGATTCCAATGTCGGTTTGATCAAGGGACCCGAAAGGCCGAGGATGCTTTGTACAAGGATTGAAGGGCCCACGTACCTAACTTACTGGTCGTAACCGCCAGAGAAGCACACTTAACCATCATTGGGACGTGATCATGGCCGTCCAGAGCGAAGGTGGTGGCCAGAGGCGCCAGGTGGAGGTGGATCGACCGCCCCTAGGCCGGCCGGCCTCCCCTCGGCTCCAATGGCCCCCCTCCTTCTCTCAAGGGACGGTTATGACGGTTAGGAGGTGGGGCCAGCTGCAACCGACGTCCAAAGGCTATATAAAAGCCCCTCCTCTTCACTCCAAGACACAAACTAGACACCACTACACATTACTTCACTTGAAGTTTAGGAGCTCTTCCATTTTTTTCCCTTTTCTTAGTCTAGGATTAGAATTGGGAGTAGAGTCGAGTCGAGCTAGTTCCGGATTTCCTCAGAGTTCTGCTAAAGCTCTTGTATCCTTTCCTTCTTTTGAAGAGTTTAATATATATATATATATATCTTCTATCTTCAGAGCATTTATAAGCTTATCTTTATTTACCTTCCCTTTTTGGGTTGTTTCCTATAGTTTTAGGTCTAGAGTATAGTTTAGCTCTATCGGGATTTATCTTGCAGGTTTTCTAGTCTCGACCAAGGCCGTAAGATGCCTTGGAAGGACGGGGTTTTCTTCTGAAGGTACTCAGAGGAAATCCTAACATTAAGTGCAGACGTGGTGTCTGACTTAGTGTTAGCTAGGAAGTGTGTTGCACCCCACGGAACTGATGTGGTAGGCGGCAGGTGGTGACAGCCCTGTCTGTCCTTTGTAGTCCACCACATTCGGGTGTATTCATAATAGTAGTTGCTCGGCCTGGGGGAACCGCTCTCTCATCCCAGTATGTGTTCCCCCCGCTGCAGTCGTCGAAGCAAGCTCTGTTCCCGATATCTAAGCTAGGTTCTGGGTTTAAGGTTATAGTGGCTTAGCTCTGAGTAGAAAGCCTAGTAAGTCCGGTCTCTCCCAGCGTCTTTCCTTTTCTATAAATTTGAGGCTCCTGTGTGTGTGTCGCTGGTCGTTCAGACCTTCTATCCGGTCATTCATTTGACCATTATCCTACACTTAGGTGTATTTATCCCCCTGAGATTAGTGAGTGTTTATCTCTGGAAAGATCTATCTCATTATTCATCAATTCTCTTTAACCAAGGCTTCCCTGCGGAAGTAAATACGATACCCTGGGTGTCCCCAAGGTGAAATGCTACACCGATATATTCTGTGCGCTTGCAGAATCTCTTTCTAAGAGCTACATTATAAATCGAGTACCTTCTTACGTTGATTTAAGAATTGACGTTAAGAAGTGCCAACAACCATCTCCTTACTCACCTTGTAAAAGAGATCTCGATCATGGGTCCAGTATTCCTACACAATATGTTCCCCTTCGAGAGATACATGGCAGTCTTAAAGAAGTACGTTCGTAATCATGCTTGCCTAGAAGGATCCATCGCTAATGGCTTTGCAACAGAGGAGGTCATAGAATTCTGTGCTAATTTTGTTAATGACATTGATCCGGTCGGCCACCCCGTGTCACGCCACGAGGGGCGACTGAAGGGAAAGGGAACACTAGGGAAGAAAGGTAGTTTGACAATCCCTGAGTCTGATATGCGCATAGCAAACATCACGGTTTTGCAGAACTCATCACTAGTTGCTCCATATATGCTTCAGCACAAGAATATTATCCGGTCATCAAACCCTGATAAGAGTGAAGCCTGGATTACACATAACCACAAAGAAACATTTGCTATTTGGCTTCGAAGACTCCTTATGGGTGACCAATCGATTGACAAACAACTTCAGTGGTTAGCTAGGGGGCCATCTCTCACCATCTTGTTATACCAAGGGTACGATATAAACGGAAATACATATTATACAAGGAAACAAGACCAGAAGAGTATTAACTAGAATAGTGGTGTTCGTATCGATGCAATAATAGACGATGAGGGAACAAAAGAGACATATTATGGTGTCATAGAAGAGATATGGGAGCTGGAGTATGGACCTCTATTGAAGGTCCCATTATTTCGTTGCCAACGGGTGAACCGTGCTCAAGGAGGCGTTTTGGTGGACCGGTATGGGATGACAACAGTCGACCTTAGTAAGATTGGATACAAAGATGAACCTTTCGTTCTAGCAAAGGATGTCAGTCAGGTTTTTTATGTGATGGACATGTCAAGAAAATCAAAAAAGGGCCCTAACAAAGGCCAACCTAAACGCCATATAGTACTATTTGGGAAGAGGAAAATCGTTAGAGTTGAGGACGTTTCAGATAATTCTGAA
This sequence comes from Digitaria exilis, assembly GCA_015342445.1. Lineage (NCBI taxonomy): Eukaryota > Viridiplantae > Streptophyta > Magnoliopsida > Poales > Poaceae > Digitaria > Digitaria exilis. The sequence continues at coordinate 166,308 of JACEFO010001744.1, forward strand.
ATTTAATCGGATTGATGACCTCCCTCCATTTTCAATTGATGTTGACCCCACCATCCTTTTGTCTCGAGAAGATGCTCCGTATTTACGTCGTGATCATAAAGATGGAGTCTTAAGTAAGAAGAAAAGTATCAATGTTCCATTAGTTCGGTGAAAATATTGCATGTATGAACTGAAGTAATGATTTTATCAATTTATTTAGAAGAAAAGTATAATGGTCCATTACAATTTTATGTCAATTTATTGTCTTTTCTTAATTTTCTAATAAGAATTAGTCAAGCTACATAGATTTAAAATAATTTTATGTTAATTTATGTATTTTTTAAAAAAATTGAATAGATTTCCAAAGTATGATAACCTTAAATTAGTAACAAATAAAGTAAAGAATTTATTAACTAAAGTCAACACAGTATAGTATAGTACATAAATTGTTGTAAACTATTTTTGCATGTTAAAAAAATATATATACATTTCTATTTTATTGTCTTTCATGTATCTGAAATTCTATATTTTCTATTTTATAATAAGAATTAGTCAAGCTACATAGATTTATAAGAATCCAAAATGTTGAATGAACACAAATATTTAAAAATGTGAATTTATTTAATTTAATGAACTCAATTTATGTATTTTCTATAATAGCCTCAAATATCAAAACATTAAATGAGCCATAAAGAAAGTAAGCAATTTATTAACAGGTAACGGCATATTAAAATATATTAAATATAATCTATCAACCGTTTTTTCATATTGAATATATATATATTTTTGATATTTTTCTATATTTATTACATATAAATGAATAAAAAAAATACAAAACTAAAAAAGAAGAAGGTGGGAACTGATATTCCTCCCCGGGTGGCGTTTAGTACCGGCTGGTGCCACCAGCCGGTACTAAATGGCCCCAATATAGATCTGAAGCGCTCAGCACTTAGCCATTTTTCGATCGCGCGCTCTTCTTCTCCGCTGCCGGCCGAGGCCATCGTCGTCGCCGCCTCCTCCTCGTAGCCGTCCAAGCCACCTCCTCCTCCTCCTCGTAGCCGCTGCCATCGTACGGGTGTGTGCCGCTGTAACACCCTAAAAATGCCCTATTTAAAATTTAGTAATTAATTGGCTTTTTATATTGAAGTGCTCATAATTAATATAGGGAAATAAAATTTTTGAATAATTAAAAGCAAATATAGGGTATAGAAACATTATTGTTGCATTCATGCTGGTGCATTTGTTTTTGATTGTTGAATTCAAATTTGAATTTGAATTCAAGTGAGTGTTTGAATAAAAGAAAAACCTTTTCTTTTCTCTCTCTTTTTCCTTCTCCCTTTTCAGCCCAGCCGGCCCACCCCTCCTCTCTCTTTTTCTTCCCGCAGCCCAGCCAACCTCTCTGCGCGGCCCATCTCCCCTTTCCTCCTTCGGCCGGCCCACTCCTTCTCCCTTCTCTTTCTCTTTTTCCGCGGCCCATCTTTTCCTTCTCTCGCGCGGCCCAGCAGCAGCCCGTCGCGCGCAGCCGGCCCAGTCGTCCGTTTCTCTATCTCTCTCTTTCTCTCGCTGTCGTGTGGATCCCACCAGTCGGCGCCATCTTCCTCCGCCGCAGCCGCTGACGCGCTGGCCCCACGCGTCAGCGCCGTCTCCTACCTCCAGCCGTAGCCGAGCAGGACACCGCGCCGCCGTGCCGCGCCCGGACTCCCCTGCTTGGAGCGCACGTCGAGGCCGCCTAGCCCCTTTATAAGCCGCCGCCAACTCCTCCTTCGAGCCGTAGCCCCAACCCTAGCCGAAACCCTAGCGCCGCCGCCAAGCTTCCACGCCGCCGCCAATCCAACGCTCCGCCGCGCCTTTGCCGCCAAGAGCTTGCCCCGGAGCTTCGCCGCAAGGTGAGGAAGTCGCCAAGCGTTTTTTCCCTCTCTCTATCGCCTTCCCGCACGCGTGCGACCTCGTCGGAGTTCCCAACCCGCCGCCGCTCGTCGCCAGCCGCCACCGCCGCGCAACCTTCGAGCAGAACCCCCAAAATCGACTCCCCGTTGTCTCCTCTACCCCTAGGACCAAACGCGACGAGAAACCGAGCCCCCTAGCCCCGAGCCGAGCCGATTCCGGCGAAGCGCCGCCGCACGCGCCGCCGCGACGGCTGAACTCCGGTGACCTTAAGCCCCGATCTGTTCTGAGCCGTTAGATTCAAAACCGACGGCCAGATCTGAAAACCGATCTAAACCGAGCCGGTTCACCGTGAACCCGTGAACCACGGTTCATGGCCGGTCCACGGTCCGGTCCACGGTGACGTCAGCCCACGTCAGCTCCCTGCCACCGCCGTGCCTGTTTTGCAAAAGAGGCCCTGCAGTTTTCGAAAATCAACCCGCGGTCCAGCGCAGTTCAAAAGTATTTACAACTAAGTCCTTCTTCTTTCGGTTTAGCCCCTGCTCTTTTGAAAAATAGTGCCCGCCGTCCTGAAAGTCGTTTTTACGCCGCAGCCCTCGTGTTTTTATACGAAATTATGTTTTAGGTCCCTGGTTTCTTTCAAAAACACCCCTGGAAGCCTAAAACCTTTACCAGCAAGCCCTTAGAGCCCGTTTTAAGCGCAGTTTCTCCGTTTTAACTCCGGTTTGAGTGATTTTCGCGCTCACGTGTTCGTAGTGAAGCGTAGAGTAGTTCTAAAGCCTTCTTTTCATCTTTTGTTTATGTTTGGTGTACTGTTCTAATTAAATATCTTGTTTGCATGTATGTGTGGATGCTTGTGTGGTGATCGATGTGAGTAGTGGCCGAGCCGTTCGAGTTCGCCGACGATCCCGTTCCCGAAGAGCAGGTGCAGCAACAGTTCTCTGAGGAAGGCAAGAATAACACGGACCATCCTTGTTACCTATACACCGATTAATCACGTAAATCATGTGCATGAGTCTAATACTGTTAACCATTAAGGATGTTCCTAGTCTTTACCTTATTCCTTGTTACCCGGGGTTTTATGCATTATGTTTAGCCTATGCTACGCGCTGCAACCAACATTTATTTTTAATGTCAATATTGAATTAATGGTTCACTTCAATGATGGTTAAAAGATGCTTTTTAGCAACATGGTTCGGGGAACTAGAGCATGTGTTATGTGCTTTGTTCTAGTGTCTCTATAAGGTTTGATCTAGGGAGTTAGAGCATGTGCTTTGTGCTTTGTTCTAATGTCTCTCCATAAGGTCCGGTTCTTAAAGCGACAACCCAGGAACCTGTTCGCCGCCATTGGAACTATAATGGCTCTGGTCTTGGATAACTAGCTTGTACGTCTCTAGCTCGCCAGTGGTTACCGAAAGGCGTATGTGGGTTGCATGGGTGAGAGTATAGTTTGATCCATCGAGGACGGTTTTATCCGTTGGCTATGCCCCGTTAGGCAAAGTCCCGTGATGTAAGCGCCGATGTACGGCAGCTTCACACGTTGCGATGATTGCGCTCTCGCTCTGGACGCCATTGACCCCCTCATGTTGCGCCCTGAGCGTACGTCAATCTTGATGCCTCGGGTTATGCTGCCTATGTTGAACCAAAACGGCTACTGTGCTTGTTAGGGTGTTTTGTGAAAGTCCTCGTAACATAAGTTCTTTTGGATTTATGTGACCGGCGGGTAAAGGGCGAAACCTCTGCAGAGTGTTGATCTATCATGATAGCCGTGCTCACGGACACGAGCGGCCTGGATCCTTTTTGATTAGAAGATGACAGTAGTGGTTGATATTGGTTTGTTCTATAATCACTTATACCTTATTAATGGGTTTATACTTGGGTTCTACTCATTTGTAGTAAATTGGATGATAATAAAATGAAACAACTAAAAGTGCTACTGCAGTTTAACCCTGTCCAGCCTTTTGTCCTTGCATAACCCGTGTTATACTTGTTAAGTAAGATGGTTTACTTATACTTGCAACTATTCAACAAAATCCCGGATGGGTAACACATGGAGCATTGAATGATCAGTCGCTTGCTGAGTTTCCGGAGGATCTGCCGTACTTCTAGCTGTGTTCAACCAGTCGGTGTCCCTGTGGACTTGAGGCTCTACTAGTTATGAACGTTTAAATAATATTTAGACTTCCGCTGTGTTATTTGTTTAAGACTATGTTTGGTGTTAAACTCTGATATAAACTATTTTATTCGAGCATTGTGTTCTCTGTGATTCAATATTTGTAATTTATATGTGATCTGTGGACATCCTGGGCACACATATGGAAGCATTCGGATTTCTTGGAAATCTGGGTGTTACAGCCGCTGCCTCCGCCTCCGCCGCCGTTGGAGCTCCTCGATCCTCCGCCGCCGGCCGGTCTCGTCCTCCGCCGCGATCTCCTCGACAACGCCGCCGCCTCCTCATCGTCGAGCTCCTCGTCGTTGCTGCCTCCTCCTCGTCGCCGCCTTCGCCACCTCGTTGTCTAGCTCCTCGTCTTCGCCGAGCTCGTCATCGCCGCCGCCGGAACCGTCGCCGCCGCCACCGCCTCCCCGTCTGTAAGCCTCGTCGGGCTGACGTCAGCACAATTCGTGATGACGTCAGCTATTTTTAATTTAGGTTTTATTTTAATTAGAATTACAAGTAATTACAATTAATTGGAAAATAGCCCCTGCAATAGTAGTATAATTACAAATTAGTCCCTGGATTAGTAGGTTTATTACAAATTAGCCCCTGGAATTTTAGTATTGGTAGAAATTAGCCCCTGGATTACTACTAATATTACAAATTAGCCCCTGGATTACTAGGTTTATTACAAATTAGCCCCTGGATTACTAGTAATATTACAAATTAGCCCCTGAATTACTAGTAATATTACAAATTAGCCCCTAGATTAGTAGGTTTATTAAAAATTAGCCCCTGGATTACTAGGTTTATTAGAAATTAGCCCCTGAATTATTAGGTTTATTAGAAATTAGCCCCTGCATTACTAGTTTAATTAGAAATTAGCCCCTGCATTACATGGTTAATTTGAAATTGGCCCCTGAATTACTAGTTTATTAGATAAGCTCATTGTGTTACTCTTAGCATTCCGAATGGATGATGGACGTGAAAACCTCGATGAGTTCATGAGTCATCTGATCAGAGGAGACAATTTCGAATTACCACCTGAACAAGATCTACCCGGAGGCGAGTATGATTGCTGCCAGTATTTTAACGTGACAGGTGATGGTGATGAGGCTGCTCCTTCTAACTCTAAGGAAGAAGATGTACCCGAGGTATATATACACACAACTTTTAGTTCATACTTAGGATCATTTATTTAGGAATGGATATCTTCTCAGGCTTCGATGTCTGGTCAGAAATGTAAACGAAGCACTAAAGCAAAGATGATAGGGAAAATCATCATTAGAGAGATCGACGAAGAAGGTGCCCCGAAAGCTCCAGAGGATGCAAGGACAAAGTTTGTCTATCAGGCAGGATACATTGTCAGGGAGACCATCCCCATCAGTTTCAAAGCTTGGAAAAAGGTTTAGGGGATTGAATCTACAGATGTAGTACCTGAACAAGAGAAAGAGATGTGCTCGGAGCAGTTGTTGTCGCACTTCACACTTCCAGATGGAGAAAATATTAAGGAGCAAGTGAAGAAGTTCGCCTTGAAGAAAATGGCGATTGCTTTTCAAACATTCAAGAAGAACTTAAAAAAAGATTATATCAAGAAAGGGACAACACCTAACTTTGAAAATAAGTTCCAGAAGCTTCGTCCACACTGGGATCAATTTGTCCAAAACTGTCTGTCAGAAGACAGAGCTGCTTTGAGAGAGCAAAACAAAGCCAACGCGAGAAAAAAGATTCACTCCCACCATACTGGACAAGGTGGGTATAGGAAGGCTATTCCAAAGTGGGATAACATGGAAAAGGATCTGATCAAGAAAGGATTCACCCCGCGGACCCTACATTGGCCTGAAAGAGCGAAGTGGTACTATTTTGCACATGGCGGGACTGTTGATATGACTACTGGAGATTTGATCCCGTCAGATTCATTGCGAGCAATAGTAGATAGGCTCGAGGCAGTGCTAAAGGCTAAGAAAGAAGGAATTTTCACACCAAATCGGGAGAAAGATGAGCTATCGTACGCCCTAGGGACTCCTAAACACACCGGGCATGTGCGAGGCATGGGTGTAGTTCCATGGAAGCATGGCTTCTCTGCAGATCTCGAGACTTACAGAAGTAGAAGCCGAAGCAAGGCTGAAAATGAAGCGAAATTACGTGCACTAGAAGAACGAGTCTCTGCACTAGAAGAGCAAATCTCCCCCATCAGCCCCACCTCCAATGTCCCGTCTAGTGTTGAATCCAGGGAGTTACCTCAAAGCTATTCCGTGGACTTTATCACCGAAAGGCAACCATGCGAGCTTCATACTCCCATAATCGGAAATAAGACGAAAGCAGTAGCACATGCTGTTGCTGAGGTCCCTGTTGATGGCGGGGTGATACATGGCATTCCAATTCCCCCAGGATATGCAGGGGTCAATGTTGATAGGGTCATACCCGGGTGGGAGGACCTCGACCTCTAAATCAAAGGAGGCGATGGTGAGAATGTGTTAGGTCAAGCGTTGCACAATTGGATATGTTGGCAGAAGAAGTATATCATATTTCCACGTTTGACCATAACAGAATCATCGGGACAGGACACTGGGATAAGATCACCACCGACTTTAGATGTAACGCCCCGAGCAAAGATCCACAGACACCTCTAGATCTAATTCATCAGCAGCCTACTCAAATGGAGCCTCCTCCACCTCCTACTAAAGACAAGGATGCGCAGCCTGCTGGAACAGATCCGAGCGTTAGCTCACCTGCGCCTCCTACAAAATCTACAAATGCACCAATACCTGCACCAAAGGATGCAAGGAAAATTGGTGGCAGAAGCAGAATTAGGATCCAACCACCTCTTGTGCCCCCGCCTCCTAAGGAGAAGAAGGAGGCTTGGGAGAAAGCTCCTAAGAAACCACCTCCCGTGCCGCAGAAACTGGCTTCACCGCCTAGTCAGAAGACCACGCCCGAGATGACTCGAAAGCAATTCACTGCGTGGCAGAAGCAACAACATGCGAAGAAGCAACAGGAGACGAAAAGTCCCTTATCGGATTATGACCGTCAAATAAAAAAGGCAACCCAGCGTAAGAGAAAGGCGTCGAGCATTCCACAGCTTGATATGCAGAAGAATCAGTCAATCCCACCTCTCAAAGTGCTATCAAATGAGGACCAAGCTCTCGTTGATTTTGTCTGCGACACAAGGCTCACCAAAGCACAACTACGAGGCGAGGATCATATCCCAATTCATCCTGGAGCTGAAAGAACTCAATTTGAATTGAAGAAACCTCTAGTGTTTGAACACCAACTCAAGGATCTTCCAACAAGGATGTGTAATCTCCATAGTTGGTACATGAAACAATCTGCAAACGGCCAATGCTACCTAACTCTTCGTATAAGAGACGAGCATTATTTTCGAGGGGTGGATGAGATAAATATTGAGTTCTCGGAATTCTGGTTTCTGTTCAATCAGGACGCCCTCGACAAATCACTCATCAGTGCATGGGTTTTGTAAGTCTTTCATCTCATTTATGTTCCATCCATCTATTCATTAATATTTTTCACCATCACATTTATAATTTGATTGTCTCGTGTAGAATGGAACAACAAGTTTGCCAGAGAAAAGGCTTTAAAAACCTTGGCTTCATGGACCCAAATGTGATCCACGAATATACTGTCAAGAACATCCCAAACTCGACCACGAAGAATATATGGAAATTCTTAGATAAACAGAAAAATGTGATTTCATACTGTTTCCGTACAACACAAGGTGAGTACTTCAACTTTTACGTATCATCAAATGTCCTAGCAACCAATATATATAACATAGTATGCGTCTTTCACTACACAGCTTCCATTGGATGCTCTTCGTTATAGAGCTCCAGAGAAGCTTGGTCATAGTCCTTGACCCAAAGAAGAAGGGACAAGAAGAACTCCAAGACGTCATCGACCTCATGAACAAGTCATGGGCTCGCTTTCAGGAAGAAAGTGAAGGTCCATTTAAAGAGCAACTCCATATCAAGCTAGACTTTCCGGTAACAACTCTATTATAATATTTAGCGTCATTTGTGATATCTGTTTATACGCAATAGCTATTTTTAATAACACTTTTGCATTCCACATAAGTGTATGAGACAGGAGCACGGGAATAACCTGTGTGGCTACTATGTGTGCGAGTTTATTCACCGGTTTGTATGACCGACGGGCGTAATGAAGCCAGATAAATTCGAGGTATGTCAGGCATATGATCAAATTCAATTATAAGACTTGTATATCGATATGTTTAATATATTTGTTTAATCTGACAGCAATGGCGTATGGAATAATGCCTCCTCCCTATGGACGGAGTCAAGGCCGTACAAGAACAACTTTGCGGATTCCTGATAGATGAGGTCATTAACCCTAAAGGCGAATTCCACAACGATGGATCCTTCTACCAACCAGACATAGGAATCCAAGATGAAGACAAAGCGTGGCCATAATTTTAAACATTTCGATATATGACTTATGTATGTAATACGTCGGGTTATGCACACACACACACACACACACATATATATATTGGTTCAATTATGCTAATCTTATAAGTACAAGAATACACGTAGGAACCACTACTGCGTATAGGAACGTAACATGTAAAAAAACTAGAAAAAAACAAAAACAGGAACTTCTAAAATAAAAAAAGGGCGGGCTGGAACATTTAGTACGGGTTGGTGTTACCAGCCGATACTAAATGACCTGGGCCCAAGGCGCCCCTATTGTTGCCGCGTGGCATCACGTTAGTACCGGCTGGTAACACCAGCCGGTACTAAATGGCGTCTGTTAGTACCGGCTGGTGTAGCCGGTACTAATGGGCTGCCCATTAGTACCGGGAGCTCGGTACCGTGCGCATAACCGGTACTAAACCAGCTTTGCGCCCGGTACTAAAGATGGGTTCTCCAGTAGTGAATACCTCAAAGATATTTTGGGAAATAAGAGGACTTTGCCACACACTAAGATGGTACAGCTGACCGAAGAGTGTAGCGCCGCTATACTCAATTCTATTCCGCTGAAGAAGAAGGATCCAGGCTGTCCCACAATTGCATGCTCAATCGCGACTCAGAACTTCAAGAGAGCTCATTGTGACTTGGGGGCAAGTGTCAGTGTGATGCCCAAGGATGTCTTCGAGAAGCTTAAGCATGTGCAACTGGCCCCTACAGCTATGTGTTTGCAACTGGCGGACCAATCAGTTCGCTACCCAACTGGGATTGCAGAGAATATACCAGTGAAAGTCCGGGGATTTCTCATTCCCGTGGACTTCGTCGTCTTGGACATGGAGGACGATTCCAAGACATCACTCATACTTGGGAGACCGTTCTTGAGTACTGCAAATGTGAGAGCAGGAGATATCAAGTTCAATATCAACGGGGACACAGAAACCTTCACCTTCTCACCCAAGGTGGAGAGCTATCACTAAGTCAGTGTGGTGGAAACACCATCACGAGAGCCAGATGTTCCATTACACCCGTCAATTGAAGCAATAGTTCAGGCATTGGAGTTACTCACCTTGCGAAGGCTAAAGAAGCTCCATGACCGAAGGAATGCATGTCGGAGGATTCAAGGTAAGCAAGTTCTAGAAAAGGAATTGAAAGACGTTGAAATAGAAGCACTGTCTACTCGAAAGGTTTGGCGGGAGAAAAAGGGATTACCAAACCCATCTCCGAACGATAGTACCCCAAGAAGCTCGGAGCGTCCCGTTGAAGACGGAGAACTTAAAGCTCGTCCCGCTAAGGACGTTAAAACGAAGCCCTCACCACAAGGTATGTGGTATGTATCCATTTCTGCATAAGCATATAGGATAGTGTTATTTTGTGCATTTCATTTTAATTCCAAATTCATGGCATGTTTAAATTTTGAATTGAATAAGTGTGAGTTTAAATTTTGAAATTATAAATGCTTCTAAAAAAACAAAACCCATGCCTTAAGTGGAGGCCTTTCGGCCCCACTTGGCACTCAATTAAATGGAACCATGCACATGCATGTGACTTACTTGCAAGAGAGACCACTGACGAAGTGACGCACCAAATGGTGCAACCTGATGGCCGATCGGCTCCAGCAAGGTCGTCCGGCCTCCCTCTCGGCCGTTGGCGTCCCATCCTCAACCACCGAGCACTATACATAGGAATCTACGCAGTAGAAGGAAGACGTGGCTGCACCGTCACCACTACCAGGCAGATCGGCCTGTAGATGGCTGGCCGGCCTCCCCTCTCCTTCGCTCTATAAAAGCCGACGCGAGTGACCTCTCCAAATGCACCATTTCAAAGTCAGTGAGAATTTCACTCTCTCCCTTCTCCTTTCTTCACATTTCCATGTGCCTAATAAGTTTCTTTGGAAATTAATTAGAGTACTTAATTTTTCCTTCCACCTTAAAAAAAATTCACGAGTGATTTGTTAATTACTCACACCAAAAAGAATTTCCAAACAAGAACGTTTGTGGTGGTGAACAACCCCACAAGGACGGTTAACGACTAATCCCTGACTACTAACCCCCCCATATTCCTTCGGGTATTGTGCTTTTACTAATCTTTTGTAGGAAATATGTGGGGAGCTACAAGGAATGCTGCCAAGAAGGTCGTTCGGAAGCTGAGTTCCGGCTCCCGGCATTCGGGGTCAGGCTCTTCCAAGGATCGGATGTCAGTGGACTCTGTTCACCAGACATCAGACCCCCAAGAAGACACCGTCACCGAAGTGCCGCGGTCATGACTTCGTATTCGAGTGATGACCATGATAGAACATATCGTGGTCCGCACTCTGTACGAACAAGAGGGTCTTGATTTACTCAGGAACCAGAGTTTTGGACACCACAAGACCTTCAACAACGTGCTGCTTATCAAGACTGAACTTGGACATGATATGGATCGCGCCTTCAGATATGCTGGCTGGGACAACTTCGTCAGCATCACGGAGACAGGTTCGAAATTTCTAACTATGGAGTTTTTTATGTCTCTGAATTTTGAATTTTCACCATGGGAAACTCGAATTCATTTTTCATTTTTCAATGAGGAATTTGTGATGAGCCCAAAAGAAATGAGTATCGCTCTTAGTTTTCAAAAATGTTATCTTTTGGATCCAAATGTTTTGGTGAATGACCACGAGTATGATCGTAATACTTGGTGGGACGCTATTTCTGATGACCCTGTCAGCAGTAAGAATAGCATCACTTCCATTCATAATCCCACTCTTTGATTTTTGGCAAAATTGCTCGTGATGAATGTTCACCCTCGTGCTGATTTGCGTCTTTGCAATAATTCGGATTTGGTCTGTCTCTTTGCCTTTGCTAAAAAGATTCGGTACTCCTGGCCATGAGTCTATTGGATTACTGGCAAAAGTTGATCCATGGGAGGATGTCCATCGACATAACCTCATTGGTTACGCGCATTGCCGCGCATGTCGATGTGTTGTCAAACACCCAGGTCGCTTACATGCCAATGATCAAGGAGTACATAAACAGCATTGGGTTAGATCATTTCATGCAAGGGCACTTGATGCGTGAGGAGGCAGATGATTCTCTTTACATGTGTTATCCCAGGTACGATGTGGAGGTCGAGCTTCTAAACTCGAAACTCGCATTATATTCGGTCAAGAACCTAACCTTGCAGATGAGACGAAGGGAACCAGCCTGTCACATTGTCCCGGATCCTCTGATGACACCACGACGAGCCCGACAAGCCACCGGAGACGAGGCAGGATCATCGAGAGTACCACAGCCGTCACCATCACAGATGGAGGAAACGGATGCACCACTGCATCCAGACCCTACTACCGCCAACATGAACTTCGAACAGACGTACGACTACTACTCGCAGCAAGGGGCGAATCCATATGGCATGCCTCGCTACCGCCAAGGTTTCTACTACCCTACAGGTATGAGTTCTGGTCCGCAGTTTGGACCTTCTACATCAGCACGGTTCGACTTCGAGAACCCGATCACATAGGAACTCTCGACGCTCAGCAACCAGATAGGCGAGATCAGTCAAGAGCAGCAGAGGTTGCGAGATGAGATGGCACACAACATCGATCTGACCCAAGAAAGTTGGGGGATGGCCAACTCCATGCACTACGACATCTCGAGCGTCTTCCGCCACTTGAACCTCGACCCCAACCAACAGTATTGAGCTTCATTCAAGCTTGGGGGAGCTTCAGCATGACCAGGTAAGTTGTCCAACCCATCTTCGTTCCAATCATTTGAATGCCATGAGTATCTTTTTCCTTTCTTTCATTTTTTATACTTACTTAATAATAATAATGATAATATATATAATATATATATTATATATATAATAGTAATATAGATAACCAGTTGAATAAAAAAACATATGTGTGGAAATCCGTATGATCTTTTTGGAGATGATGAATGGTTGGTCTGCTTATCCATGCAAATGCCTTGTATATGACCTGTTACTCCTTTAGTACTTGAGTTTATCGGCATTTGGTGAACATATATGTTTACCTCGTGGGAAGCATGAGCTACATTTCATAATCTAAGTTGTTGAGAAGTTTCATATGGTTGAATCTAGAAAAGAACTGCATGCTTACTAGGGTACCTCTTGGATACTTATAAAATTCTATTCATGGTATTATGTTCCCTGATGGTTTACATGACCTATCCAGAGCCACAAAGTTTACATTCTAGCCACCATATGCAACCTTATGTTATTTTGAGTCTTGTCGAATCTTGAGTCTGCTCGAGAAGGTGCTTATCATTTACTGGTCTTTCTCCTTTGCGTACTCATTGTCTGCTAGCCTCAAAAATATGTTCGGCAAGTCAATTGCCCAATCCGGGAATTGACTTACACCTCTTCACTGAACAAATTCCACCATTCAGCCCAAAATCTCCACCGTGTACCTATCCACTTCAGACATCTTCATGAAATACTCCAGAAAAGTCATTACCTGCCAACAAAAGAGTGGATAAAATATATATATATATCTCTTCATTAAAAAAAAGAGAGAAAGAAGATCCACACTCTCCAAAAGGGAAAAAAATAAGGTGTACAAAAAGATCCAAGATTTCCACGCGTGAATACATTCTCTCCTCCTCCCCGAAAAATTATGAATTTTAAAGAACAGAACTTGATGAGTACCAACTCTGGCGAACCATCCTTCGGCTCGACAATAAAGGTAACTAAGGTATGCAACTTTCATCTTTCCTACAAGCTCTACATATCAGCCTTAGAATAGGAAGATGATGGTGAGGTATACTTATCCACATCTGTGGCGGACCACTCCAAAATTATTCTAAGTACCCAAGGACCACTAACCAAGTAGTCCGGCACTTAATCCGGAATAAGCTGGAGCGCCGTCAGATTATACCCAATTAACCACATACTTTCACGATCGAAACAACACGCGCACCCACACGAAGGTGAGTCCCAGAAATTACAACATTCCACAAGTGCAACTTAACATAAACAATCTCAACAAGTTATTACAAACCAAGTCTGAATTTCAAATGGAAGTACGAGAGTTCATTGCAGCGGAAATAAACTAACGAGGTACATAGCAACACCATAATGAAGCCGTCCATGGAGCTACTCCTCCCGCTCCTCGGTACAGGACAGAACCCCCTCGACATGCCAGCCAGGAGGAACCTGGGCAGGCCAAGAGACAGCATTCACCGTCTCATCCAAAGTAGTACCTGAAATAAAAGCCACAAGCAAGGCTGAGTATACTAATACTCAGCAAGGCTTACCCGTCAGGTGAAAGCTACATCACCGGCTCCTAGACATGAGAGGCTTTTGGCTGGTGGGTTTGTTTTGCCAGAAAGCGACTAAGAGTGGATCCTTATTTTCATGATTTTAGCATCAATTTCTAATAATGTTAACCATTCTAGATTAGCAACCTTTCTAAGCATACAAGTGGTGCAATACAATTTAGTGTAAACAACAAGTTCATCGTCCTCATAGTTCCACTTGTTACTCAATGCAGCACAGTGGTCAAGTAGTCTCATTAACCGCGAGAAGCGGACAATTCGAACCGAATTTCACTACCTGGCTAGGGAAAACCCAACACACATGGATAATGCCTGCTATAAAAGGCACAAACAATATCCAACCTTTCCCTTCAATCCATAGTTCGGCGCCGGGTCCATTCCCTTAGGATACAAGGAATCATGCTGACGGGGAATACGACGGGCACGAGGAGGACGATTACCGTCTGGTTCGGAGTCACCGCCATAGTCCCTCTAGAGGTCCGTGATCGTCACGTTGAGGCCGTCGAGGCAAGCCAGGATGGTGTCGAGGGTGTTCCGAGTAGCAGCTTGAGCAAGGTCGATCTGATCGAACCACTCGTTGGACGAAGTGACCGTCGAATCCAGGCGTTCGTGCATCGTCTGGATGTCCGTGGTGAGGCCATCAACCTAGGCCTGCATGGTTAGTAATCTGGCATCCTTTGCCTCGTCGTCTCCTGCAATGGTTAGAGAAAAGGCAGCAGCAAACAAAAGACAACAAGGTGTAGTACAGGCTCACAAGGCGCTCAACTATCATGTTGTTATCAAGTTCTTATTCGTTCTTACCAAGCACACAGAGGGGACCTGCAACCAACAAGTAGTACTTGTGAAAGATTGGAGGAGCGATTGCCTGGGGACCCGGAAATCCGCTCGTCGGAGAAATATGTGGAGTTCTGGGTAGGCTGCACTCAGTACAAGGGTTAGCACAATCAAAACAATAATGCAAAGTTGAATTATAGTGCTAACACGGTACGACTTGTTGCTGAACAAAATATCACAAACGGGGGTAAGCGTGGCTACAAGGCACGATGGTGAAACTTAGAGAACTAGTACAATGGCAGTGTCGTAATAGTACAGCAGATTTCCCCGAAAAGGCACCAGTAGGAATCACAGTTCATTTGGATTTTCTTTTTTTTCTATTTTTTTGATATTTTTCTCACAACTAGGAGCACCAGAATAGGAACCACAGCAAGTTTCAACTAAAACAGAGATCGGATGTGGTCTACAGAAAATCAAACATGTTTGCCGGAAAAGGTCCAAACACTGTAATCAATTTTTTCAATTATGCTCCTGATTTTTTTTGAATTTTTTGAGAAACCACACCGACCTCTGGGGGTGTGGGGAGGCTTGTCTCGGAGTTGGGAATCTGCTGTAAAAATCTGAGCCGAAACAGAGTTACGAGCGAAAAGTTATGCCCGTTTTACCGAAGGTACCTCAAGTAAGGGTTTCGGCGACACAACTCGATGGCGAACGCAGCGGTGAAATCTGGTGGGGTGGGGGTGCTTGGTGGGTTGCGCGTTGGAACTGGTGGGGGGTTTGCTATAAGGGTCTGTTGCTCTCTCTGGTGCGCATGTTTCGGCTCTGATGCCAGCTGTGGCGGTCCACTCTGAAATTATTCCAAGTTAAGTACCCATGGACCACTAATCAAGTAGTCAGGCACTTAATCCGGAATAAGCGGGAGCGCCGTCGGATTATACCCGATTAACCACGTACTTTCACGATCGAAACAACATGCGCCCACACAAAGGTGAGTTCCAGACATTACAACATTCCACAAAGTCAACTTACATAAATAGTCTCAACAAGTTATTACAAACCAAGTTAGAATTTTAATAACAGTACGAGAGTTCATTGCAGCGGAAATTTAACTAACGACGATACATAGCAACACCATAATGAAGCCGGCTATGGTGCTACTCCTCCCGATCCTCGGCAGAGGTGGCACCTGGACAGGACAAGAGACGGAATTCACCGCCTCCTCCAAAGCGGTACCTGAAATAAATGCCACAAGCAAGGCTGAGTATACTAATACTCAGCAAGGCTTACCCGTCGGGTGAAAAACTACTTCACCGACTTCTAGACATGAGAGGCTTTTGGCTGGTGGGTTTGTTTGCCAGAAAGCAACTAAGAGTGGATCCTTACTTTCATGATTTTAGCATTAATTCTAATAGGGTTAACCATTCTAGATTAGCATCCTCTCTAAGCATATAAGTAGTGCAATAAAATGTAGTACATACAACAAGTCCATCGTCCTCAAGTTCCACTTGTTACTCAATGCAGCACAGCGGTCAAGCAGTCTCATTAACCACGAGAAGCGGACAGTTCGAACCGAATTTTTGCTACCTGGCCAGGGAAAACCCAACACACACGGATAATGCTTGCTATAAAAGGTACAAGCACTTCCCAACCTTTCCCATCGATCCACAATTCGACGCCGAGTCCATTCCCTTAGGATAAAGGTTTACCGTTTCACTCACGGCATCACACATATATCCACTTGTGTACGGCAAGGGAAACAAAATATTTCCAAGGAGAGATGGCTATCGGCCCTAGCTGTTTCAATCTGGTACCGGGCTTACTGATTCCCATAGGTCGGCATGTGCGTGGTACGTTCAAAAACTTGACACACAGAACCACATGTTCCGACCTTAATCCAATTATCATACACGGACGGGAGATCTACACATACCATCCCGCCCGTCCAACCTTATGATTCCAACATAAGTAAAGACAAGCAACTCCTATATCTCTCGAGTGATAGGAAATCACCCGACTTGTAATGGTCCTAAAGCATTGCTCTATCGACCCTACCATACTAGTATTTCAAGACATAGGTACTACAATTATGCAACTAGGTGTAACACCCTAAAAATGCCCTATTTAAAATATAGTAATTAATTGGCTTTTTATATTCAAGTGCTCATAAATAATGTAGGAAAAATAAAAATTTTGAATAATTAAAAGCAAATATAGGAAATAGAAACCTTATTGTTGCATTCATGCTGGTGCATTTATTTTTTATTGTTGAATTCAAATTTTAATTCGAATTTGAATTCAAACGAGTGTTTGAATAAAAGAAAAACCTTTTCTTTTTCTCTCTTTTTCCTTCTTCCTTTTCAGCCCAGCAGCCCAGCTCATTTCCTCTTTTCTCGCGGCCCATCTTCTCTCTTCTTTTCCCGCGGCCCAGCTACCTTGCGCCAGCCCACTGCGCAGCCCAGCCCAGCCAGCGCCGCACCCTCTCTATCTTCCGCTGCGGCTGACAGCGCGGCCCCACCTGTCGGCGCCCTCTTCCACCGCCAGCAGCGCCGCGCCCGCACTCCGCCTGAGTCGCTGACCGCCTGGGCCCACGCGTCAGCGCCATCTCCTACCTTCAGCCGTAGCCGAGCAGGACACCGCGCCGTCGTCGAGTTCGCCTCGCGCACGCCTTCCGCCCGACTTGGAGCGCACGCCTAGGACTCTCCTCGAGCCCCTTTATAAGCGCCGCCTCCCCCTCGCCCAAATCCCAAACCCTAGACGCCGCTTCCAAGCTCGCGCCACCACTAACCCTAGCTCCGAGCCGTCGCGCCGCCGAGCCACCGTCTCGCCGCCGCTTTGCCGCCTAGAACCACACCAGGAGCTTCGCCGCGAGGTAAGCAACACGCCAGGCCCAAAAGCCCTTCTTTTCCCCGCTCTGCAGTGCGCACACGCGCTCGTCGGAGCTCTCCACCCGCCACCGCTCGTCGCCGGCCTCCACCTTTACCCAATCCTCGAGTAGAACCCCCAAAATCGACTCCCCGTCGTCTCCTCTACCTCTAGGACCAAACGCGGCGAGAAAAAGGAGCTTCCTAGCCCCTAGGAGTCGTTTTTACTCGTTAGCCCTCGGGTTTTTATACGAAATTATGTTTTAGGTCCCTGGTTTCTTTCAAAAACACCCCTTGAAGCTTAAAACCTTTACCAGCAAGCCTCTAGAGCCCGTTTTAAGCGTAGTTTCTCCGTTTTAACTCCGATTTGAGTGATTTTCGCGCTCACGTGTTCGTAGTGAAGCGTAGAGTAGCTCTAAAACCTTCTTTTCATCCTTTGTTTATGCTTGGTGTACTGTTCTAATTAAATATCTTGTTTGCATGTATGTGTGGATGCTTGTGTGCTGATCGATGTGAGTAGTTGACGAGCCGTTCGAGTTCGCCGACGATCCCGTTCTCGAAGAGCAGGAGCAGCAGCAGTTCCCTGAGGAAGGCAAGTATAACACGGACCATCCTTGTTACCTATACACCGATTAATCACATAAATCACATGCATGTGTCTAATACTGATAACCACTAAGGATGTTCCTAGTCTTTACCTTATTGTTTACCCGGGTTTTATGCATTATGGTTAGTCTATGCTACGCGCTGCAACCAACATTTATTTTTATGTTATATTGAACTAATGGTTCACTTCAATGATGGTTAAAAGATGCTTTTTAGCAACATGGTTTGGGGAACTAGAGCATGTGCTGTGTGCTTTGTTCTAGTGTCTCTATAAGGTTTGATCTAGGGAATTAGAGCATGTGCTTTGTGTTTTGTTCTAATGTCTCTCCATAAGGTCCGGTTCTTAAAGCGGCAACCTAGGAACCTGTTCGCCGCCGTTGGAACTATAATGGCTCTGGTCTTGGATGATTAGCTTGTACGTGTCTAGCTTGCCAGTGGTTACCGAAAGGCGTATGTGGGGAACATTCGTGAGAGTATAGTTTGATCCATCGAGGACGGTTTTATCCGTTGGCTATGTCTCGTTAGGCAAAGTCCCGTGATGTAAGCGCCCGATGTACGGCAGCTTCACACGTTGCGATGATTGCGCTCTCGCTCTGGACGCCATTGACCCCCTCACGTTGCGCCCTGAGCGTACGTCAATCTCGATGCCTCGGGTTATGCTGCCTATGTTGAACCAAAACGGCTACTATGCTTGTTAGGGTGTTTTGTGAAAGTCCTCGTAACATAAGTTCTTTTGGATTTATGTGACCGGCGGGTAAAGGGCGAAACCTCTGCAGAGTGTTGATCTATCATGATAGCCGTGCTCACGGATACGAGCTGCCTGGATCCTTTTTGATTAGAAGATGAAGTTAGTGATTGATGTTGGTTTGTTCTATAATCACTTATACCTTATAAATGGGTTTATACTTGGGTTCTACTCATTTGTAGTAAGATAGATGATACTAAAATGAAACAACTAAAAGTGCTACTGCAGTTCAACCGTGTCCAGCCTTTTGTTCTTGCATAACCTGTGTTATACTTGTTAAGTAAGATGGTTTACTTACACTTGCAACTATTCAACAAAATCCCGGATGGGTAACAGATGGAGCAGTGAATGATCAGTCGCTTGCTGAGTTTTCGGAGGATCTGCCGTACTTCTAGCTGTGTTCAACGAGTCGGTGTCCCTGTGGACTTGAGGCTCTACTAGTTATGAACGTTTAATAATATTAAGACGTCCGCTGTGTTATTTGTTTAAGACTATGTCTTGTGTTAAACTCTGATATAAACTATGTCTTGTGTTATTCTGTGGACATCCTGGGCAAACATATGGAAGCATTCGGATTTCTTGGAAATCTGGGTGTTACAAAGTTGGTATCAGAGCCGTGCTGACTGTAGGATCACAGCCTAGATAGAACGGTCGATTAGAACCTGCTTAATCCTTGCTCTAAAAATTATTTTACCTCCTTGAGTTGAGTTTCTGTTGAAAAATGGTGTTCTATTCTACCTCTGTCCTTTTTGAAAATTTTCTAAGCTTTAATCTAAGGCCCTTCTCTAGTTTTCACTTTTATAGATGGCTCGACAGAAATAGACAGTCCGCAAGAGCACTGATGGCTATCTTCCACCCCGCATCGATGAGTACCCATTGGTGGCACGCAACCCGGATGCCTACGAGGAGCTTCTTAGGCAGTAGGTCGAAGAAGGGAATCCCGAGGAGCTAGAGACCGAGTCCGTGGTGTTAGAGCAACAACAAGAGAAGAATGAGGAGCTGCAGCACTAGTTGGAAGGACCTGCGCCACGCAGCCCAGAGTTCGGTGCACAGTCGCCACCACACAGAAGGACTCGATACAGTACCCTAGCTTACCGCACCACCATCGACCCTAAATGCTACCATAAGTTGTAATAGAGATCAAATAGAACGTTTTCGGGTCCAAAACTAGTCTAAGAGTGTCGAGTCTTGTGTGAACCATGCCTTTAAATGCTTGAATGAATTGTCATTATGCATATGTGTGATTTGGATCTTTGTGATGATTGTGATGAGCGTGGATGAAAGTCCGCAATCATCTAGTATTGGACTAAGGTATAAGGTATTTAATGGGTAGATAGTTGGGTTCCTAACCTCTCCTTTGCACATCATCTATTATCTTTCCTATCGCCTGAGTACCTTATCTTGTCAATGGATTGCTTCTGTTCTTGACACTGGTTCAGACATGACTGTGATTGTGAATGTTGGGATTTTGATTTGTGACAGATGGTTGGGACAAGAGGATAGACGGGTGGTGGCAATCAGAACCAGAACCAGAACCAGAACCAGCCGCCGACCATGGAGGATCTGGTCCGCTTGCAGACACAGACGATGCAACAGTTGACTCAGGTCATAGCTTTGATGCAGCAGAACCTGCAGAATCCACCTGTTCAGCCACCTCCCCAGCCCATCCGGGACAAGAGGGGAGAGTTCCTGAAGGGGCGCCCGCCAAAGTTCTCCCGCGCCAAGGACCCGATGGAAGCTGAAGACTGGATCAAGGCAGTGGAAAGACAGCTCGACATTGCTCAGTGTGATGACAGGGAGAAGGTGCTCTACGCCTCTGGACAGTTTCAAGGAGCCGCTCTCGACTGGTGGGTGGCATACCAATATGCGCAACCCAATCGCAACCAGATCACCTGGCAGCAGTTTAGTGACGACTTCCGTGCCCACCATGTGCCTGAGGGACTGATGGTCCTGAAGAAGAAGGAGTTCCTAGCCCTGATGTAGGAAGGAATGGGTGTCACTGCCTACCATGACAAGTTCCTCGAGCTGGCCCGCTACGCACCAGATGAGGTGTCGACAGATGAGAAGAGGCAAACTCACTTCCGGAATGGACTCCAAGATGTTTTACAGCTGCAGTTGATGTGCATCACCTTTCCAACCTTCGGCGGGCTGGTTGATGGTGCTCTGATGGTGGAGCACAAGCGTCGTGAGATTGAGGACAAGAAGAGGAAGCTCATGAACCAGCAATCTGGCAGCAACGTCCGCTCCCGCTACAACCCCCAGCAGGTGAATCAGCAGCGCACTCAGGGACAGTTAAGCCTTCAGAACCGTGGCCAGAACCAGCAACGTCACCAGTATGCGCCACCCCAGCAGCAACAGCAGTGCTACCAGAACGTGCAGCAGAACACTCAGGCTTCGCTCACCACCCAGGCTAACACCATTCCTGTCGGCCCAAGGGCGTGCTACCACTGTGGTGAATAGGGACATTACGCTAACTCTTGTCCCCGGAGGGTCCAGAACTCCACTGGTCAGAACAACAACCAGAAGGCAGGACCACAACCAACTCAGAATGGAAATCAACAGCAGGCACAGGGGAATCGTGGCCAGCAGAACTACGCTAGGGGCAAGCTCAACCATGTGAGAGCAGAAACTGCAGAAGGAGCCACAGATGTGGTAGTCGGTATGTTTCCGGTCAACTCACAACCTGCTACAGTTTTGTTTGATTCTGGGGCTTCGCATGCTTTTATATCTGCTGATTTCATGAAAAAGAACTTGATGCTTATGCGACCTATGGGGAACACCATGCTAGTTAACTCACCGGGGGGAGAACTTCGGGCCACATTACGTTGTCCTAATGTAGCAGTTAACATAAGGGGGGTAGACTTCTTAGCACACTCTATAGTCCTAAACTCTATCGGGATGGATCTGATTTTGGGAATGAGCTGGCTAGCAAAGTATGATGCCGTCATACAGTGTTCTAAGCGTGCAGTTCAGTTAGTGGCTCCATCAGGGGAGAAGATTGAGTATCAAGCAACCAAAACCACAGAGCCCGGTCAGGTCAATCAGGCTGAAGGCACAGAATTGAAGGACATTCGAGTGGTGAACGAGTATCCAGATGTGTTCCCAGATGAATTGCCAGGTATGCCTCCGGAACGTGAAGTTGAATTTGTTATTGAACTTATGCCTGGCACAGCACCCATAGCTAAAAGACCATATAGAATGGCGGTAAAAGAATTAAAGAAACTTAAAGAAGAATTGAGGGCCTTACTAGCTAAGGGGTATATTCGTCCTAGTTCTTCGCCTTGGGAGCTCCAGTGTTGTTCGTTGATAAGAAAGACGGGACACAGAGGATGTGCATAGACTATCGAGCCCTCAATGAGGTCACCATCAAGAACAAGTACCCGCTGCCAAGGATCGATGATCTCTTTGATCAATTGAGGGGAGCTTGTGTGCTCTCGAAGATCGATCTCAGATCAGGCTATCATCAGATGAGAATCTGGGTGACAGACATCCCTAAGACAGCTTTCACTACCCGGTAGGGTTTGTATGAGTTCACAGTTATGTCCTTTGGATTGACTAATGCACCGGCCTACTTCATGTATTTGATGAACAGCGTGTTCATGGATTATCTTGACAAGTTCGTCGTGGTGTTCATCGATGATATTCTGGTTTTCTCCAAGAATGAGGAAGAGCATGAGGAACATTTGAGGTTAGTGATGCAGAGACTCCGAGAACATCAGTTGTATGCTAAGTTGAGCAAATGTGAATTCTGGCTGAAGGAGGTATCATTCTTGGGCCATGTGTTTTCAAATGGAGGTGTCGCAGTTGATCTAAAGAAGGTCAGGGATGTTCTCAACTGGATTCCACCGCAGAATGTCAGTGAGATCAGGAGTTTTCTCAGAATGGCAGGCTACTATCGGTGTTTTATTGAGGGATTCTCCAAGATTGCTAAGCCCTTGCCATCATTACTAGAAAAGAATGCCAAGTTCGTGTGGACACCGCAGTGCCAAGCTAGTTTTGAGGAGTTGAAGAAAAGGCTGACCACTGCACCAGTACTGGTACTACCAGATGTTACTAAGAGTTTCTCAGTGTATTGTGATGCGTCTCGTCAAGGATTGGGATGTGTACTCATGCAGGAGGGCAGAGTTGTGGCATATGCATCCAGACAGTTGAGGAGACATGAGCTGAATTATCCGACACACGACCTGGAATTGGCAGCCGTGGTACATGCGTTGAAGATCTGGAGGCATTATTTGATTGGACACAAGTGCGACATCTATACCGACCACAAGAGCCTTAAGTATGTGTTCACGCAATCCGAGTTGAATATGAGGCAACGTCGTTGGCTTGAAAAAATCAATGACTTTGAGCTGGAGATTCATTACCATCCAGGGAAGGCCAACTTGGTGGCCGATGCTTTGAGTAGAAAGAGCCATGCGAACGTGCTGCCGGGTCAGCATTTGCCGGAAGAGCTTAGTAGGGAATTTGAACGCTTGAACTTAGGTATGGTAGCCAACGTGATTGAGCTAGAAGTGGAGCCAACTCTTGAACAGGAGATCCGAAAAGGTCACTTGGAGGATGAGGAAATCAAGGAATTGATAAAGAAGGTTGGGACAGATAAAGCGCCAGGATTCCGATTGGATGATCAAGGTACAGTGTGGTATGGTAACAGGATAGTGGTGCCGGATCAGCAGCATATCAAGGATGTTATCTTACGGGAAGCGCACGAGTCAGCATATTCCATTCACCTGGGAAGTACCAAGATGTACTTGGATCTCAAGGAAAGATTTTGGTGGTATGGTTTGAAGCGCGATGTTGCAGCACACGTAGCTCTTTGCGATGTATGCCAGAGAGTCAAGGCCGAACATCAGAGACCGGCAGGTTTGCTTCAGCCTATGAAGATACCAGAGTGGAAATGGGAAGAAGTGGGTATGGATTTTATAACAGGATTGCCCCGCACACAGAAAGGTTATGACTCTATATGGGTGATAGTGGACCGATTGACGAAGGTGGCTCACTTTATTCCCGGTCAAGACTACATATTCCGGTGCCAAACTAGTAGAGTTGTATATGGAGCGGATTGTATGTTTGCATGGGGTACCGAAGAAGATAGTGTCTGACCGAGGCAGTCAGTTTACGTCGCACTTTTGGCGTAAGTTACATGAGTCCATGGATACTAAGCTTCACTTCAGTTCCGCTTACCATCCGCAGACAGACGGTCAGACCGAGAGGACGAATCAGATACTGGAGGATATGTTGAGGGCATGTGCATTACAGTATGGGAGTAGTTGGGAGAAGAGTTTGTGTTATGCAGAGTTCTCGTATAACAACAGCTACCAACAAAGTCTCAAGATGTCACCATTTGAGGCGTTGTACGGAAGGAAGTGCAGGACACCGTTGTTTTGGAATCAGACCGGAGAAGGTAAAGTATTTGGACCTGAGGTCTTGAAGCAGGCAGAGGAACAAGTGCAGGTTATCAGGCAGAATTTGAGAACAGCACAGACACGACAGAAAAGTTATGCAGATGTAAGGCGTCGAGATCTCAGCTTCAAAATTGGCGACTTCGTCTATCTTAAGGTGTCACCAATGAGAGGTGTGAAGAGATTCAATGTCAAAGGCAAGCTAGCACCTCGCTACATTGGACCATTCAAGATATTGGAACGGAGAGGTGAAGTGGCTTATCAGTTAGAGTTACCAGAGAAACTGGCAGGAGTGCATGATGTGTTCCATGTGTCCCAGCTGAAGAAGTGTTTACGGGTGCCAGAGGAACAGATTCCGTTGGAGGAGTTAAATGTGCAGGAGGACCTTACTTATGAGGAGTATCCGGTTAAGATATTAGAGGAGTTCGAGAGAGTCACCAGGAACAAAGTGATACGTATGTGCAAGGTTCAGTGGAATCGTCATACCGAGGATGAGGCAACCTGGGAACGGGAGGATGATCTCAAGGCAGAATATCCACATCTCTTCCAATCTACGTCCAAATCTCGGGGACGAGATTCATCTTAAGGGGGGTAGGTTTGTAACACCCTAAAAATGCCCTATTTAAAATTTAGTAATTTATTGGCTTTTTATATTCAAGTGCTCATAAATAATGTAGGAAAAATAAAAATTTTGAATAGTTAAAAGCAAATATAGGAAATAGAAACCTTATTGTTGCATTCATGCTGGTGCATTTATTTTTTATTGTTGAATTCAAATTTTAATTCGAATTTGAATTCAAATGAGTGTTTGAATAAAAGAAAAACCTTTTCTTTTTCTCTCTTTTTCCTTCTTCCTTTTCAGCCTAGCAGCCCAGCTCTTTTCCTCTTTTCTCGCGGCCCATCTTCTCTCTTCTTTTCCCGCGGCCCAGCTACCTTGCGCCAGCCCACTACGCGGCCCAGCCCAGCCAGCGCCGCACCCTCTCTATCTTCCGCTGCGGCTGACAGCGCGACCCCACCTGTCGGCGCCCTCTTCCACCGCCAGCAGCGCCGCGCCCGCACTCCGCCTAAGTCGCTGACCACCTGGGCCCACGCGTCAGCGCCGTCTCCTACCTTCAGCCGTAGCCGAGAAGGACACCGCGCCGTCGTCAAGTTCGCCTCGCGCACCCCTTCCGCCCGACTTGGAGCGCACGCCTAGGACTCTCCTCGAGCCCCTTTATAAGCGCTGCCTCCCCCTCGCCCAAATCCCCAACCCTAGACGCCGCTTCCAAGCTCGCGCCATCACTAACCCTAGCTCCGAGCCGTCGCGCCGCCGAGCCACCGTCTCGCCGCCGCTTTGCCGCCTAGAACCACACCAGGAGCTTCGCCGCGAGGTAAGCAACACGCCAGGCCCAAAAGCCCTTCTTTTCCCCGCTCGGCAGTGCGCGCACGCGCTCGTCGGAGCTCTCCACCCGCCACCGCTCGTCGCCGGCCTCCACCTTTGCCCAATCCTCGAGTAGAACCCCCAAAATCGACTCCCCGTCGTCTCCTCTACCTCTAGGACCAAACGCGGCAAGAAAAGGAGCTTCCTAGCCCCCAGCCGAGCCAACTCCGGCGAGGTCACGGCCTAGCGCCGCCGTGCTCCGGTGAGCCGAGCCCCAATCTGTTCTGAGCCGTTAGATTCAAAACCGACGGCCAGATCTGAAAACCGATCTAAACCAAGCCGGTTCACCGTGAACCAGTGAACCGCGGTTCATGGCCGGTCCACGGTCCGGTCCACGGTGACGTCAGCCAACGTCAGCATCTAGCCGCCGCCGTGCCTTTTTTACAAAAGAGCCCCTGCAGTTTTCGAAAATCAACCCGCGGTCCACCTCTGTTCAAAAGTATTTACAACCAAGTCCTTTTTCTTTTAGTTTAGCCCCTGCTCTTTTGAAAATTAGTGCCCGCCATCCTAGGAGTCATTTTTATTCGTTAGCCCTCGGGTTTTTATACGAAATTATGTTTTAGGTCCCTGGTTTCTTTCAAAAACACCCCTGGAAGCTTAAAACCTTTACCAGCAAGCCTCTAGAGCCTGTTTCAAGCGTAGTTTCTCCGTTTTAACTCCGATTTGAGTGATTTTCGCGCTCACGTGTTCGTAGTGAAGTGTATAGTAGCTCTAAAACCTTCTTTTCATCTTTTGTTTATGCTTGGTGTACTGTTCTAATTAAATATCTTGTTTGCATGTATGTGTGGATGCTTGTGTGGTGATCGATGTGAGTAGTTGACGAGCCGTTCGAGTTCGCCGACGATCCCGTTCTCGAAGAGCAGGAGCAGCAGCAGTTCACTGAGGAAGGCAAGTATAACACGGACCATCCTTGTTACCTATACACCGATTAATCACATAAATCATATGCATGTGTCTAATACTGATAACCACTAAGGATGTTCCTAGTCTTTACCTTATTCCTTGTTTACCCGGGTTTTATGCATTATGGTTAGTCTATGCTACGCGCTGCAACCAACATTTATTTTTATGTTAAATATTGAACTAATGGTTCACTTCAATGATGGTTAAAAGATGCTTTTTAGCAACATGGTTCGGGGGACTAGAGCATGTGCTGTGTGCTTTGTTCTAGTGTCTCTATAAGGTTTGATCTAGGGAATTAGAGCATGTGCTTTGTGCTTTGTTCTAATGTCTCTCCATAAGGTCCGGTTCTTAAAGCGGCAACCCAGGAACCTGTTCGCCGCCGTTGGAACTATAATGGCTCTGGTCTTGGATGATTAGCTTGTACGTCTCTAGCTTGCCAGTGGTTACTGAAAGGCGTATGTGGGGAACATTCGTGAGAGTATAGTTTGATCCATCGAGGACGGTTTTATCCGTTGGCTATGTCTCGTTAGGCAAAGTCCCGTGATGTAAGCGCCCGATGTACGGCAGCTTCACACGTTGCGATGATTTCGCTCTCACTCTGGACGCCATTGACCCCCTCACGTTGCGCCCTGAGCGTACGTCAATCTCGATGCCTCGGGTTATGCTGCCTATGTTGAACCAAAACGGCTACTGTGCTTGTTAGGGTGTTTTGTGAAAGTCCTCGTAACATAAGTTCTTTTGGATTTATGTGACCGGCGGGTAAAGGGCGAAACCTCTGCAGAGTGTTGATCTATCATGATAGCCGTGCTCACGGATACGAGCGGCCTGGATCCTTTTTTATTAGAAGATGAAGTTAGTAATTGATGTTGGTTTGTTCTATAATCACTTATACCTTATAAATGGGTTTATGCTTGGGTTCTACTCATTTGTAGTAAGATAGATGATACTAAAATGAAACAACTAAAAGTGCTACTGCAGTTCAACCGTGTCCAGCCTTTTGTTCTTGCATAACCCGTGTTATACTTGTTAAGTAAGATGGTTTACTTACACTTGCAACTATTCAACAAAATCCCGGATGGGTAATAGATGGAGCAGTGAATGATCAGTCGCTTGCTGAGTTTCCGGAGGATCTGCCGTACTTCTAGTTGTGTTCAACCAGTCGGTGTCCCTGTGGACTTGAGGCTCTACTAGTTATGAACGTTTAATAATATTAAGACTTCCGCTGTGTTATTTGTTTAAGACTATGTCTTGTGTTAAACTCTGATATAAACTATTTTATTCGAGCATTGTGTTCTCTGTGATTCAATATTTGTAATCTATATGTGTTCTGTGGACATCCTGGGCACACATATGGAAGCATTCGGATTTCTTGGAAATTTGGGTGTTACACTAGGGGATGCAAACAATTCCTTGATACGTAAATGCACAAGCATATATAATTCATAGTTGCATAAGTTTAAGACTTAGGTTATGCTTCGGGGCTTGCCTTCTTGGGCTACGCTGGGGTCAGTCTCCGGGTCGATCATGATCACGTCGGCACCACCTTCGGGAGCCTCCTCTTCGTTGGCGGGGACGAAGTTGTAGGTTCCGTCAGTGAGAGCGCCTTCTACATGAGATGCATACGTTTTTAGGAGTTGTTGCTGGTTTTTAGTCTAAAGGTTAAGGCTCTTAAAGGACATATTCACCTAGACATGAAAAAGGTTATTCTTCCATCACAAATCAAACGTGTATTTCTCCAAAAATTTGAACTACACTTCAAAATGTGCAAACACAAAAGTTGGAGTTTGAAATATGGGACACAACTTTCTTTTTGGAGCAATCCTAAAATTTCGTATATTTCCAGCTCAAACAACCCATATTTTAAAAGGCGTTCTGTGGGGTTTTTAGAGTTTTTGAGGGGCTTAACTGTAAATTTTGGAAACGTTCCCAACAGCGACTAGGCTTTATTTGTGATGACAAACAACTTTTATTTTTGGAGATTTTCAAGTTTAGTACAAAATTTTTGAGATCTCGGCTAGGTGTCAATTTGGTCTATTGAAAATTAAATTTTGAATTTTCTATCCATTTAAGTGTGCTTCAACCAAGCTGCCCTTTTAACCCTGGTTTTAGTATTTATTAAGGTTCTAAACATCTGGGATGTTACAACTTTCAAAAGTGCAAACACAAAAGTTGAAGTTTGAAAGGTGGGACACAACTTTCGTTTTGGGGTGAACCTGAAATTACGAATTTTTCAAGCTCAAACAAGCCATGTTTGAAAAGGTGTTCTGCATGGTTTTTAGGTTTTTGAGGGGCTTAACTGCAAACTTTGAAAAAGTTCCCAACAGTAGCTAGGCTTCATTTACGATGACAAAGAACTTTTATTTTGGAGATTTTCAAGTTTAGTAAGAAATTTTTGAGATCTCGGTTGGGTGCCAAAATAGCCCTATTGAATTCTAAACTTGAATTTAAAAACCAATTTAAGTGTGTTTTTGCCCTTGCTCCCTTTTTCCCTTGTTTTTAGTGTATTTTTAATGTTTTAAACATCAGGGATGTCACAACCTACCCCCATTAAAAGGAATCTCGCCCCGAGATTCGATTGTGCTTAGAGACAAGGTAGGGAAAGAGATACCTTGGTCTTAGGAAGGATGTCGGGGAAGTTCTTTTTAAGATACTCTTCGGTTTCCCATGTGGCTCATCCTCATAGTGATGACTCCACTGAATTTTGTACATTTTAACTTCTTTTCTTCGGGTCTTTCTCTCCTTCTCATCGAGGATCTTCATAGGATGCTCATCATAAGAAAGATCCGGCTCAACCGAGAGTTCTTCTTGCTCAACAACCTCGGTCGGACATGAAGACACTTTTTGAGTTGGGAGACATGGAAAACGTTGTGCACGGCGGAGAGCTTCTCAGGAAGCCTCACACGGTATGCAACCGGCCCACATTGTTGAGTGATTTCATATGGACCAATATAGCGAGGTGCAAGTTTTCCTTTCAGCCCAATCCTTTTGTACACCCTTGATCGGGGAGACCTTGAGATACACATGATCGCCGACTTCGAACTGAAGGGGCTTCCATCTTTGATCAAAGTAACTCTTCTGCCGAGATTGTGTGGTTCTTAAGTTTTCACGGATGATCCTAACCTTTTCCTCTGGTTCTTTTACAAGGTCAGGGCCGTATGTGTATCTCTCGCCGTCCTGAGACCAACACAACGGTGTGTGACATCTTCTACCATACAAGGCTTCGAAAGGTGTCATTTTTAAACTTGCTTGGTAGCTATTGTTATAAGAGAATTCAACCAGAGATAAACATTTCTCCCAATTTTTCCCATAATGGATAACACAAGCCCGAAGCATATCCTCTAGGATTTGATTTACCCTTTCCGTCTGCCCATCGGTTTGAGGGTGGTACGCTGAACTACGGATCAGTTTTGTGCCTAGGGATAGTTGCAAATGTTCCCAAAAGCGTGCCACAAATTGAGTACCACGATCTGAAATTATCGTCTTGGGTACCCCATGTAAACAAACGATCAGTTCCAAATAGATTTCAGCATACCTCATAGCGGTATATGTTGTATTGACCGGAATAAAATGCGCAGTCTTTGTGAGGCGGTCCACAATTACCCAAATAGAATCGTGCCCCTGAGGGGTTCTGGGAAGTCCAACAATGAAATCCATGCTTATATCTTCCCACTTCCAGGAGGGGATAGGTAGAGGTTGTAGAGTACCTGCTACCTTCAAGTGGCTAGCCTTTACCCGCTGACACGTGTCACATTCCGACACATATTTGGCAATCTCCCGTTTCATCCTAGTCCACCAAAAGTTTTGTTTAAGGTCTTGGTACATTTGGGTGCTACCGAGATGGATAGAAAAATTTGGAAAGATGAGCTTTATCCATGATTTTCCTTCGCAGTTTGGCGTTTTTGGGCACCACTATCCGATGTCCAAACCACATCACTCCCTGCCCATGAAGCCGGAAGCATTTATATTTTGCCTTTCCCTTTGCAAATTTTCTTTTGAGGATTTTAATGCTTGCATCATTTAATTGGGCCACAACAATCTGGTCATGTAAGGTTGGTTCGACAGAGATATGGTTGAAGTACCCATGGGGAACAATCTCCAAGTTGAGCTTCGCCATTTCATGGCACAAGGTGTCAGCATAGGACTCCATGGAAAGGCAGTGACAGCGAGCCTTGCGGTTTAGAGCATCCGCAACCACATTAGCCTTCTCGGGGTGATAATGCACACTAAGATCATAGTCCTTAGCCAACTCCAACCACCTTCATTGCCTCATATTCAAATGTGCCTGAGTGAAGACATATTTGAGGCTCTTGTGATCGGTGTATATATTGCATGGAACACCCATCAGGTAGTGTCTCCAAATCTTGAGAGCATGAATAACCGCTGCCAACACAAGATCATGTGTAGGGTAATTTTCCTCATGCGGTCGGAGTGCTCAGGAAGCATAAGCAATGACCCGGCTCTCCTGCAAAGGACACAACCGAGTCTGGTGCCTGAAGCATCACAATAGACATCACAGGGCTTGGTGTTGTCGGGTTTAGCTAAAACTGGGGCTGAAGTTAGATGTTTTCTCAAGGTGTGGAAAACTTCTTCACATTTGTCACTCCACTCAAATTTGGCTCCCTTCTTTAAGAGTTCGGTCATGGGTTTAGCAATTCGAGAGAAATCTGGAATGAAGTGGCGATAGTAACCAGCTAGACCCAGAAAACTCTGAATCTCATGGACACAGGTAGGTGGCTACCAATCCATCACCTCCTGCACCTTGGTTGGATCCACGAATATACCATCCTTGGAAACCGTATGACCTAAGAACTTTACACTTTCTAGCCAGAATTCACATTTGGAGAACTTGGCGTAGAGTTGATGGTCTCTCAACCTTTGAAGAACAATGCGGAGGTGTTCGGCATGCTCCTTCTCATTTTAGGAATATATGAGGATGTCATCAATAAATACAACCACAAACTTGTCAAGCTCGGACATGAAAACTGAATTCATGAAGTACATGAAGTAGGCCGCGGCATTCGTGAGCCCAAATAACATGACCAAAAATTCATGAAGTCCATAGCGGGTAGAAAAGGCAGTCTTAGGAATGTCACAAGGATGAATTTTTATTTGGTGATAGCTAGAGCGAAGATCAATCTTAGAAAACACTCTGGCTCCAGCAAGTTGATCAAAAAGGACATCAATGTGGGGAAGTGGATACTTGTTCTTGATGGTCACCGCATTAAGAGGGCGGTAGTCAATACACAACCTCAAAGAATGATCCTTCTTATTCACAAAAGTAGTTGGACAACCCCATGGTGACACACTAGGACGGATAAAACCATTGTCTAACAATTCTTGGAGTTGGATTTTTAATTCAGCCAATTCATTGGGTGGCATTCTATAGGGTATCTTTGATATAGGTGTTGTGCCAGGTTGAAGTTCAATTACAAACTCAATGTCCCTATCCGGCGGCATCCCAGGTAAGTCATCTGGAAAAACATCAACATACTCACAACCCCCGGAATGTCCGTTAGTTGTGTTTCTACCATGGTGTAAGCACAAGCATTGGCGCATTTTCGGTGTGGCACATAAAGTGCACTAGGGCCATGTGAAGGCGAGTTTATCTCCACAACCCGTTCGGCAACATCTAGCACAACCTTATGTTGAGTCATCCAATTTGCCCCCAAAACAATATCAATTCCTTCCAATCCAAGCAAAATCAGAACAGTAGGGAAAACTTTACTACCCAGCTTGATTGGTACCTTTCGAGTGACTTGGTTGGATGCTATTTTACCTCCCGCTGTTGATATCACATATGCTGATTTGGTGTGATATGATTTTAATCCACATTTTGTATTAAACCCCGTGCCTATAAAACTATGTGTTTCCCCCGAATCAAACAATATCACAGCAGGGTGGTTGTGGATAGGAAAGATACCAGTCATGTCCGGTGCTCCCTCAAGTAGGTCAGCCAGGGTGGTGTAGTTGAGCCTTTCCTGCCTGACTTGGACTCGCTGTTGCTTGCCCTTGTTCTGCTGGTTCCTAGGGCGCTGATTCTGAAGCTTGTTTTGTGGGCATTCCTTGATGAAATGGCTGCTACTGCCACACTTGAAGCATGAGTAGCCACCTCCAAGACGAAGCAGCTGCTACACATTCTGCCTTGTCGCCTGTTGTTGCTGCGGCGGTGGGGGAAAACGAGGTGCACCCTACTGTGGTGGCCTGGCAACCCATCGTCCACCCTGAGGTGTCCTCTGCTGTCCCTGCGGTGCAGCCGGTGGAACAAAGCGGAACCTCTGAGTTTGCCCACTTGAAGGGGCAGCAGGAGCCTTCCTTTTCTTCTCAGCCTTATGAGCCAAGTTAGCGTCTTCCTGGGCAATGGCAATGTTCACAAGTTCACCATAAGTGGCAACTCATGTAGTGGTCAACTGGGCCTTGAGCTTGGAATTGAGGCCACGACGGAACCTTTCCATCTTCTTTTCATTGGAATCAGCATGATGACCCGCATAAGGACACAGACCATTGAAGACCTGGGAGTACTGGAGCACAGTGCGGGTTCCCTGAGTCAGAGCCAGGAACTCGTTTAGCTTCCTCTCAACAAGTCCAGAATGAATATGGTGGGCTCTGAAAGCAGTTTTGAATTTCTCCCACTCAATGACATGGTTCTCCTGCTGAAGAGCCAGATAGTTCTCCCACCACAGGAGAGCTGTGCCACGGAGCTGCTGCACTGCACAGACCACCATGCGGTTTGAAGTACAAGGTGTAGCCAGGATGGAGAACTTGGATTCGATGGCCCGAATCCACGCATCAGCTTCCAAGGGCTCGTTGGCTCTTGATAACACCGGAGGGTGAGTAGCCAAGATGTCCTCGTACCAGGCCACCTGAGGTGGAGGAGCACGATGACCACCCTGCTGCTGCTGCATTTGTTGTTGCATCATCTGTTGTTGCTGCTGCAGATTACGGAGGATCTCCATTTGGGTGGCATATAGTTGTTGCCACGTTGGGGGTTGTTGCGGTGGCGGTCGTGGTGGCTGTTGCCCTTCCTGCCCTTGCGTGTTGGTGTTGGAACCGCTAGCATCATGACCGCTGCGAGTGATAGCCATCTGCAGTAGGTACTTGTATTATCCACAATTCATAAGCTTGCATAAATCAATGACAAGATAGAACGTGGCAATGTAATGAAGTTTACTACGCAAGGATAACATATCAGCAAGCAATTTCGAAAGAAAAATCATATCCTCCAGAAGAAGTTAAGTTAGATGCTCCATATCGGTCAGTAGCTTGGAAATTTCGTACTCTACAACTTTTGTGTTTGGGTCAGGACCCAAAACGAGCTAGATCTAGGCCGAAAAATTCAAGTTTCAGTTCTCTGTCTTTGCTGTTTGTCAGGAGGCCGAGCTGTAGTATTTTGGTTGCCATTTTTATTTCGCTTAACCAACGAGGTTGAATTTTGGTGAGCGTTCCCTTTGACATATTTCAGACAACTTTGAAGTTCATGTCACAGTCCAGATGTGAAGGGAAAACACATTAATAACTAAAACAAGAGTAGTTGCAGAAAGTTTTCAGCACAACCATTACAACCCTTCTCAAGTTTTTTTCTAGAAATCCCGCATCCCATGCCAATGGATTACATGTTCAAAAGCTTAAAATAAAACTCAACTCCAACTAGCCTATTACATCATGAAACCAAAATTTAGGCTGCGCGGAGGAGTAACTTGCTACCGAAAGCTCCTAGAAGTCGTCTAGGTTGTTAACTGTATCCTGGCTGCCGATGGGAGACGGTGGAGCTTCAAGAGGTGGCATTTCATCATCTGTGTCCATATCAGATTCAGGGGCTTCTTCACCCCTATTTTCTCCACCCTCATTAAGAAGGTGCTGAGCATCATGGGCAGCAAGCATGGCATTAGCATGCTTCAAGTCAGCCTGCACGTTCTCTAGCTCATCTCTCACTTGAGCTAGCTCATTGTTGGCATTATTGTACTCCAAGTGGAGGTCAGCCAACTGCCTCTCTAAGTCTGCAATCATAACATCTCTGGTAGTCACCTCGATGGACAAGGAGGTTCTCTCTACCCCAAGGTCATGAGCACGAGCAAACAGGTCAATGGCAAGGTTGAGTGCTGCATTTTGAGACCTCCCTAGAAGTGACTGTAGCCTGTGATAAACCCTAATCCACCTCATCAAGAGCGCAGCTGCTGCATTGGGGTTCTCTGCCACCCTCAGAGGTGAGCTGGTAGCGTCTCATCCAGTGAGCATTGTCCACTTGGACAGGTGGAAAAATCCCGAGGAGCTGGTCCTCCACAAGCTCCGTGTTCTGGGCGCAAAAGGAGCTGATCCCATTGAGAGCAGCCATCTCACAAGTTGCCTCCAGATGATGCCCATGGACTTCCACACCCCATGTTGGAGAGCTTGGCCACGGTGGGTGGCGGTACACAACCAAACGCACACGGCACCGAGCCACACCACGGTCACGGAGGATGGTTCTCTCATATTGAGGCGGGTTGGGGTAGACAAGAGCCTGCAACACGGACCAAAAGATGTTGGGGAAACCCTCCCAACCAAGGCAGTCCGAGACAGAGAAGTCATTGGGGTAGCTAGCAATGTCAGTACGGCCGTCCATCTCAACAAAAGGTTAAGTGTGAGAACCAGTTAGAGCCAAAGAAAAATAAAAACAGATTCTGGACAGTGCAATAAAAGTGGTAAAACTCAATATCTACAAATCCAAAAATTCCCAAACTTGGCCAGAGCATTGTTTAGGTAATTTAAAACAAGTTTCATGT
The DNA here is from genome assembly GCA_015342445.1 of Digitaria exilis. NCBI lineage: Eukaryota > Viridiplantae > Streptophyta > Magnoliopsida > Poales > Poaceae > Digitaria > Digitaria exilis. Next base: position 201,508 of record JACEFO010001744.1, read on the forward strand.
TGAAGTATTGAGCAGCAACAGCCGTTTAGAAGGTGCAAAGATTCAATTTCCAACTCACTGTTCCCAGAAAATTCCAGCAGATAGGGGGTTACCATTTTAAGCATAACTCTTAATTGACTGAACCAAAATTGTTGAAATTTATATAGCATACACTAGACAACATTTATGACAACTTTCATATTGAACACTTTTTCATTTGACTGGGTTCTCAGGTTTGAAACAACCATGCAAACAGAACTGTTTTCGACATAAGAGTTTCAGCGAGTTATAAATGCATGAGCGGCATATACGTTCTCACCAACACACGTGCCAATAAACTTTTGGCCTACGAAGTCAGTGCCGGTGGCTAGAAAATATTCGTCTCTCCCTATATTAACTAGCCGAACTTTTCTAACCGTTCATCTTACGGAATCGTGGTTAGCGTACCTGCAGAAAAATTCCATTCCAAAACATTTACAATGAACCTCCTATGCCAGCACCCCATTCATTACCACCCACTATAGTAGTGGCATCCGAACGTTCAACATTGAACGGGCAAAGCTTCATATGTCACCAAGGCAACATATTGACAATTCATACGCTCATGGATAGCGTATTGACTTTGTGCCGCCATCATATTTGCATATGATGCTGTGGTACGCTACAGCAATCACCGTACCTTACGCCCACCATGCTATTCTATTTTCATACGCCATTCAATAGCGTATTGACTATGTGCCGCCACTATATTTTCATATAGTGCCGTGGTACGTTACAGCAATCGCCGTACCTTGCGCCCACCATGGTATTCTATTTTCATATGCCATTCAATAGCGTATTGACTATGTGCCGCCACTATATTTTCATGTAGTGACGTGGTACGTTACAGCAATCGCCGTACCTTGCGCCCACCATGCGAAAAGTAAATGACAGAATGAAATGTGCTGGGAGTGAGTATAATATATAATTAGCCACCTATCATATCGTGATCCCTTAACCCACATAGGCTTCACGTTCTATACATAATCCTTAGGGGTCCTATGAACAACATTCCATTGTAAGTGCGCGGCGGAAGCAAGGGTTGGCATATTTTATTTCAAAAACTATTTATTTAAGTCTGTTGCTCTCTCTGGTGCGCATGTTGCGGCTCTGATACCAGCTGTGGCGACCACTCCAAAATTATTCTAAGTTAAGTACCCACGGACCACTAACCAAGTAGTAAGGCAGTTAATCTGGAATAAGCTGGAGCGCCGTTGGATTATACCCGATTAACCACGTACTTTCACGATCGAAACAACACGTGCACCCACACGAAGGTGAGTCCCAGAAATTACAGCATTCCACAAGTGCAACTTAACATAAACAGTCTCAACAAGTTATTACAAACCAAGTCTGAATTTCAAATGGAAGTACGAGAGTTCATTACAGCGGAAATAAACTAATGACGGTACGTAGCAACACCATAATGAAGCCGTCCATGGTGCTACTCCTTCCGCTCCTCGGCAGAGGATATAACCCACTCGACATGCCAGCAAGGAGGAACCAGGGCAGGCCAAGAGACAGCATTCACCGTCTCATCCAAAGTAGTACCTGAAATAAAAGCCACAAGCAAGGCTGAGTATACTAATACTCAGCAAGGCTTACCTGTCGAGTGAAAGCTACATTACCGACTCCTAGACATCAGAGGCTTTTGGCTGGTGGGTTTGTTTTGCCAGAAAGCGACTAACAGTGGATCCTTATTTTCATGATTTTAGCATCAATTTCTAATAATGTTAACCATTCTAGATTAGCAACCTTTCTAAGCATACAAGTGGTGCAATACCATTTAGTGTAAACAACAAGTTCATCATCCTCATAGTTCCACTTGTCACTCAATGCAGCACAGCAGTCAAGCAGTCTCATTAACCGCAAGAAGCGGACAGTTTGAACCGAATTTTACTACCTGGCCAGGGAAAACCCAACACACACGGATAATGCCTGCTATCAAAGGCACAAACACTATCCAACCTTCCCTTCAATCCATAGTTCGGCGCCGGGTCCATTCCCTTAGGATACAAGGTTATCGGATACTCGCGGACTCACGCTGACCGATCTCACGCATGTAACCACTTGTGTACTGCAAGGGAAAAACATTTCCAAGGAGAAATGGCTATCGGTCCTAGCTGCATCAATCGGGTACCGGGCTTACCGGTTCCCATAGGTCGGCATGTGCGTGGTACGTTCAAAAACTTGACACACATATACCACACGTTACGACCTTAATCCAATTATCATACATGGACGGGAGATCTACACATACCATCCCACCCGTCCATCCTTATGATTCCAACTTAAGTAAAGACAAGCAACTCCTATATCTCGCGAGTGATAGAGAATCACTCGACTTGTAACGGTCCTAAGGCATTGCTCTACCGACCCTATCACACTAGTATTTCAAGACATAGGTACTAGAATCATGCAACTAGGGTGTTCAAACAACTCCTTGAAACGTAAATGCACAAGCATAAATAATTCATAGTTGCATAATTTAAGAGTTAGGTTATGCTCCGGGGCTTGCCTTCTTGAGCTAAGCCGGTGTCAGACTCCGGGTCAATCATGATGACGTCGGCACCACCTTCGGGAGCTTCTTCTTCTTTGGCAGGGAAGAGATTGTACGTGCCGTCAGGGACAACGCCTTCTACATGAGATGCATAAGTTTAAGGGTTGCTGCCATTTTTAGGTCTAAAGGTTAAGGCACTTGAAGGCCATATTCACCTAGACACCAAAGTATACCATTCATTTCTTTACAAGAATAGAAAAAGGGATGCTAGGGTTTAAACTTTACTTGATGGTGATTGTGTACACATATAAAACAATTTAACTATTATTTCTTATGCAAAAGTTCAGTTCTGGAATTTAGCACACATGCACCATATTTTCTTTAAAAGTCAAGATTGATCTATATCATTTTATGAAAACACAATTTACTCTAGTTCCTTCTTATTTTTGTTTCTCTGTTTCTGTTCATCCTTTTTATCTATAAACTTTATGACAGCTACTATAATATAAGAGCTAAGCTCACCCCAAAATTTAGCGCAAACCGAGCTGTACAGAAATTATTAAAATTAGAACAAGTTGTTGTTCAAAGAAACAAGATTAATTCATATAAACTCAAAATTACTCTCAAAACAGAAGATTTCTCTACCAGAGCTAGTCATGAGTAAAAGAAATGCTTTGGCCAAGTGGTAGCTAAAAATATCACTTGGTCAACCCCAAATAATTGTCTACCTGAAAACTAACACCTATTTATTTGCTAGCCTAAATAGGGTCTAAAATTAAGTTTCGAATTTTTCCAACACGTGCCAACAAGTTTATAGATCTCTGGTGAAAGTTAATCATTTTTTACTGCACGAAATATTTTTAATAAATGTAGCACTGAGCTAGAACCGAAGTCACTAAATAATTCATAACTGAAGTTACAAGCTATATTTTTAGGTCTCCTTTGGATACAATGCTTCTACAGACCACACAAGCAACATGTCCAAAGTTCAGCTACAAAAGAGCTCAGGATATGAAATGGTGCACAAAACTCTAAAATTGAGTTTGCATTTTAATTCACAAACCATTCCTCAAAAGTGTATACATTCAAACATGAGATTGGAGTTTACAATCTCACGAGTCCATGGAGTATTGTTGTGCATTTTTGTGATTTTTCTACGATTTTTAACGGATTTTACAACATCTCAGAAAATAGAACTAGATCTAAAGAATCTTTTTACGCCGGGAACCCTAGATCTTTTAAAACTTCACAAAACAGCCCTTGACCTTTACACAGAGGACCCTAGAACTTAAAAGGGGAACACATCGGGGTCCAAGCTTCGCCGGCGACCGGATTTCGGCGAGGAGGCGGCAAACCGGCATGGGGAAGGAGGGGTAATGCGGAGAGGAGCTCACCGCGAGTCGGTTGGGAGCGGTCTCGTGGATGGAGGTGGAGCGGCGCGGCTCGTCGATGGTGTGCGGTGGAGCGGCTTGCTCCGGCGACGTCGGCAGCCAGCTGCTGGGGTCGAGGCGAGACGTGGCGTGGCTTGAGAGCTTCACCGGGATGAGGCGGAGCTCGTCGAGGGTCTTGGCGGCGACGGGGATGGCCGGAAGATTGGGCTCGGCGTTGAGGTGGAGCTCGGCGGCAGAAATGGCAGAGCGGCGAGGGAAAGCTGTGATTCCCGGTGAGGGCTTCACGACCTTCGCTGGGGTTTGCTCGAGGGGCTAGCTAAGAGAGTGGGCAAGCTACGAGTGCAGTGGATTGGAGAGCCATGGAGGGGAATGCGGTTGATTTGGCTTGCGGCTGCGAGCGTCCCAACTCTGCTCCTCGTGGTCAGAGGTGGAAGAAGGTGCGCGGGAGCGTGGAGGAGAGGGGAAAATGGTGCTAGCAATTGGGAAAGGATGTTAGGTCGCTCTGTGGAGTCTTGGGTGCAAGCTAGAGAGGGTTGGGCGGCTTGGGAATGTGCGCACGCGTGCTCGGGCTGTCGGAGCCGCCATTGATGGCTCTGACTGCTCGGGCAGGGCGCGGCCGCGGGTTGGGCGTCGAAGATCATGGTGTGGGCAATGGGAGATCCTCTGGCGACGCTGCTGGCGCGAAGCGAGGGCAAAGCCGGGCTGCAAGGAGTCTCTGCCCGGCGTGCGCGAGCTGCGGCCAATGGCGGAGCTCCGCTCGCCATGATGGCAGCCCGCGTGGCGAGGCTTGCCAGGGTGCAGCAGGGCTTGACCTGACCGGATGGGGCGTTGGCATGTGCACGGGGAGGAGAGGCGCAGCTGCCGTGGCTTTGGCCGGCCTGACCGGGTCGCCGCCGCTCGCCGGCCGCTGGCGGCCTCGGGCAGAGGCTGGCCGAGCCTGCTGTCGGGCGCCCTTGGAGCTCCCCGGTTCAATAGTGCAAAACTCTGAAAATTTAAACTAAACATTCAAAAGTGCAAACACCAAAGTTGGAGTTTGAAAGGTGGGACGCAGCTTTCTTTTTGGGGTAGACCTGAAATTACGAATTTTTCAAGCTCAAACAAGCCATGTTTGAAAAGGTGATCTGCATGGTTTTTAGAGTTCTTGAGGGGCTTAACTGCAAACTTTTAAAAAGTTCCCAACAGTAACTAGGCTTCATTTGTGATGACAAACAACTTTTATTTTTGGAGATTTTCAAGTTTAGTAAGAAATTTTTGAGATCTCGGTTGGGTGCCAAAATAGCCCTATTGAATTCTAAACTTGCATTTAAAAACCAATTTAAGTGTGTTTTTACCATTGCTGCCTTTTTCACTTGCTTTTAGTGGATTTTTAATGTTTTAAACATCAGGGATGTGACAACATCTGAGCGAATTGAGAGTACCATCTGGAATAACTATCATGACTTATGAAACACTTTTCCCGACATGAAACCTGAATAGCTGTAGGGACACTCTGGAGATGACCGTTCAGATTCTCATCCACCTAAGATGAACGAGTGTATGCGAACAAGCCCCATAGGTGACAAAGGTATGAATGCTACCACATGCCAACTTGTTCAATCTACTAATGTTAGAGTAGTAGTTTGTACATCGGGTATCTGTAGGGTATAAACATTGACGCAGCTCCTGATCCACCAAACCTAAGACCTTGGCTTTGCTCGAGGACAAGCAAAAGTTTAAGCTTGGGGGTGTGTTGACGGTCATTATAACACTTAGTGCCCGTCAACATTTCGGTAGATGAGAAAGATTATACCATGTTTCATATGTATTTTGCTAATAATTAATGAGTTCCACTAGTTTTAGATGATTTATGCCTGCAGGAGAATATACAAGAAAAATGAGCACCAGAGGGCCCAGTGGTAGGTCGATCGGCCCCACCATGGTCGGTCGGCCTCCAACTGGCCCCAATCGCTACGTCACCAATCCAGGAGACAAGAAACACAATGCATGTTGATCTAAACCATGAATTCCAAGTCGGTTTGATCAATGGACATCAAAAGGTGTCACTTGGATTAGAGGGCCCACCTACATGCGCCCTTTAACAATTTTCACTGGAAATCATACCCAACCGACTTGGTGACGTGATCAGGGATGCACACGAGAAGGTCGGTGCCAGATGGCGACTAACCCAGGCCGATCCGCCTAAGGGTGGCCAATCGGCCTCCCCCCAGCATGTTTCGTGCTCTCCTTTCTCGTGCATGTCATGGAAGGGATCCTAGGCTGGAGTATGACGGATCCCCTAGCTTCCACCGACCCTGCAAGGCAATAAAAGGACACCTCCACTCCATTTGAAGAACACACACTCAAGGAGCTCTCTCTTTTTTTATTTCCACTTTGTAGTTTAGGAGTTGTAGTTGGGAGTAAGGTTGAGTCGAGCTTTGCCTCAGGGTTCTGGAGTCTTCAGAAGTTCTGGTATAAGCTCTTGTATCTTTTCTTTTGTTTCCAAATATTATTATGAATACAAAGTTATCTTGTTTACTTATGAGCAAGCTCTACTCTTCATGTTTTCAGTCTCTAAGCTTTGTCTTAAGTTGGAGAGTAGCCTCCTATAGAATTAGACTTAGAACTTTAGTTAGCTTTGCTGGGTTTATCTTGCGGGTCTTACTAGTTGAGGGGACTCTCTCTTGATAGAGGTCCAAGGGAAGTCCTAACGTCAAGCACAGACGTGGTATCTAAATTGGCGTTTGCTAAGTTAGTGTGTTCCACCCCTCGGTACCGTAGTGGTAGGCAACAGGTGGTGACAGCCGTGCCGTCCTTTGTAGTCCACCATGTTCGGGTGTTTTCATAACAGTAGTTGCTGAGCATGGAGGACCCCTTCTCATCCCACTCTGAGTTCCTCCCGCTCTAGCCGTCGAAACAAGCTCTATCCCCAACATCTAGGTAAAAGTCTAGTCTAAGGTTGTAGTGTGTCTTTTCTCTAAGTATAGAAGTGTCTTAGGATCCTTTCTTACCTTATCTTCCCAGCTCTTCTCTTTTTTCTTTCGTCTGAGAGTCGCCTAAACCCTAAACCCTAAACTTTACCAAGCCTTCTATCCGGTCATACATTGGCCATTATCTATGCTAAATGTTATCGCCCCTAAGTTAGTGAGTTGATAATTCTGGAAAGGTTGTCATTCCATTCTTCAATATTCTTTAACCATAATGTTTCCCTAAGGATATAAATATGATACCGTGGTTCACACCAAGGTCAAATGCTACAACGAGTTATTCGGTGCGCTTGCGGAATACCATTCTTCTGAGCATATAATGACTAACCAGGCGCTCCAGACGATGAGTTAAGGAGTGCCAACAGTGGTGATACCATGGTGGGATTCCGGAGCCATGCTTTGAATTCATTCAAGGCATGTGTACATTAATGGTGAATCAATCTAATCTTATCTCATTGTTTTGATCTTCTAAGATGTGTGTTTGATCTCATATGCCTAGCTAGCTTTTGATTAGATGTAATCGTAGTGATTAGTCTATAAGTTTATCTAGCATAGGATCTTAGTGAGATTAGATCTAATTGTGGTGATTAGTCTAAGCCTTGCGGATACATCTTAGTGGTGCGCGGTAAGCCGGTCACTGGGATCCCTCGTGTAGTGACAGTATGCGGGAGGAGTAAGGCCAGAGGAACATGTATTGTGGAGTCATGTCCCATTGTAGATTCTCTTTTCTTGATCATTGACTACCCCTAGTGCTGTGTGACGAGTGTGGGAGGGAAAGACATTGTCTTACGGAACTTTGTGGGATTATGTCCACTTATCAGAGTACGAGATAGGTTATGTTATAACTTAGGCCTGAATTGTAATGAAGGAGACGTTGGGATCGTGCTACCGAAGGTCGTGTTATCTCGAGGAGGTCGGTTGTGATCATTCACTCATCTCACACAATATGTACACATCCATCGCCACACACACCTTCAACCCCATATGCAATACATGCTTCATGATAGGATTAGATCCGTTAAGATAGGTAGAAAACCCTAGTCACCAACCCTAGTCACATGCTTCATTGTCGATCCACCGATTCATAAACCTTGGGGGAGTACTCTAAGGGAAGAGCTACAACCGACCCGTGCGCTTGCGGTACATAATTGATGCAGCTAAGAGCCGTCAACAGTCACCAAATGTAATCTTCTCATGACTTCCACTTTCTTCTAGTGAGGTGAACATCTAGGGATCACCGGTCATATGTTGAGTACATCCACTATCCATTACCCAATGGTGTCCACCGGTCTTGTAGTTCACCTACACCCACAAACCAAATCAAGCTTGAGGCTTAGCCACCCAAACCTTTGAGAAAGTTTGGGAGCTAGAGGTTGAGGTTGATGCAATGTTTGACTTATGTGGTTCGCTCAAGTTAGCAACTAGAATCTTGGGCACCCAAATTTACTTAGGCCTAGTTGAGTCCTTAGGTCCAAAGAATCTCACTACCACCTTCCCACTGGATATCCTAGATACACCATAATGAGCATTGAAAGCCTTGGGTCTCAAGTGATCTTGCATCTTTGGACGAAGAGGAGTCTTGCATTTATGAGCAAAATGACCTTCATGTTAACACTCGGTGCAATATCTAGTCTTTGGCTTGTATGGCTTAGGTTGAGGTATCTTGTTCTTTGCTTCATCAATCTTGGTGGATAAGTACCCAAACCCTTGACTGTTATAGTTGATTGCTCTATCGGACATCGTCTTGCTAAAGAGTTGATTGCCATTTGCAAGGGTGGTGTAGCCAGACATGAGATCATTTACTTGTTGCTTGAGCCTTTGAATCTCTCTCATGGTTTGCTTGTTCTTGATTTGAATCTCACATACTTGCCCTTGCATGTTGCACAGTTCTTTGTTGAGTTGTCATTGCTAGAATCTTCATCTTGACTTCAGTTGCTAGCCTCCATTGGGGGATTAGGCAAATCACTAGCCACTTCAATTTTAGCTTCATCATTTATCTTCATTGGGGGATTAGGCAAGATCTCAAGCAAGTCATCACATTGAATTCCACACTCAACACTCACTACCTTCTCCTCATTCAACTTTTCATTTGATAGCAAGCATAACATGCTTAAGTTTTATCTCTTAATTCAACTTGTGGTTGGTAGTGAGCTCTTGGAGCTTGGTTTGAACTCATTATGATCACTAGCAAGCATAACATTCTTAAGTTTTATCTCTTAATTCTTAGCTTCTAGATCATCACATTTAGCAACTAGTTTTGCCTTCTTTTTCTCAAACCTATCAATTTTTTCATTTGATTCTCTAATGATGCTAGTATATTGTTTGAGATAAGCAACTAGATCATCATAAGAAGGCTCATCATCATCATCACTACCACTCTCATCCTCATCATGAGTGGGCTTTCTCACCTTGCTATCGCCCTTTGCCATGAGACAAAAGTATTTTCTTGACTTGGAGCTTGAGGATGGCGGTGGAGGGATGGATGCACCAATAGCAAGGCCGGCAACGCCTTCATCTTCACTTTCACTTGAGGAATTGCTTGAAGTGTCATCATCGATGATCCACTCCCCAATATAAGCTCTCCCTTGCTTCTTCTTGGTGGGCTTGAAAGACTTCTTCTTGTCACCATCTTTCTTGCTCTTGAATGATTTCTTCTTATAATCACCATCATCATCACTCTCCTCCTTCTTGCAATTCTTCTTCTTTCTCTTGTTGGGAAGAGGACATTGATATGCAAGATGGTCAAGCTCACCACATTTTAGCAATCCATATCCTTGATGGTCTTCATCTTGATAGAGAATTTCTTGCTCTTGTGGTTGAAGTCAATACCCTTCTTGTCAAGCTTCTGAAGCATCTTGGTGGTCTTCCTCACAAGGAGATCAACCTCATCAAGTCCTTCACACTTGTCATCTTATCATCGTTACTTGACTCCTCAACAACCACCTTTTCTCTTTGCTAGCTTTGAAAGCTATGTCTTGCTTGATGGAGTAAGATGAGACTTCATACTTCTCATATTCTTTGGTGTGTCCCATGTAATCTTCATGGCCCTTGATCTTCCCCAACATCTTGGTGATTGAGTGAGCGTTGAGATCATCATAGAAGTAGAAGGTGACGATGCTTGAGTACTTGACATTTGAAAGAGCACTAAGGAATCTTCTCTTGACTTCAAGCTCTTCCATCTTCATGACATCAAGCTCATTCAACTCCTCTACAAAAGCATTCAAGAGTGAGTACATAGTACGAGCACATCCACTAGGAAACTTCTAGAAAGCATTAATTTTATCCATAACGACTTTGTGTCGCTCCTCTCTCTCATCCTTCGAACCCATGTGAATCTGAACAAGCTTCATCCACATTTCATAGGCTTTTGTCTTACTACGAACTTGGTTGAAGTTTTTCTTGTTGAGACTTCTAAGAAAAGTGTTTCTAGCCTTATATTTAGCCTCGCATGAGTTGCCTCAAGTGCGGTGAGGTTGTTCTCATCGGCGGGCACAGGAAAAACCAACCGTGGTGGCCTTAAGCACATCGGCGTCCATGGCATCAAGGTATGCTTCCATACGGATCTTCCAATAGAAAAAACTCCTACCATCGAATATCGGGGGAGGCCCTTCACTAGACATTTTGCTCTAGGCGGTGAAGCCTATCCTTTCAGCAACAAGGCTCTGATACCAATTGAAAGGATCAAGATTCCTAAGAGGGGGTGAATTAGGCTTCTACAAAAATTTAAGCAATAAAACAATCCTATGCAATAATCCAATTCACCCCGAGTGCCTACAAGTGTGGTTTGTGTCTAACTAGCGTTGAAAAGAGTTTTGCAATCTAGTTCCAATCCTACTCTAGCATGGCAAGTCTAGGAATTGAAATACGGAAAGTAATAAACTTGCTCAAAGTAAAGAGAATAGTAGGAGGCCGATTTTTCCCGATGTATCGAGGAGTCAGCAACTCTCCCATAGTACTTGTTGGAGCACCCGCGCAAGGGTATAGCTCCCCCTTGATCCACACAAGGATCAAGTGCTCTCGTAGGGGATATCCATTTTCCACTCCAGGACGGCGGATTCCCAAACCGTGTACACCTTCTTGGGGCTTCACACAATCTCCACGTGAGCTCTCAAGATCAACACCATCAAGCTGTCTAGGTGATGTCGAATCACCAACAGTAATAAGCCTTAGATCTTCACTTGACCTACACTAGATTAAGAGCTAGATGGATGCACACTTGCTACTCTCAAGCACTAAAGAGAATCCTTAATCTTCACAAGATCAATAACACCAATCAAGCCAAGTGCCTCTCTTGCCTTCAAAGTCTCTCCTAACTCAGCTACAAGCATAGTGAATTTCGTGCGGCAAGAGAGTCTTCAAGGGGTGAGTGAAGGGGTATAAATACCCCCACTCAAAATCCAACCGTTATGCAATTCGCAGAGCCGTCGACTAATTCGATGGTCACACCATCGAATCAGTCGACGCCCACTTTCCATTCAAATCTTGAACAGTGCAATGACTAGTTCCACCGTCAATTATTTTGATGCTTACCTCATCGAAACAGTCGACGCTACCCAGAGTCATGCGCCACAAAATCTTTACAAAGATCAGAGATTGTCGACTAATTCGATTTAGCTACCATCGAATCCGCCGACGTGACTCAAAGCCATGCACATTGGGGTCTTCATATCTTCAAGCACCGTCGACTAATTCGATGCAGCTACCGTTGAATCCGTCGACACTACACAAAACACTGCGCCAACTTCTGGGTGGAAACCAGGGGCCATCGACTCATTCGATGGTCTCACCATCGAATCAGTCGACGCTACCCAGAGCGCTGCGCCAGCTTCTTAGAGAAAACTAGGGGCCGTCGACTAATTCGACGTGGCCTCAACAGCCCGTCGAAATAGTCGATGCCTCTGAGTTTTGTGCAGTCTTCTTCTCTTTCGAAGTTGAAACTCGTCCATTTCAATTTTTTTGAGTTTCCAACTTCTCAAGGGTTTCAACATAGCTACCTAGCACTAGATTTCAGAAGTGTGCACCATACCTAACTTCTAGTCTTGCTTAGGTCAAGCTATCAATCCTTAACCCCTATTTATAATACGACCAAAGGAAAACAAAGACCTAAACTACTCTAAGTACCTCTCATCATCCAATCAACACTTAGAACTAGCTTATCCTTAATCTTCGAGCATATCCTTTGCACCAATACATCCATTCGCAAATGATGGAGGCCAAGAATACCGTGAAAGGTCATCATTGCACTAACTTAAGAATTGTCGCTGCAAGACACACGTTAGTCGTAATGATCATGTTGTCACTAATCGTCAAAACCGAATTAGGGGCCTAGATGCTCTTTCAGTAGTAGAGTTGTTGATGGCAAAAAGTGGCAAGCATGCCAATCTAGCTCAACAGCCGGTCCAACCGCCTGTTACAAGAGATCTGACCAGCTGTACCCGATGGTCGGTCTGGCAATGTGCCAGGCGTTCTAACCGCCTGTACAGCCGGTCTAGACATCTCGGTGTAGATCTAATTGAGTAATGGGGAAGACATCGAGAATCAGAAACCAGATGGTGACAAGAGACACGAGAGGCACGATTTAGATAGGTTTAGGCCTCATGGCAAGGAACCATACGTCATATATGTTGGTGTATCTTGTATTTCTTGTATATTGGATCTGTTGTGGAGACCTCTTGGGCCTTTTGGGCGTATTGAGGTGTCTCAATCTAGGGACCCCTGCCCTCCTTTATATATCCAGGAGGGTAGGGTTACATGGAAAGTATCCTAATCGGTTACAAAGTAAGAGTCCTAACAAAAATAGGAAACCCTAGGGTATCGGGATATCAATACCCAACAAGTCCCCGAGCACTTCATTGCCTGACATACAGCTTTGATGTGGATCTTGAAATATAGGCGAGTTGGACTTCTTTTGCATCGGTAGGACTTCTTTGGCAGCAGTCTGACTTCTTTCTCGTCTTTAAGTGTCCTCAGCTGCTTGTGTTAAGGGTTTGATGTGCTCAAGAACTTTTGGAGAATCTAATTTGAGTAAACTGAGCAGGTGTACCGAATTGGGTAGCCCCCGAGCCTCGTTTTGCTTGGAACAAGGAATTCAAGGGTCTTCAATAAATTTTGTTGAAGGGCTTTAATTTCACAGCCCTCGAGCCTTGATCCTATTTGTTAAATCGAATTAAGGATCTAACTTACAGTTTGGAGAAAATAGGTGGAGTTGTCCTGGTAGTAGTTGTCTTGGTTGGAGTTCTCTCAGTTGGAGAAAGAATAATAACCGTTTTCGGTTGGAGTTCTCTCAGTTGGAGAAAGAACCCCTACCGTTTTCGGTTGGAGTTCTCTCAGTTGGAGAAAGAGCCCCTACCGCGTTTGGTTGGAGTTCTCTCGATGGGAGAAAGAACCCCTACTGCGTGACGTCTGAGTAGTCGCGGGCGAAGTTTTCAGCTGACGTTGTGGTGTTTAGCCCCCGAGCTTATGAGCCCGTGGAACTGTGATGGCTCACCAACAACCTGAAAATTGTCATTTGGAGACCAACCTGAAAAAATAATATATTATGTAGTACATAATATGATATATTCAAATGCACTGAATAAATTAATTCAGCGAGATAATGGGGTTGCCGAAAGCGTGTGAAGCGCAAAAAAGAGGTCGGCGAGGGTAGTTTGAATTTGAACCCATAAAATAAGTCAACTAGGGCAGTTTGAACCCATCAAATAAATTAGCGAGGGTAGTTGGAACCCGTAAAATAAGTTGGCAAGGGTAGTTTGAACCCATCGGCGAACCTGTCAAGCTCTTGTTTAGGCTATGTAATTTCCCCTAGCAGTCCGTGCGTGCGGTACATGCACCTTACCCCTGTTTTAGCCTCTCCTCATTTAGATATGAGAATTGTATTGTTGAGACGTTAGGTGTTACCAGGAAGGGTTTGGGGTAAATTAGTGACCGTGCAAAGGAGACAATGAAAGCGGTGAAACCGCAGCTTGTGCGAATGGAGAAACCGGCGATGGTATGGACCGCGCGTTGTAGTTGGCAAAGTGGTCTACATCGTGAAGTAGCCCACCGAGCAATAGCTCATGGCATGATTTCCGGAGAAATCGGTGCGTATCCAAATATATAGATATGAGATAGGAGAAATTAAAAAAATTGAAAACAGTACTTCACTTGATTCATGACGAGTATCGGACTCGCCGCTGCAATCGATTTTGACGATTGCAGATGGGATCTCCGGACTTGCCGCTGTGATCAATTTTGATGATTGCCGATAGGATCTCCGGGCTCGCCGCCGCCCGTGATCGATTTTGACGATTGCATCTCTTGCGACCAGCGACAGATCCTCAAGGTGAAGATTAAAATAGCGCCTTCCTCGAACGAGACCTTGATGTTGGCAGAAACATGAAGATGCCATTGTGCATTGTATGGGTGGATGGCTTGTGCTGCATGCTCCTTGCCCGAAGAGACAAGATGTGGCACTAATTAGCTGAGTTAACAACTAAATAAGAAACCCAGAATACACAAAATGATTGGAAAAAATATCCTCCCTGTTTTCCGTAGAAGACGTTGTGCACTTTCCAAAACTCTAACACATGGATTAGGTCCATGTCGTGCACGCCTTGCATGCAAATCTACTTAGGCATATGTTGCCTTGTAGCCTTCTATCTTCCTTGCTTGTCAACATGCACAAATCTCGTCATTGTATGCATACGTACGTAATTTGGCCCTTGCGGCATCGGACACGAGCGCACCGATTTGTCCGAGTCGCACACAAACTTGGATCTATTTCGGACTGCTGGCGGTAAGATGCATGGCGATCTGCCTCGGATCTTCGGCGACGAGACACGGTGCATGGAGAACATTTTTGGAGCCCTGTTTCTACGAGGCCACAGGCCAGGTAGAACACCTTGATTGACGACACAGATCTAGGAGCCAAAGATGAAGATGATGCCTTCCTTGAAACTTGAAGTCGACGTCGGCGTAGAAGTTGTGCCATCGAGTTCAACGACAGATTCTCGGCACAGCCCCACGGTGGGCGTCATATGTCGGTGTATTCGACCGGCGATCCTACTAGGGGGTAGCCCAAGTCGTGTAGATCTAATTGAGTAACGGGGAAGATGTCGAGAATCAAGAACAAGATGGCCACAAAGGACACGAGGCACGATTTAGACAGGTTCGGGCCTCATGACGAGGAACCCTATGTCCTATATGTTGGTGTATCTTTTATTCCTTGTAGATTGCATCTGTTGTGGAGACCTCTTGGGCCTTTTGGGCGTATTGAGGTGTGTTGATCTAGGGACCCCTACCCTCCTTTATATATCTAGGAGGGTAGGGTTACATGGAAAGTTTCCTAGTCGGTTACAAAGTAAGAGTCCTAACGAAAATATGAAACCCTAGGGTATCAGGATATCTATACCCAACGAGACCGCATGTATCAAAGTGTTCAAAATATGAGTCTCCACCATTGCGTAGGGCTTGTCGAGAAGATCAAAATGCATATGTGGATCGCCTAATTTGGCTCTGTCAAGGATCACCCTGTGCCCAGCCGGTTAGACTGCCTGTACAGGGGGTTAGACCGCCTGTAGCAATTCTAATCCAAATTAGAGTTATATTTTGATGGGACTTCATTATGTAATTGACTCCCCACGGGGCAAGGCCTCCCCACCCTATATTATGAAGGGTCGTGGCTAATTGAGGACCTCTACCCAATCCTACATACACATTTATCTTTATTTTTTATCTCAAACCCTAGCTTTTCGAACCCCCTCTTCTTCCTTCTAAGTCTCCATGGAATTTTAGGACATTCTATGTGGCCTTGCCGACTATAGAACAACCCTAGGTTCGCTTCCTCTGACTAGGTCCTTCCTGAGGCGACGATCGTAGGCTTTCGCGGTGCCTCTTCTTACAGGCGGTCTAGACCCTCTGTGACGGGCGGTCTGAACCCCTGCGACAAGCGGTCTGACCCCCTGTCCAGGAGCTCCGACGAGGAGATTCTGAACACCGCACGATCTAGAGCTTATCGTGTGTTGACCCAAAAAGGTGTCAACATATTTTGGCGATTCCGCTGGGGAAGAAAATCTGGTTTTTATAACCGATCTACTCGACCCTAGCCCGATGCGATTCAAGATTGATCAAGACGATATCCCTACAAACATAGAAGATCTTGATGAGTAAGGACGCTAGAAGTATTTTATGGTTTTAGCACATCTCCAGAACGAGCTCTTGAAGGGCTTCAAGAAAGATCATGACACGGTCACATGCGTTCAAGAGTTTGTGATGCCATCCTTCAAGACGAGCGACGATAAGATTGAGGTAATCGACACTGTAAGTTCATCTTCGCAACCGTCTTCCCCTATTGATATGGTTAGCTCTATTGTTGTTAATAGTATACCTAATCTTGATGAACTCTGCATGTTTAGATCAACTAAAGTGATGTGCCTATCATACCATGGTCTAATATTGATAATACGTTCTGTGGTATGTTGCCTAATTCCTTTGATAGTCAGACTCCGCCGCTGATCTAGACCGAACACGGTCATTGCAATTGGATCAACGCTTGCAGGCGGTCAGACCGCCAGTACATCTAGTTAGATTTCCTCAGCTAGTCAGACCGCCTGTTCGGCCGGTCAAATCCCCTCAGCGGCCGGTCAAACCAATCTCTCTAGTACTTTGTTTCGGAGTGGCGTACATCGTTAGCCATTATGCCAAATTCGGCTGCTGATAGTCGTGCTGCTATGCTGGATGCGGCCAATACCACATGCAGAACAACGATGCAGGATTTAACATCGGTTAAAAAGAGTATGGATGAAACCGTCTCTCAATATTTTAGAAGATTTAAAGTGATTAAAAATTGTTGCTTCAATTTATCAATTTCTAATGTTGATCTTGCTGGATTATGCTTTAGAAGTTCAAAATCTTCTGTTAGAGAGAAAGATGATAACTGTGATATTATTCGGTTAGTCATATTAGAGCTGAAGTGGCTCAAAACTGAATGAATAAAGAAAAGGAGAGTTTTAAATTATGTCGGTCTAACATGCATGTTATTGATTGTGGAGCCGATCTTTCGACCAACAATGATAATAATGTTAATGTTACTAAATTTACATGGTCTTCTAAAGCTAAAGCTTATTTTTGTTCATCTCTTAGGCTGGCTCATAAGAGTCGGCAAGAAGAATTGAAATTTACATTTGATGTATCTAAATGTGATCGTATTTTTGATGAATTGCATAAACATGGATACATTAAGATTTCTCGTGTTATATCTCTATTGGAAGAGTTGAAAAGGCATGCATATTGTAAATTTCATAATTCTTATTCGCATGCTATCAATGATTGCAATGTTTTCCATCGGCAAGTTCAATCGGCTATAAATGAAGGCCGTTTGAGATTTCATAACATGCAGGTGGATAAAACTTCTTTCCCGGTCAGTATCTTGGATTTGCAGCAACCAAAGGTTTTGATTCGGCCGCATCAAGTCGAATCTACCAAAGGGAATAATATGGTGGTGGGAGATGAAAGACACACTTTGATAGGGAAGAAGTTGATCCGTGAAGTGACATGTGAGAAATCTTCTGATGGAAAGGAGACATTCAAAGTCACATTGAGAGCCTCTGGACATGGGGGGCAAAGGTCGGTCGTTTCACCTGGACCAGCCATCTGGGCCTGTTCCACTAAAGGCGGTCAGACCGGCTGTAGCAGGTGGTCAGACCGGCCTACACCATGGTCGTCCGAAGGCGCTGAAAATGAAGCGTTCAGAGATTGGAGCTTTAGGATTGAGGATTACCGACTAGAGGGGGGGTGAATTGGCGGTTTCAAACTAAAATCACAACACTAGATAAATTTAATTAGCAACACAAAATACATTATACCACAAGTGAAGCTAGTCTATGTCAAAGGTTTGCAACCTCGGATGGCAAGATATAATTCAATAACTAAGATATAAATTGCTCAAAGTAAATTGTTTGTATGAAATTGAGTGAAAAAAATAACCGAAGACACAAGCAATTTTTCCCATGGTGTCGATGACTTGCCGGTCACCCCTAATCCATGTTGAGGTGGATTCAAAGATTCAAAATGCTCCTCTACCAAGAATGCACTTGGTCTATGAGCCAATCTCAGAATCAATGAATCGCTCCAAACCGCTTTCCACTAGAGATGCTTTTCACCACTCCGGTGAGGCAAAGCTCAAGAACCTCTTCACAAGAATGAATCAATGGCTTCTTCATAATTTTCTTGAAGAGCTCAACGAAAACCAATCTCCAAGCCATCTAGGAGGCGGCAACCTCCAAGAGTAACAAATCAATCACCTTGCTTGAAGAACTCCTAGTGCCCGAAAGCTCGAAACATGAATGCAAGCACTAGATGCCTCTTGATCTCACTAAAAAATACAATCCCAAGCTATGTGTGTGAGAGAGAGGGAGTGGAGAGCTCAAATGTGTTTTTCAACTAAGTGAAATGGCCAAGAGGAGCTCCCCACGCCGGCCACCCCTCTACTTATAGAGGGGTACCCCAAATCTAACCGTTATGTTCAAATTCCATGTTTTCTGTGAACTGACGGACCGTCCACGCCGGACGGTCCACCGCTTCAGGCCGGACCGTCCGTTGTTGACGACGAATTCCACCAGAGAGCTCCTCATCTCTGCTTGAAATTGCCTGTAGGGGCAGACCATCCACCATGCCTGGCCCTATTGATAGTACAGCTATCTAGCAATCCAAGTGTTTGAGCAATATGGCACTATTGACTCGTCAAGCAATTGTAAATTGACCCCTCTTGATAGTACAGCTATCTAGCCTACAAATCCGGCCAATTTACTTCTCTAATCAGCTCTTGACCGGCAAAAAGAAAATCCTATCTTATACCTTTGCCTTGAGGTTTTCGCCACTTCTTACCAACTTTTCTTTGTGGAAGCATGCTTGCTTTTTCCAATACCATCTTCATGGCATCTCATAGCTCATACTTGTGACTAACCTTAATTCATATGCTCAATGAAATCGTTAGTCCACAAAGTGTTGTCATTAATTACCAAAACACTAAACTATGGGCCTAGATGCTTTCAATCTCAGCCTTTTTGGTAATTGATGACAACCACATATAGGAGAGATAAAAAAATTGATTTCAAGTCTAGTTCACATACGAAATATGAGGAAGACCTGGGGTGAACGTTTGGTATACCTTGTCTTTGATCATATGAGTGAAATAAAGGTAGATCAAATCCAATTTAGAGAAGAGCTCCCCCTAAATATGTGCATCTAATTTTTGAATATATTTGTAGCACATATTCATGATAGATAAAATATTGACGGAGCTTCTCATGGCACACATAAAATTTTTAAAGATACATCCATCTGAGCATAAAAATAACTTGCTTTGCCACAAATCAATCATAGAGGTTAGAACACATTATAAGATGCAAATATTAGTCCATAGATAGATCATAGATAATTCATCACACATAAAGTTCTAGCCACACAAACCATCAAGTGCTTAAGAAGTTATTACAAGCCAAGCCACAAATAAGTCCATGCAATGAAAGTAAACGTGCATGAGTTCAAGTTCATGATGTAAATGCAATAAAAGCATGACATGACGTGAGCTCCCCCTACATCCATGAATCTTCAAGAAATCCCCAATCTCTTCATCCTCCCTTCATACTTCTCCCCCTTTGTCATCAATGACCGGAAAGGAGGATTTAATCATCCTGAGGCAGCGGTGGAGGAGGATAGAATGGCGGGAACAGGTACTGCTGTGGAGGAGGCACTGGAGCTGGGTAGATTGAGAAGAAATTATCTGAGAAGCCCTTGAACTTAGCCTCAAGCCTATCCTGGCGATCAGAGAGTTGCTGCTACTGAGAAGTACTCAACCCCTGAAACGGTTGGCTAAGACCATCTAGATGGGTCATCATGGGTTGATACATGGTTTGATGAATGTGCTGCCCAAAGGACTCAAAACCAACATGCACATACCCCTAAAACTGTTGATTCATAGTGTTCATCTGACCCTGGAAATTTTGCTGCACGTTCTAAAACCTAGTATCAACATGTGCACTCAAGCCTTGCTGCACGCTTGCAAAATAGGGATCAAAGTACCCTGCAGGAGGAACCCACTATGGCTGCATGGGAGGAGGAGGCATAGCTGCTGCATCTGGATCTAGCTGAGCATCAGGAAGTGGAAAATCATCAGGACCACCAACATCAGGGAAATGAGTCAGAGCTCTTTCAAGAAATCAAAGAACAAACAAGAACGAGAGGCGAGCAATCTATATATCACTCGAAGGTGGGGTTCCGTAGTACACGAGGACATCTTGTTGCGCGTGTTCAAGAGTAGCTAAAGCTAAATGTACAACAAAACCCATGTCTCAAATGAAGCGGAGCCTCTATCTAAATAGAGGGAGGCAGGTGGGGACGCATGCCCCTAGGCACCCAGAGGGAGGGGCGCCTGCCCCTTCTGGCACCCAACCCTAGTTGGGCCAGCATCTTGTCTTCTAGGCCTCTGTCTGGTCTTCTGGGGCTCCATCTTGGTGACTCGAATCGAATTAGCCTTGTGTCTCCTTCATGACTTGGACAACCTTGTTGGACTCCTCCTTCAAGATTGCATGATCTAATCAAGGTCGTATGCAGGTGCATCATGTTCTCATCATCCTCCCCTTCTTGAGGAAAAGCTGGCCTCGGCGTCGATTGTACTTGGAACCGATCCTGCACAACACAAGGGATAAAGGGGTTTCGAAAACAAAGTAAATCAAAATTATTGTGGGGAGGGAGGTCACCATATTTAGAATGGGCAAATGTGTCATCTTGCATAGAAAATTTAACAAGCATGTAGGCTTATTGATCGGATGACACACAATGTTTGGCAACACTATCCTGCAGAAGATTAGTACCAACAAAAGACAAAGCAGGGATAGGTAACGACCAGCAATGCTCCCCTTCTTGGGAGGAAACTTGTGTCATCAAAACTGATAGTAACATGAATTAATATGTGTAGGATGGCTGCCCTCTGGTGGATCAAAATGAGGCACAACAAAAGGATAACTCAGCCTTTCACAAATATATATTCGATGTATCATATATTCTCCTTCATTGTTATATTTGCCAATAGCATGATATGTGTATCTAGAAAACCATGGCAAATCAGCGTATTTAGAAATATTTTCTTCCAAACAATCTAGATTACACAAAACATCAAATTCAATGTAACCCAAAGTATGTAAAGAAGACAACATCGTAAGCTCTTCGGTCAGGTTTGAAATATGAATGACATGTTTAATTTCAGGACAAGTGTGTGGTTTTAATGCATGTACAACAGAAGTACTGTCACACAAATCAAGAACAAGGTCCACTAACAATTGTTCTATGATATCATGAGTTGTGGAAAAATTCAGCCCATCAGAAGAAGTCTCACCAGCCGTGAGTGGAGCACCTAGAACAGGACCGTTACTCTCCATGTTAATAAGAGCAATAGGTGCATTGTCAAGGGATGGTTCTGAATTTGCACATGAGGTTGTGGAAGGAGGACCGCCTGTGGACGTAGGTGCTGCAGGTGTGGCTGTCCTCTCGTTCGGTGTAGTGCGAGTCATGGATGGTGCGGATAGAATAGGAACTGCGCTAGATGATGTACTGTGTCCTACAAAAGAGTTAGCGTGGTCATATCAGCACATTCAGCTTTGCAAGCAGATTCAAACAATGTGGTCATATCAGCATAATCGTGACAATCAAGGATCCCCTGAATTTCACGGTTCAAACCACGGCGAAAACGTGCAATAGCAGCGTCGCCCGTCTCGCATAAACCACAACGAATCATACACGTTTCTCGTTCCTGGTAATATTCCACAACGGATTGTTGATCTTGCTGAAAAAGCTTCATGTATTAAGCAACTCTCGAACATAATATGAAGGAACAAATCTATGTCGCATAGCAGCTTTTAATTGAGCCCAAGTGGTGGGAGTGGCAGTGGGGTGGTTTTTGTAATAATCATGCCACCAAAGTAAAGAAAAATCAGTAAATGCACTAATAACAACTTTAACTTGTGCACTAGCAGGAATATCATGACATGAAAAATGTTGTTCGACCTCTAATTCCCAATCAAGATATGCAGCAGGATCATATTTGCCATTATAAGAGGGTATACTAATTTTTAATATTGGCAAATGAATCATTAGTTGGGTGACGTACCACACGGCGGGCACGATCGCAGCGAGCTCCATTCTCCTTCAACTCTGTGATCATAGTGGTCAATGCATCGAGCTGATCGAAGCGCTCGTTCAACGATGTGATCATCAAGTCACGCCATTCATGCGTCATCTTCATGTTCGCGGCAAGTCCATCAACTTTCGTCCGCATGTCCTCCAACTTTTCATCCGTCGGGCCATCGACGTCTCCTGCCATGGTTAGCACAACACAAAACAAAATCGGCGACAACAATATGACAAGGATGTAACGGCTCAAAAGACGCTCACTACAATGTTGTTATCAAATCCTTGTACGTTCCGACCAAACGCACAGGGAAAGTGCAACCACAAGTCGTACCGGTGAGAGATTGGATGAGCGATTGCCTGGACAAACAAGGTCTGCTCATCAGAGAAATATGTGGAGTTCTAGGTAGGCTGCACTCAATGCAAAAGGTTATCACAATCAAACAATAATGCAAAATTGAATAATAGTGCCAAACACGTGCAAAGCTGCTGAAACAAAGTGTAAAAGGTGAACAATTATTAGAGGGGAAAAAAGGAAAAAGAAAAAGTGCAGTAGCAAGGGCGCCAATGCCACGCGTCCTGCGCTGCGAGCCTGCCCAGCGAGATCGCCCAGCTCAGAGAATATCGGTTCCTGTTTTTCTTTTCGTTTTTTTTCTTTTTTTTTGTTTACTGTCCAAAGAAAATATGAAACATGGGGAATAGGGGGCGCGAGCAAAAAGGGGGAGGGCGTGATCGGCGCGATCCAAAAGCCGCGAGCGGTAGCGTACGCCCAGGTGCGGTGTATCTGTTTTTTTTCTTTTTTTTTGTTGGATTTCCAAAAAGGAAAAGAAAAAAAGAACGCACAATCAGGGGGCAAGGGCCACTACTACGACGGAGCACTGCAATGACGGGCAAAATGGCACTTTAATGACGGGCGTTCCGTCCGTTATTAAGTTATCGTCATTGCAGTGACGCCACTGCAATGACAGGCGATGCATCCGTTATTAGAAATAGCTACTGCAATGACGGCCAGGATGACGTCATCGTGCCCGTTATTACAAATGTCACTGCAATAACGGACATATGACGTCATCGCTGTAATAACGGGCGGATGACGTCATCACGTGCGCTATTGTAGTGCCCATTTTCAATAACACCAAAATGCCAAAAAAATAGTAAAAAAAATATATTTAATCGGAGGAGGCCCCAGCAGTCAGCCACCACCATCCCCTCACACCCTACCAATCACATTTTATCATGAAATTCTCAACTTGATAGAAGCGGGATTCAAACCTGCGACCTCTCCCTCACACACAACCCCTTCTACCACTACACCACACACTCACTTGTGTCTACTATCAATTTTCTTTCCCCACATATTATACGCACCCGAGTGTAAATCGTTTGTTTCAGGCTCTAAACGAATTCAAATTAAAAACTAATCAAATCCAAAGTTTCATAACTTTTAGAGATATACAGCTTTCATGTTGATAGTTTCTCCATCCGAGATCGTTTACAAAATTTCAATTTCAAATTTGAATTCTTTCAAACTTAGTTTTCGTCGACTATATTATTTTAAATAAAAATCTTATTGACTATAAAGTTTCGTAACTTTTCAAGATCTACGACTCTTATTTTCTCACTTTCTCCATCCGAGGTCATTCAAAAAAATTCAAATTTTAAATTTGATAAATCTAGTGCTTGATTTTTGATAACGGACGTAGTGACGTCAGCATCTCACCGTTCTTGAAAATGGTTTGTAATAACGGACCATGATGATGTCCGCAGTGATACCGTTATTAAAGATGGTATTTGTAATAACGGACAATGATGATGTCAGCGTTGTCTGTTATTATTATGAACCATCCATTGTAATAACGGATGCGATGATGACGTCATGGTTGCCCGTTATTGTAGTGGTCACAGCAATGACGCTACATCGATGACATCAGCAACAATGCATTGCAATGATGTTTTTTCAGGTGCCCGTTATTACTGGAAAAAGAGAAGGGTCATTACAAATGATTTGTGTAGTAGTGGGCGCTACCAGAATGACACGCGATCGCAGGAGGCGTGATCCAGGGACGTCGCGGTCCGGGGGGATGCGCGATCCAGGGAACGTTACTCTCTGTTTTTTTTTACTTTCCCTTCATTATTTCTTTCTTGCCAAAACAGAACGGCAGGGGAAACGATCCACGGAATGTACGGGTTGACGGTTGCAGGGGAAAAAGATTCGGCGTGTGTCGTGCTTTCCTTCTTCTCTTTCTTTCTTTTTTTTGTGGTTTTCTAGGAAACACACAACAAAACTGAATGGAGGAAAAACAAGGAGCGCGAGCAGGAGAAAACGTCGGCGTGTGCTGGGGAAAATGCGCTACGCAGGGAAAGAATGGATATGTGTGTGGTGAACGGTGGCGGAAGGGTGTGGAAAAAAATGGCGATAGAAACACAATGTAACCAGCAACAATTGACGCGCACGCAAACAAATTTAACAACGCAAATTATTGAAAGAAAGTGCAAGGCGCAAAAGGGTACTGGGACAAAGATCTAACCTGAAAACATATAAATGTTTGGTTTTGTGGACTGCAGGGAAGGTAAAAACACTCGATAAACTCACCGATCAACCTAAAATCCTGATACCACTTGATAGAGCTGGAGTGCCCGATTTTTCGGTGAGTGGAGATAACTACGATTTGGTGGAAGGTGGCCCTCACGATCCGACTACGACGAACGGACCCAAAGCACCAATGCAATCGCTAAACCAACTCCCGATGGTTACCGACCTTGCTGGTGCAAGATCTGCCTGATCACGAATATCGTTTCCTACGCAATCGATGAACGAACAAGAAAATAATGCGAGCAATTATAATATCACTTCAAGAAATCCCTTGTCATTGCAATATGGCCTGAATGGAAGATGAGGTACTTCACATGGACCCTGAAATTCAGTCTTTGCCTTGATGATAGACATAATGTATGGAGCAAAATATATCTTGATCTCAAGGTTAACCTTCTTGTTTGCAATTTGATTCATGATCAAGGTAACCACATTCACTTTCCTCCCAAACATAGCATGATCAACAAAATTCCTGAGCTCCCCAACAAATCAACCTTATATCCACTCTTTGGTAAGATGGTGGCTCTAGCAATCTTATTTATAACAGTCGGATGATGCCTGAGCTGTGACATCTTTGATGTCAAAAGAATTAAAAAGTGCAATTAAAATCAATGCAACAGGGAATTGGGTTGAAATTCAAAAATTCGTCAAAAATTCAATTATAATTCAAAAACAAGGGTTGTTTGGCACCCAACTGAAATCTAAAAATCTCGGACCAAAAGAGTAGTTGTCATCACCAACAGCCCTTCGCGACAACCTCGCCACGGCGTTCGTTCCGCTCGATGACCCTCGAGCGGGGATGTCCGTCACGATCGAGCTTAGCCCGGATGTCCGTCACGATCGAGCTTAGCCGTATATCCGTCCCGATCGAGCTATGTCCGTGACGATCGAGCCTAGCCAGTAGTTTCCGTCACGATTCGAGGCCGCACGATAGGACCCTCGAGGCCCCGACGTTCCGGCACGCTCGAGGCTCCGCAGCCAAGCTCGAGGACTCACCCTCGAGCGACGTTCCGGCACGCTCGAGGCTCCGCAGCCAAGCTCGAGGGGGCACTTACCCTCGAGCGACGTTCCGTCACGCTCGAGGCTCCGCAGCCAAGCTCGAGGGGGCACTTACCCTCGAGCGACGTTCCGTCACGCTCGAGGCTCCGCAGCCAAGCTCGAGGACTTACCCTCGAGCGACGTTCCAGCACGCTCGAGGCTTCGCAGCCAAGCTCGAGGGGGCACTCACCCTCGAGTGGCGTTTCCGACCGTTCGAGGCTCGGCAAGCTCGAGCTTGCGGTTCAAGCTCGAAGCGCCGTAACGCCTGGTCGAAGTGCCTGGTCCAAGCTCGAAAGTTGTGTCCCACACCTCAGACCCCAACTTTTAATTTTACCCGTTTTGAAGTTCAGTTCGAATTTTTGGAGAAAATTCGAATTTGGAAATCGGAGCTCCACGGGCATGCTACAGTGCCCCTGGCGCGCGCTGCGCTGGCCGGAGCTCGGCCGCCACGTGGCCGGCGAGCGGCGCAGGCGGCGCTGAGCTGGCCAAGCCGCGGCGGACGCTGGCGCTTGTCGCCTAGCTCTTGTCCGGCCACTCCCGAGCCATCACTTCGCCGCTGTCGCGTCGCCTCGCCTCGCGCCGCGGAGCGCCATCATACGGTCGCGCGCCGCCGTGGCCGCACGCGCGCTCGCGCCGCGCCGAGCGCACTGCAGGCGGTAGAATCCGTTCGCGTCGCGCCAAAGCCTCTGCTGAGGATCTCCACTTCATCACGCGATGATCTTTGACGCCCAACCGCGCGTGTGCGCTCTGTTCGAGCTCGCCGCGCCATCTATGGCGACCGCGACAGCCACCCACGTGCTCGCACGCTCCCGAGGCCGCACTGTGCCACTCTCGCGTGCCCAAGCACTCCACCGCGCACTCACACCCCTCCTCTCACTCGCTCACTTGGCCATTTCCACTTCCCCGCGCTCGCTCGGTCTTCTTCTTCCTCGCGCCGCGCGAACCGAGCCGAGCTTCTCCGAGAAATTCACCCTCCACACTCCACCATTCCCAAGTTCGTCCCGCACAAAGCTAGCCCTGTACTCCAGCTCCATTTTCCCCCATTTTCCCCAAGCTATTGTCCCTTCTCCGGCGAGAATTCGTGAATTCCCCCAAATCGCGATTTTCGGCCACCGGAGCACCCGCACGTCGAGCCCCTACTCCGAGCCGTCCCCGAGGTCAACCGAGCACGCCATTGGCTTCCTCGAGCTCCACTGATGCTCTAGGACCCCTCGAACCTCGGCGAACGACCCCGAGCTCACCGGCGTAGAAGCCGCGGCGGCCGCGCCGCCACCACCTCGTCGCCGGCGCAACTCCGACCACCCCCGGCCTCCAAACCGTCCCCAAACGACTCGTGGTGAGCCCAGGAAGCTTTTCCCCCACTTCCCCGAGCCTAGTTCGCCGCCGTTTGGCCGGCGCAACTCCGGCGAGAGCCGAGGGCCTTTCTTCATCGTCTTCGTTTGTCTAGGGGTCTCTGTGCAAAAGTCCAGGGACTCGTTCGCGAAGTTTTGAAAGTTCTAGGGTTCCCTGCGAAAATAGATTCCTAAAACTAGATTTGTTTTTCCCGAATCTTGTAAAATCCATTAAAAATCGTACAAAAATCAGAAAAATGCACAAAAATACTCTCTGGATTCGTGAGAGTCTAAACTACAATCCCTATTAGACATGTTTATACTTTTGATGAACTGTTTTTGAGCTAAAATTCAAAGGGGACCTAAAAATATGAACTGTAGCTCCAGTTATAAATTAAAATGTGTTTTCTGTCTTTTTGCAGTGCAGAAATCTTTAAAAATAATCTGTGCAGTGAAAAATCACCATTTTGCTCCAGAGGACTAAAAACTTGTTAGCACACCTGTGAAAAATGAAAAACTTAATTTTTGCTCTGTTTAGGCTAGCAAATAAATAAATATGTGTTTTTGGATAGGAATTTATTGAGGACTACCCAAGGGTTATTTTGAGCCACCACTTGGCCAGAGCCCTCCTTGTACTTATGACTAGCTTTGGTAGGAAGATTTCCTGAATTGGATGTATTTCCAATTTTATATGAATTTATTTCATTTCTGCAGGAAGCAGATTGAATTAATTTTAATAAATTATGTGTAGCTCAGATTTAGCTAAATTTTGGAGTGAGCTTACCTCTTATACTCCAGTAGCTGTCATAAAGTTTATAGATAAAAATGATGAGCAGAAAAGGAGAAACAAAAATGCGAAGTAATCTAGATGGAAATCGATTTATATAAAAGAATAAACCTTTTTGTAGTTAGTTAGAATAAAATAAATGGAATCTGAAATTCCAGAACAGCCACCCTAAGTTATGCATCTCATGTAGAAGGCGCCATCCCGGACGGCAACTACCACCTCATTCCCGCAGACGTGGAAGAAGTCCCGGAGGAAGGTGCCGGTGCAGGATCGACCAACCCGGAGGCTAACCCCCAGTCCGAGCAAGAAGGCAAGCCCCGGAGCATAACCTAACTTTACCAAATTATGCACTTTGAATTCTCTATGTTTGTGCATTTACGTTCAAGGAGTTGATTGAATACCGTAGCTGCACATTTCCTAGTACCTATGACTTGCAATACTAGCATGAAAGGATCGATAGGGCATTGCTTTAGGTCCGTTACAAGTCGAGTGATTTCCTGTCACTCGCGAGACATAGGAATTGCTTGTCTTTTCTTATGTTGGAATCATAAGGATTGACGGGCGGGATGATAGATGTAGATCTCCCGTCCGTGTATGATAATTGATTAAGGTCGAAATGTGTGGTTGAGTGTGTCAAGTTTTTGAACGTACCACATGCATGCCGATGTATGGGGATCGGTAAGCCCGGTACCAGATTGAAGCAGCTAGGGCCGATAGCCATCTCTCCTTGGAAACTTTGTTTTCCCCTGCCGTACACTTGTGGATATATGCGTGAGACTGTGAGTGAAGCAGTAAACCTTTATCCTAAGGAAATGGACCCGGTTCCGAATTGTGGATCGATGGGAAAGGTTGGGAAATGCTTGTACCTTTTATAGCAAGCAGAGTATCCGTGTGTGTTGGGTTTCCCCTGGCCAGGTAGCAAAATTCGGTTCGAACTGTCCGCTTCTCGCGGTTAATGAGACTGCTTGACCGCCTGGCTACATTGAGTAACAAGTGAAACTTTGAGATTTATAAACTTGTTCTATGAATTAATTTGTATTGCACCACTTGTATGCTTAGAGAGGATGCTAATCTAGAATGGTTAAATGTACTAGAATATGATGCTAAAACTTGAAAGCAAGGATCTACCTTTAGTTGCCTTTTGGCAAACAAACCCACCAGCCAAAAGCCTCTCATTGTCTAGATGTCGGTGATATAGATTTCACCCGACGGGTAAGCCTTCCTGAGTATTAGTATACTCAGCCTTGCTTGTGGCATTGATTTACAGGTACACCGTTGGATGTCGATGCTTTGTCTTGGCCTGCCCAGGTTCCACCTGGCTGGCACATCGAATGGGTTCCGTCCTCTGCCGAGGATCAGGAGGAGTAGCACCGTGGCAGGCTTCAGCATGGTGTTATTTGTATCGTCGTTAGTTTATTTACTTCCGCTGCAATGAACTATTTTATTTCCGCTGCAAGACTTTGATACTCTGATTTCATTTCAAACTTGGTTTGTAATAACTTTGAGATACTATTTGTGTATGTTAATTTGTGGAATGTTGTAATCTCTGGAACTCACCTTCGTGTGGGCGTGCTGTTGTTTCGATCGAGAAAAGAACGTGGTTAATCGGGTTTAATCCGACGGCGCTCCAGCTTATTCCGGATTAAGTGCCTGACTACTCGTTTAGTGGTCCCGAGGTACTTAACTTGGAATAATTTCGGAGTGGTCCGCCACATGAGCCCCTTTACTTTACCAAGCACACTAGCAATTCTAGTTCTAGCAAGCTCATAGAACTGAACAATAGCATCAATGTCAAGGTGATCTTCAGTCACTAGGTTCTTGCTAGCAGCATCAGTAATAAAAGCATAATCAAGTTGATTCACTGCAGCAAACTCAGCAAAAGTAGCATAATATTTTCTGTGACCAGTCGTCCACTCAGGCATCTCTGATTCTAGGAGAACCTCAACAGTAGAGCATAGAATCGATGAATAAGAGTGTTATTCCAATAACATCTATGCTCTGGAAAGTTTCTAAGGCCCATGACTTCAAATTTTACAATCAAGCCACTTAGCACATTGTGTTTAGCTAGATAGTTGAAATGTATGATGATGCCTGAACACAGTTTTAGAAATAAGATGGCCAAAGAAAACATCTTATTGTACCTGAGTATGAAAGAAACTGTTGCTAGTGTCTTCTCGAATACCGTACTTATATGGAGTTCTTTCACTAGAGAAAGTATGTGGAGTCCACCCTCTAGGTGCAGTGTATTGTGTGATATCAATAATCTCCACAACATGTGGATGGCTCTCAATTTCAACTTCTTCTTCATTATAATCAGTTGCAATAGTAGCATTGTTGTTTTCGGGATCCCAATCACGGTCATCAGTATCCTGTGCTGTACTACTCTCACTTTCATCTCTTCTTATCCTTTTTGATGAACTCCCAATCCTGAATTTGTTAGCCAACTCTTTGATTTTGCCACGTCCACCACGACGACCACGACGACGGTAGGTGTAAGACCACTAAAATTCAGTTAGCACTTCTTTCATTTGTGGGCCTAATTAGTAGACGAAGTGAAGAAGTTGACCAGGCTTTTAAAGTCCAATAAAATATTTTCTTTTATGGCCCTAACGTCCCTACAGCTACCCCACTATAACTCCCATCTATTTATCTTCCATGGTTAGGAACTGTTGGAAGTCTTGCATCCTCCTTGGTAGCTAGAGCAGGAGACTCCCTGGGGAGGGAGGCAAGCACATAGTACCTACTGTTTTGGTGGTAATCACAGCAGGATTGAGATAGGAGAGATCTTGATCTGATTAAGGTAACAGAACTTCGTCTTCTCCGTGCTAGCCATGATTCAGTTTTGGATTAAGCACCGGCCATTAGCACCTTAATCCCAATAGGAGTTGCACATCCCTGCAATCTCTGATGGCAGTTCTCTTCCGTCAGTTCAGATATCTGAGAGTCCCTGGTACTTGGATGATGGATGAGTGTTTCATCATTCCAGAATATATTAGAACATCTATTTTGGTTAAGCATGTTGGGAGTTACGAATTTCTGAAGGTCAGCTGTTGTAGGGTGCAGTACAACAGAAAGAAAACTGATTGAGTGCTTATCTTTGCGAGCGGCCATAGGAGTGCTTTACTCGTTGTTTGCCTTATTTGTATGCTTGATTTTGATCTGAGAATTACTTATATCCCGGTGGTGCACATCGGAGCAATCTTAACTCATTTCTGTTGTTGATTGGCGAAAGGCAAGTAAACGTAGCGTTGTGGTCTTGCTTTAACTTTGTTATTTGAATTGCCTCTATTAAATTAAAATATTTCACTAGATATACATTTTATCCCTATGTCTTGACGTATTTTTCAGCATATTATGGATTCTATTTACATGCCTTTGAAGTTGAAATACATCACAAAGTGCATACTTGACAATTTCTGTGGCGGACCACTCCGAAATTATTCCAAGTTAAGTACCCATGGACCACTAATCAAGTAAACAGGCACTTAATCCGGAATAAGCGGGAGCGCCGTCGGATTATACCCGATTAACCACGTACTTTCACAATCGAAACAACACGCGCGCCCACACGAAGGTGAGTTCCAGATATTACAACATTCCACAAAGTCAACTTACATAAATAGTCTCAACAAGTTATTACAAACCAAGTTAGACTTTCAATAACAGTACGAGAGTTCATTGCAGCGGAAATTTAACTAACGACGATACATAGCAACACCATAATGAAGCCGGCTATGGTGCTACTCCTCCCGATCCTCGGCAGAGGACGGAACCAACTCGACATGCCAGCCAGGTGGAACCTGGGCAAGCCAAGAGACGGAATTCACCGCCTCCTCCAAAGCAGTACCTAAAATAAATGCCACAAGCAAGGCTGAGTATACTAATACTCAGCAAGGCTTACCCGTCGGGTGAAAACTACTTCACCGACTTCTAGACATGAGAGGCTTTTGGCTGGTGGGTTTGTTTGCCAGAAAGCAACTAAGAGTGGATCCTTACTTTCATGATTTTAGCATTAATTCTAATTGGGTTAACCATTCTAGATTAGCATCCTCTCTAAGCATATAAGTAGTGCAATACAATTTAGTACATACAACAAGTTCATCACCCTCAACTTCCACTTGTTACTCAATGCAGCACAGCGGTCAAGCAGTCTCATTAACCGCGAGAAGCGGACAGTTCAAACCGATTTTTTGCTACCTGGCCAGGGAAAACCCAACACACACGGATAATGCTTGCTATAAAAGGCACAAGCATTTCCCAACCTTCCCCATCAATCCACAATTCGGCGCCGGGTCCACCCCCTTAGGATAAAGGTTTACCGCTTCACTCACGGCATCACGCATATATCCACTTGTGTACGGCAAGGGAAACAAAATATTTCCAAGGAGAGATGGCTATCGGAACTAGCTGTTTCAATCTGGTACCGGGCTTACCGATTCCCATAGATCGGAATGTGCGTGGTACGTTCAAAAACTTGACACACAGAACCACACGTTCCGACCTTAATCCAATTCTCATACACAGACGAGAGATCTACACATACCATCCCACCCGTCCATCCTTATGATTCCAACATAAGTAAAGACAAGCAACTCCTATATCTCGCGAGTGACGGGAAATCACTCGACTTGTAACAGTCCTAAAGCATTGCTCTACCGCCCGTATCATACTAGTATTTCAAGTCATGGTACTAGAAACATGCAACTAGGGTATTCAAACAATTCCTAGATACGTAAATGCACAAGCATATATAATTCATAGTTGCATAAGTTTAAAAGTTAGGTTATGCTCCAGGGCTTGCCTTCTTGGGCTACGCTGGGGTCAGTCTCCGGGTCGATCACGATCACGTCGGCACCACCTTCGGGAGTCTCCTCTTCGTTGGCGGGGACGAGGTTGTAGGTGCCGTCAGCGAGAGTTCCTTATACATGAGATGCATAAATTATTAAGAGTCGATGCTGGTTTTTAGTCTAAAGGTTAAGGCTCTTGAAGGCCATATTCACCTAGACATGTAAAGATTTATTCTTTTCATGCGTGAGGTGTGGATTTTATGTTTTTACGATGGTGATTGTGTACACATATAAAAACAATACAACCCTTTATTTCTCAGCAAGTGTTTTAGTTTTGAAATTTTAAGACTCCACATGCTTTATTTAAATAATTATCATAAGTGACCTACTTTTTTTTATTAAATTCATTCTACACTAGTTCTTCTCATTTTTGTTTCTCTGTTTCTGTTCCTCCTTTTTATCCACAAACTTTATGGCAGCTAATGGATTATAAGAGCTAGGCTCACTCCAAAATTTAGTTAAAACCGAGCTATACATAATTTATTAAAAATAGTTCAAGTTGCTGTGCAAAGGGACAAGATTAATTCATATAAAATTAAAACTACTCCCAAATCAGGAGATTTCTGTACTAGAGCTAGTCATGAGTAAAAGGAAGGCTCTGGCCAAGTGATGGCTAAAAATAACACTTGGACAGCCCTCAATAAATTCATATCCGATAATCAACATCTATTTATATAATGTGGCCGGAGGTGAGGCAGCGCGGCTCGTCGACGGTGAGCGGCTGAGCGGCTTGCTCCGGCGATGTTGATAGCCGGCTGCGGTGGTCGAGGTGAGGAGCGGAGAGGCGTGTGAGCTTCACCGGACGATGGCGGACCTCGACGTGGGGCTTGGCGGAGGCGGGGATGGCCGGAGTATGGAGCTTGACGTGGAGGTGGCGTTCACGGTGGAAATGGCCGAGTGACCGGGGAAACTCCGATTTCCCGACGTGTGCGGCTTGATTCGAGCTGGGGAGTGTTCGAGTGGCTAGCTAGGTGAGTGAGTGAACTTCACATGCGGGGGATTGGGAAATCGTGGAGGGGTTTGCGGGGGATTCGGTGTTGCGGCGATGGAGCTCGAGCTCGGCTCTACGCGGCTGGAGGTTGAGGAAGCAGTGCGCGAGCGTGAGGAGAGCGAGAATGGCGGAGTGTGGACTGAAAGAGGGTGTGAGGCTGCTCGGTGGAGTGTTTGGGCGGGCTAGAGGGCACCGAGTTGCCTCAGGAGCGTGCGCACACGCGCTCGGGCCGTCGGAGTCGCCATTGATGGCGCTGACAGCTCGGGCAGGGCGCGAGCGTGGGTTGGGGAGTGGCGATCGTGGCGTGGGCGACAGGGGATCCTCCACAGTGCTCCTTGGCGCGTAGCGGGAAGGAATCTGCCGTGGGACGGCTCAGCTTGACGTGCGCTCGGCCGAGAGCGGAGCTCCGCCTGCCATGATGTCCTGCCCGCGTGGCGAGGCTCGGGCAGGGTGCTGTAGCGCGGGATGTGACTCGACGGTGGCGCTGGCGTGCTTGCGGGGGCGAGAGGCGCGGCTGCCGAGGCTCTGGCCGAGCTGTCCCGGTCGCCGCCGCTCGCCGGCCACGTGGCGGCCACTGCCGGCCTCGGGCTGAGGTGGCCGAGCGGCCAGCCGGAGCGCCCGTGGAGCTCCTCTGTTTAAACATGTATTTCTCCAAAAATTTGAACTACACTTCAAAAAGTGCAAACACAAATGTTGGAGTTTGAAATGTGGGACACAACTTTCTTTTTGGGGTGATTCTGAAAGTTCGAATATTTCAAGCTCAAACAACCCATATTTGAAAAGGCATTCTGCAGGGATTTTAGAGTTTTTGAGGGGCTTAGCTGCAAAATTTGGAAAAGTTCCCAACAGTGACTAGGCTTTATTTGTGATGAAAAACAACTTTCATTTTTGGAGATTTTCATGTTTAGTACAAAATTTTGAGATCTCAGCTAGGTGTCAAATTGGCCTATTGAAAATTAAATTTCGAATTGTCGATCCATTTAAGTGTGCTTCAACCAAGCTGCCCTTTTAACCCTGGTTTTAGTATATTATTAAGGTTCTAAACATCTGGGTTGTTACAACCTACCCCCCTTAAAAGGAATCTTGCCCCGAGATTCGGTTTTGCTTATAGACATGGTAGGGAAAGAGATACCTTGGTCTTATGAAGGATGTCGGGGTAGTTCTTTTTAAGGTAGTCTTTGGTTTCCCATGTGGCTTCATCCTCGGAGTGATGACTCCACTGAATTTTGTACATTTTAACTTCCGTACTTTGCGTCTTTCTCTCCTTCTCATCTAGGATCTTGATTGGGTGCTCTTCATAAGAAAGATCCGGCTCAACCGAGAGTTCTTCTTGCTCAACAACTTCGGTCAGAACACGAAGACATTTCTTGAGCTGGGAGACATGGAAGATGTTGTGCACGGCGGAGAGCTTCTCAGGAAGTCTCACACGATACGTAACCGGTCCACATTGTTGAGTGATTTCATATGGACCAACATAGCGAGGTGCAAGTTTACCTTTCAACCCAAACCTTTGCACACCCTTGATCGGGGAGACCTTGAAATACACATGATCGCCGACTTCGAATTGAAGGGGCTTCCTCCTCTGGTCGAAATAGCTCTTTTGTCGGGATTGTGCGGCTCTCAAGTTTTCCCTGATAACCCTAACCTTTTCCTCTGCCTCTTTTACAAGGTCAGGACCGTACGTGTATCTCTCGCCTGCCTGGGACCAACACAACGGCGTCCGACATCTCCTACCATACAAAGCTTCGAAAGGTGCCATTTTGAGACTTGCTTCGTAGCTTTTGTTATATGAGAATTCAGCCAGAGATAAACATTTCTCCCAATTCTTCCCATAATGGATAACACAAGCTCGAAGCATATCTTCTAGGATTTGATTTACCCTTTCCGTCTGCCCATCAGTTTGAGGGTGGTACGCTGAACTACGGATCAATTTGGTGCCTAGGGACAGCTAAAAATGTTCCCAAAAGCGTGCCACAAATTGGGTACCACGATCTGAAATTATCGTCTTGGGTACGCCATGTAAGCAAACGATCCGATTCAAATAGATTTCAGCATACTTCATAGCGCTATAGGCGGTATTGACCGGAATAAAATGTGCGGTCTTTGTGAGGCGGTCTACTATTACCCAAATGGAGTCATGCCCCTGAGGGGTTTTGGGAAGTCCAATAATGAAATCCATACTTATATCTTCCCACTTCCATGAGGGGATAGGTAGAGGTTGGAGAGTGCCTGCTACCTTCAAGTGGCTAGCCTTTACCCGCTGACACGTGTCACATTCCGACACATATTGGGCAATTTCCCAATTCATCATGGTCGACCAAAAGTTTTGTTTAAGGTCTTGGTACATTTTAGTGCTAGCGGGATGGATGGAAAATTTTCAAAGATGAGCTTCATCCATGATTTTCCTTCGGAGTTCGGCGCTCTTGGGCACCACCATCCGATGCCCAAACCACATCACTCCCTGCACATCTACCCGGAAGCATTTATATTTTTCCTTGACCTTTTCTTTCGCCAACTTTCTTTTGAGGATTTTAATCTTTGCATCATTTAATTGGGCCACGACAATCTGATCGTGCAAGGTTGGTTCAACAGAGATATGGTTGAAATACCCGTGAGGAACAATCTCCAAGTTGAGCTTTGCCATTTCATGGCACAAAGTGTCGGCATAGGACTCCACGGAAAGGCAGTGACAGCGTGCCTTGCGGCTTAGTGCATCCGCGACCACATTAGCCTTCCCGGGGTGATAATGCACACTAAGATCATAGTCCTTCGCCAACTCCAACCATCTTCGTTGTCTCATATTTAAATGTGCCTGAGTGAAGACATATTTGAGGCTCTTGTGATCGGTGTATATGTTGCATGGAACACCTATCAGGTAGTGTCTCCAAATCTTGAGAGCATGAATAACTGCTGCCAATTCAAGATCATGTGTAGGGTAATTTTGCTCATGTGGCCGGAGTGCTCGGGAAGCATAAGCAATGACCCGGTTCTCTTGCATAAGGACACAATCGAGCCCGGTGCCTGAAGCATCACAATAAACATCATATGGCTTGGTGCTGTCGGGTTGAGCTAAGACTGGGGCTGAAGTCAAGTGTTTTCTTAAAGTATGGAAGGCTTCTTCACATTTGTCAATCCACTCAAATTTGACCCCCTTCTTTAAGAGTTCGGTCATGGGTTTAGCAATTCGAGAGAAATCCAGAATGAAGCGGCGATAGTAACCAGCTAGACCCAGAAAACTCTGAATTTCATGGACAGAGGTGGGTGGCTGCCAATCCATCACCTCTTGCACCTTGGTCGGATCCACAGAGATACCATCCTTGGAAACCGTATGACCCAAGAATTTCACGCTTTCAAGCCAGAATTCATATTTGGAGAACTTGGCATAAAGCTGATGGTCTCTCAATCTCTGGAGGACAATGCGAAGGTGTTCGGTATGCTCTTCCTCATTCTTGGAATATATGAGGATATCATCAATAAAGACCACTACGAACTTGTCAAGCTCGGACATGAAAACCGAATTCATGAGATACATGAAGTAGGCTGGGGCATTCGTGAGTCCAAAAGACATGACCAAGAATTCATAGAGTCCATAGCGGGTGGAGAAGGCAGTCTTGGGGATGTCAAAAGGACGAATCTTTATTTGCTGATAGCCAGAGCGAAGATCAATCTTAGAGAATACTCTGGCGCCAGCTAGTTGATAAAAAAGGACATCAATGCGGGAAAGTGGATACTTGTTTTTAATGGTCACTGCATTGAGAGGCCGGTAGTAAATACACAACCTCAAAGAATGATCCTTCTTCTTCACAAAGATGGCCGGACAACCCCATGGTGACACACTAGGACGGATGAAGCCCTTGTCTAGTAGTTTTTGGAGTTGACTTTTTAATTCAGCCAATTCACTGGGTGGCATTCTATAGGGTCTCTTTGATATAGGTGCTGTGCCAGGTTGAAGTTCAATTACAAATTCAATATCCCTGTCCGGCGGCATCCCAGGTAAGTCATCCGGAAAAACATCGGCATACTCACATACCACCGGAATATCTTCTAGTGGTGTTCCCACCATAGTGTAGGCACA
Organism: Digitaria exilis; assembly: GCA_015342445.1. NCBI lineage: Eukaryota > Viridiplantae > Streptophyta > Magnoliopsida > Poales > Poaceae > Digitaria > Digitaria exilis. The sequence continues at coordinate 239,204 of JACEFO010001744.1, forward strand.
AGCATTGGCGCATTTTCGGTGTGGCAAATAAAGTGCACTAGGCCCATGTGTAGGCGAGTTTATTTCCACATCCCTTTCGGCAACATCTAGCACAACCTTATGTTGAGTCATCCAATTTGCCCCCAAAACAATATCAATTCCTTCCAATCCAAGCAGAATTAGATCAGTAGGAAAATCTTTACTACCCAGCTTGATTGGTACCTTTCGAGTGACTTGGTTGGATGCTATTTTACCTCCCACTGTTGATATCACATATGCTGATTTGGTGTGATATGATTTTAACCCACATTTTGCATTAAACCTTGTGCTTATAAAACTATGTGTTGCCCCGGAATCAAACAATATCATAGCCGGTTGATTGTGGATAGGGAAGGTACCAGTCATATCCACTGCTCCTTCAGGTAGGTCAGCCAGGGTGGTATAGTTGAGCCTTCCCTGCCTGACTTGGACTCGCTGCTGCTTGCCCTTGTTCTGTTGATTCCCGGGTCACTGGTTCTGCGGCTTGTTCTGCGGGCAGTCCTTGATGAAATGGCTGTTGCTGCCACACTTAAAGCATTGGTAGCCACCTCCCGGACGAAGTGGCTGCTGCACGTTTTGCCTCGGCGCCTGAAGCTGCTGCGGTGGTGGAGGGAAACGAGGCGCACCGTGCTGTGGGGGCCTGGTGACCCACGTCCTGCCTGGGGCACCCTTGGCTGCCCCTGCGATGCAGCCGAGGGAACCAAGCGGAACCTCTGAGGTTGCCCACCCGAGGGTCCAGCGGGAGCCTTCCTTTTCTTCTCGGCCTTGCGGGTCATGTTGGCGTCTTCTTGGGCGATGGCAATGTTCACGAGTTCACCATAAGTGGCAACCCGTGTGGTGGTCAGCTGGGCTTTAAGCTTGGTGTTGAGGCCACGACGGAACCTCTCCTTCTTCTTGTCATCGGAGTCAGCATGATGACCCGCATAAGGACACAGACCATTGAAGGCTTGCGCGTACTGAAGCACAGTGCGGGTTCCATGAGTCAGCGCCAGGAACTCATTCAACTTCCTTTCCACCAATCCGGCAGGGATATGGTGGGCTTTGAAGGCAGTCTTGAACTCCTCCCATTCGATGACATGGTTCTCCTCCTGGAGAGCCAGTTAATTCTCCCACCACAGGAGAGCTGTGCCGCGGAGCTGCTGTGCCGCAAAGACCACCTTGCGGTTTGGAGTGCAAGGCGTAGCCAGTATGGAGAACTTGGATTCGATTGCCCGAATCCATGCATCAGCTTCCATGGGCTCCTCGGCTCTGGAGAAAACCGGAGGGTGAGTGGCCAGGAAGTCCTCGTACCGTGCCACCTGAGGTGGAGGGGCACGATGACCACCTTGCTGCTGCATCTGCTGCTGCATCATCTGCTGCTGATGCTGCAGGTTACGGAGGATCTCCGTCTGGGTAGCATACAGTTGCTGCCATGTTGGGGGTTGTTGCGGTGGCGGAGGTGGTGGTGGCTGTTGCCCTTCCCGTCCTTGCTGGTTAGCGTTGGATCCGCTAGCATCGTGACCGCTGCGAGTGATAGCTATCTACAGTAGGTACTTGTATTAGCCATAATCCATAAGCTCGCATAAATTAATGTCAAGATAGAACGTGGCAATGTAATGAAGTTTACTGCATAAGGACAACATATCAGCAGGCAGTTTTGGAAGAAAATTCAATCCTCCAGTAGAAGTCGAGTTAGACACTCCAATTTGGTCAGTAGCTGGGAAATTTCGTACTCTACAACTTTCGTTTTTGGCTCAGAACCCAAATCAAGCTAGAACTAAGCCGAAAAATTCGAATTCCAGTCCTCTGTTTTTGCTGTTTTTCAGCAGGCCGAGCTGTAGTGTTTTGGTTGCCATTTTTATTTCGCTTAACCAATGGAGTTGAATTTTGGTGAGCGTTTTGTTTGACAAATTTCAGACAACTTTGTAGTTTAAGTCGTAGCCCAGAAATGAAAGGAACTCACGTCAATAATCAAAACAAGAGTGGCTGCAGAGGTTTTCAACATAAACATTACAACCATTCACAAGTCTTGGGGCACACACATCCCATGCTAATGGATTACAAGTTCAAAAGCTTAAAGGAAACTCAACTCCAACTAGCCTATTACATCATGAAACCAAAATTTAGGCTACGCGGAGGAGTAACTTGCTACCAAGCATCTAGAAGTCGTCTAGGTTGTTAGCGGTAGCCTCGCTGCCCATAGGAGACGGCGGGGCGGGAAGGGGTGGCATGTCATCCTCGGTATCCATGTCTGAATCAGGGGCTTCTCCTTCATTCTCTCCCGCCTCGTTGAGAAGGTGCTGAGCATCGTGCGCTGCTAGCATAGCATTGGCATGCTCCAAATCGTCCTGCACATTCTCTAGCTCGTCACTCACTTGAGCTAGCTCATTGTTGGCATTATTGTGCACTATATGGAGGTCGGTCAGCTGCCTCTTCAAGTCAGCAATCATGGCATCCCTAGTGCTCACCTCTATGGACAAAGAGGTTCTCTCAACCCGAAGGTCACGGGCACGAGCAGACATGTCAATGGCAAGGTTAAGTGCTTTATTTTGTGCCCGCCCCAGTAGTGCCTGCAGCCGGTGATAAGCCCTGATCCATCTCATCAAGAGTGCGGCTGCAGCAACGGAGTTCTCTGCCACCCTCAAAGGTGAGCTGAGATATCGCCTCAACCAATGAGCATTGTCAGGCTGGGCCGGTGGAAACAGTCCAAGAAGCTGGTGCTCCACCAGGTCCTAGTTCTGGGCACAGAAAGAGCTGATCCCATTGAGAGCAGCCAACTCACAGGTGGTCTCTATATGGTGTCCATAAACTTCCACACTCCATGTGGGCGAGCTTGGACACGGTGGGTGGCGGTACACCACCAAACGCACTCTGGATCGTGTCACACCACGGTCACAGAGGACGGTTCTCTCATACTGCGACGGGGTGGGGTAGTCAAGTGCCTGCAACACGAACCAAAGGATGCTAGGGAAACCCTCCCATCCAAGGCAGTCCGAGAAGGAGACTTTATTGGGGTAGCTAGCCAGGTCAGCATGGCCGTCCATCTGAAAAAAAAGGTCAAGTGTGAGGACCGGTTAGCGCCAAGAAATAAAAACAGATTTTGGACAGTGTAGAAAAAATTTGTAAAACTCAATTTCTACAAACCCAGAAATTCCCAAGCTTGGCCAGAACGTTGTTTAGGTAATTTCAAACAAGTTTCATGTTGAAAGTTTGAACAGAAACAGCCGTTATGAAGGTGCAAAAATTTAATGCCTATCTTACTGTTCTCAGGAAATTCCAGCAGACAGGGGGTTACCAATTTAATCATAACTCTTAATTTACTGAACCAAAATTGTTGAAATTTCTACAGCACGAACTAGACAACATTTGTGACAACTTTCATATTGGGCACTTTTTCGTTTTGTGGGGTTTTCAGGCTCAAAACGAAAATGCAAGAAGGTCTGTTTTCAGTAGAGTTTCAGCACAGTTTTCGGTTATCATACAATTTGCAACGGGTAGTGCAAGGGTCAGCCAATCATGGTTTTTATTGAGTTTAAGTGAATTGCAATGCATGAGCGACCTATTCGTTCTTACCAACACACGTGCCAATAACTTTGGCTTACGAAGTCAGTGCCGGTGGCTAGGCAATATTCGTCTCTCCTTATATTAGCTAGCCGAACTTTTCTAACCGTTCAACTTACGGAATCGTGGTTAGCGTACCTGCAGAAAATTCCATTCCAGAGCAATTATAATGAACCTCCCGTGCCAGCACTCACAGAAGCGTCCCCACTCATTACCACCCACTATAGTGGTGGCACCCGAACGTTCAACATTGAACGGGCAATGCTTCATATGTCACCAAGGCAACATATTGACATTTTCATACGCTCATGAATAGCGTATTGACTTTGTGCCGCCATCATATTTGCATATGATGCCGTGGTACGCTACAGCAATCACCGTACCTTGCGCCCACCATGCTATTCTAGTTTCATATGCCATCACAGCGTATTGACTATGTGCCGCCACTATATTTTCATATAGTGCCGTAGTACGTAACAGCAATCGCCGTACCTTGCGCCCACTATTGCGAAAAGTAAATGACAGAATGAAATATGCTGGGAGTCAGTACAATATAATTAGCCACCTATCATATCGTGATCCCTTAACCCACATAGGCTTTACGCTCTATTCATTATCCTTAGCCGTCCTATGGATGGCATTCCATCGCAAGAGCGCGGCGGAATCAAGGGTTGGCATATTTTATTTCAAAGTTGTTTATTAAGGGTCTGTTGCTCTCTCTCTGGTGCGCATGTTTCGGCTCTAATGCCAGCTGTGGCGGACCACTCCGAAATTATTCCAAGTTAAGTACCCATGGACCACTAATCAAGTAGTCAGGCACTTAATCCGGAATAAGCGGGAGCGCCGTCGGATTATACCCGATTAACCACGTACATTCATGATCGAAACAATACGCGCGCCCACACGAAGGTGAGTTCCAGACATTACAACATTCCACAAAGTCAACTTACATACATAGTCTCAACAAGTTATTACCAACCAAGTTAGACTTTCAATAACAGTACGAGAGTTCATTGCAGCGGAAATTTAACTAACGACGATACATAGCAGCACCATAATGAAGCCTGCTATGGTGCTACTCCTCCCGATCCTCGGCAGAGGACGGAACCCACTCGACCTGCCAGCCAGGTGGAACCTGGGCAGGCCAAGAGACGGAATTCACCGCCTCCTCCAAAGCAGTACCTGAAATAAATGCCACAAGCAAGGCTGAGTATACTAATACTCAGCAAGGCTTACCCATTGGGTGAAAACTACTTCACGGACTTCTAGACATGAGAGGCTTTTGACTGGTGGGTTTGTTTGCCAGAAAGCAACTAAGAGTGGATCCTTACTTTTATGATTTTAGCATTAATTCTAATAGGGTTAACCATTCTAAATTAGCATCCTCTCTAAGCATATAAGTAGTGCAATACAATTTAGTACATACAACAAGTTCATCACCCTCAAGTTCCACTTGTTACTCAATGCAGCACAGCGGTCAAGCAGTCTCATTAACCGCGAGAAGCGGACAGTTCGAACCGATTTTTTGCTACCTGGCCAGGGAAAACCCAACACACACGGATAATGCTTGCTATAAAAGGCACAAGCATTTCCCAACCTTCCCCATCAATCCACAATTCGGCGCCGGGTCCATCCCCTTAGGATAAAGGTTTACCGCTTCACTCACGGCATCACGCCTATATCCACTTGTGTACGGAAAGGGAAACAAAATATTTCCAAGGAGAGATGGCTATCGGTCCTAGCTGTTTCAATCTGGTACCGGGCTTACCGATTCCCATAGGTCGGCATGTGCGTGGTACGTTCAAAAACTTGACACACAGAACCACACGTTCCGACCTTAATCCAATTCTCATACACGGACGGGAGATCTACACATACCATCTCGCCCGTCCATCCTTATGATTCCAACATAAGTAAAGACAAGCAACTCCTATATCTCGCGAGTGACGGGAAATCACTCGACTTGTAACGGTCCTAAAGCATTGTTCTACCGCCCCTATCATACTAGTATTTCAAGTCTTGGTACTAGAAACATGCAACTAGGGTATTCAATCAATTCCTTGATACGTAAATGCACAAGCATATATAATTCATAGTTGCATAAGTTTAAGAGTTAGGTTATGCTCCGGGGCTTGCCTTCTTGGGCTACGCTGGGGTCAGTCTTCGGGTCGATCACGATCACGTCGGCACCACCTTCGGGAGTCTCCTCTTCGTTGGTGGGGACGAGGTTGTAGGTGCCACCAGCGAGAGTGCCTTCTACATAAGATGCATAAATTGTTAAGAGTTGCTGCTGGTTTTTAGTCTAAAGGTTAAGGCTCTTGAAGGCCATATTCACCTAGACATGTAAAGATTTATTCTTTTCATCACAAAAGTAAAGATAGTGCGTGAGGTGTGGATTTTATGTTTTTACGATGGTGATTGTGTACACATATAAAAACAATACAACCCTTTATTTCTCAGCAAGTGTTTTAGTTTTGAAATTTTAAGACTCCACATGCTTTATTTAAATAATTATCATAAGTGACCTACTTCTTTTTATTAAACTCATTCTACACTAGTTCTTCTCATTTTTGTTTCTCTGTTTCTATTCCTCCTTTTTATCCACAAACTTTATGGCAGCTACTGGAGTATAAGAGCTAGCCTCACTCCAAAATTTAGTTAAAACCGAGCTATAAATAATTTATTAAAATAGTTCAAGTTGCTGTCCAAAGGGACAAGATTAATTCATATAAAATTAAAACTACTCCCAAATCAGGAGATTTCTGTACTAGAGCTTGTAATGAGTAAAAGGAAGGATCTGGCCAAGTGATGGCTAAAAACAACACTTGGACAGCCTTCAATAAATTCCTATCCAAAAATCAACATCTATTTATTTAATGTCTCAAACAGAGCCTAAAATCAAGTTTAGCATTTGTCCAACATGTGCCAACATATTTCAAGACCTCTGATGAAGGGTGGTGATTTTTGGTTGCATGGATTATTTTTAGTAAATGCAGAACCGAAATAGAACAGGAATCACAAAATAATTTATAACTGGAGTTTCATGTAATATTTTTAGGCCTCCTTTGGACAAAAGGCTTCTACATTCTATACAAGCAACATATTCCAAGCTCGTCTACAGAGGAGTTCAGGATTTGAAATGGTGCACAAAACTCTAAAATCATATTTTGAATTTTAATTCAAAAAATATCCCTCAAAAGTATATACATGCAGAAAGGAGATTGGCGTTTACAATCTCACGAGTCCAGGGAGTATTTTTGTGTATTTTTCTGATTTTTCTACGATTTTTAGTGGATTTTACAAGATCTCAGCAAAATAGATCTAGGTTTAAGAATCTTTTTACGCCGGGGGCCCTAGATCTTTTGAAACCTTCACAAACAAGTCCCTGGAATTTGCGCAAAGGACCCTAGAACTAAAAGGGGAACGCGAAAGGGTCCTTGGGTTCGCTGGCGTCCGAACTCCGGCGAGGAAACGGCGAAGCAGTGCGGGGGAAGTGGGGGAAAATGACGAGGGGCTCACCGCGAGTCGATTGGGGTAGGTCTCGTGGCCGGAGGTGAGGCGGCGCGGCTCGTCGACGGTGAGCGGCGGAGCGGCTTGCTCCGGCGATGTCGATAGCCGGCTGCGGTGGTCGAGGTGAGGCGCGAAGAGGCGTGTGAGCTTCAACGGACGATGGCGGAGCTCGACGTGGGGCTTGGCGGAGACGGGGACGGCCGGAGTATGGATCTTGACGTGGAGGTGGCGTTCACAGCGGAAATGGCCGAGCGGGGGGGGGGGGAAACTCCGATTTCCCAGCGTGTGCGGCTCGATTCGAGCTGGGGAGTGTTCGAGTGGCTAGCTAGGTGAGTGAGTGAACTTCACGTGCGGGGGATTGGGAAATCGTGGAGGGGTTTGCGGGGGATTCGGTGTTGCGGCGATGGAGCTCGAGCTCGGCTCTACGCGGCCAGAGGTTGAAGAAGCAATGCGCGAGCGCGAGGAGAGCGAGAATGGCTGAGTGTGGACTGAGAGAGGGTGTGAGGCTGCTCGATGGAGTGTTTTGTGGCGGACCACTCCGAAATTATTCCAAGTTAAGTACCTCGGGACCACTAAACGAGTAGTCAGGCACTTAATCCGGAATAAGCTGGAGCGCCGTCGGATTAAACCCGATTAACCACGTTCTTTTCTCGATCGAAACAACAGCACGCTCACACGAAGGTGAGTTCCAGAGATTACAACATTCCACAAATTAACTTACACAAATAGAATCTCAAAGTTATTACAAACCAAGTTTGAAATGAAAACACAGTATCAAAGTCTTGCAGCGGAAATAAAATAGTTCATTGCAGCGGAAGTAAATAAACTAACGACGATACAAATAACACCATGCTGAAGCCTGCCACGGTGCTACTCCTCCTGATCCTCGGCAGAGGACGGAACCCATTCGATGTGCCAGCCAGGTGGAACCTGGGTAGGCCAAGACAAGGCATCGACATCCAAAGGTGTACCTGTAAATCGTTGCCACAAGCAAGGCTGAGTATACTAATACTCAGCAAGGCTTACCCGTCGGGTGAAAACTACATCACCGACATCTAGACATGAGAGGCTTTTGGCTGGTGGGTTTGTTTGCCAAAAAGCAACTAAGAGTAGGTCCTTGCTTTCAAGTTTTAGCATCATATTCTAGTAGATTTAACCATTCTAGATTAGCATCCTGTCTAATCATACAAGTGGTGCAATACAATGTAATTCATACAACAAGTTTATCAATCTCAAACTTTCACTTGTTACTCAATGTAGCCAGGCGGTCAAGCAGTCTCATTAACCGCGAGAAGCGGACAGTTCGAACCGAATTTTGCTACCTGGCCAGGGGAAACCCAACACACACGGATACTCTGCTTGCTATAAAAGGTACAAGCATTTCCCAACCTTTCCCATCGATCCACAATTCGGAACCGGGTCCATTTCCTTAGGATAAAGGTTTACTGCTTCACTCACAGTCTCACGCATATATCCACAAGTGTACGGCAGGGGAAAACAAAGTTTCCAAGGAGAGATGGCTATCGGCCCTAGCTGCTTCAATCTGGTACCGGGCTTACCGATCCCCATACATCGGCATGCATGTGGTACGTTCAAAAACTTGACACACTCAACCACACATTTCGACCTTAATCAATTATCATACACGGACGGGAGATCTACATCTATCATCCCGCCCGTCAATCCTTATGATTCCAACATAAGTAAAGACAAGCAATTCCTATGTCTCGCGAGTGACAGGAAATCACTCGACTTGTAACGGACCTAAAGCAATGCCCTATCGATCCTTTCATGCTAGTATTGCAAGTCATAGGTACTAGGAAATGTGCAGCTAAGGTATTCAATCAACTCCTTGAACGTAAATGCACAAACATAGAGAATTCAAAGTGCATAATTTGGTAAAGGTTAGGTCATGCTCCGGGGCTTGCCTTCTTGCTCGAACTGGGGGTTAGCCTCCGGGTTGGTCGATCCTGCACCGGCACCTTCCTCCGGGACTTCTTCCTCGTCTGCGGGAATGAGGTGGTAGTTGCCGTCCGGGATGGCGCCTTCTACATGAGATGCATAAGTTAGGGTGGCTGTTCTGGAATTTCAGATTCCATTTATTTTATTCTAACTAACTACAAAAAGGTTTATTCTTTTATATAAATCGATTTCCATCTAGATTACTTCGTATTTTTGTTTCTCCTTTTCTGCTCATCATTTTTGTCTATAAACTTTATGACAGCTACTGGAGTATAAGAGTTAAGCTCACTCCAAAATTTAGCTAAATCTGAGCTACACATAATTTATTAAAATTAATTCAATCTGCTGCCTGCAGAAATGAAATAAATTCATATAAAATTGGAAATACATCCAATTCAGGAAATCTTCCTACCAAAGCTAGTCATAAGTACAAGGAGGGCTCTGGCCAAGTGGTGGCTCGAAATAACCCTTGGGTAGTCCTCAATAAATTCCTATCCAAAAACACATATTTATTCATTTGCTAACCTAAACAGAGCAAAAATTAAGTTTTTCATTTTTCACAGGTGTGCTAACAAGTTTTTAGTCCTCTGGAGCAAAATGGTGATTTTTCACTGCACAGGTTATTTTTAAAGATTTCTGCACTACAAAAAGACAGAAAACACATTTTAATTTATAACTGGAGCTACATTTCATATTTTTAGGTCCCCTTTGGACATAAGCTGTCCAAAGTCAATACACACAACATATCCAAAGCTCAACCCTAGCGGAGCTCTGGATTTGAAATGGTGCACTACTTTCCATTTTCATAGTTTGAATTTTAGCTCAAAAACAGTTCATCAAAAGTATAAACATGTCTAATAGAGATTGTAGTTTAGACTCTCACGAATCCGGAGAGTATTTTTGTGCATTTTTCTGATTTTTGTACGATTTTTAATGGATTTTACAAGATTCGGGAAAAACAATCTAGTTTTAAGAATCTATTTCCGCAGGGAACCCTAGAACTTTCAAAACTTCGCGAACGAGTCCCTGGACTTTTGCACGGAGGCCCCTAGACAAACGAAGACGATCAAGGAAGGCCCTCGGCTCTCGCCGGAGTTGCGCCGGCCAAACGGCGGCGAACTAGGCTCGGGGAAGTGGGGGAAAAGCTTCCTGGGCTCACCACGAGTCGTTTGGGGGCGGTTTGGAGGCCGGGGGTGGTCGGAGTTGCGCCGGCGACGAGGTGGTGGCGGCGCGGCCGCCGCGGCTTCTACGCCGGTGAGCTCGGGGTCGTTCGCCGAGGTTCGAGGGGTCCTAGAGCACCAGTGGAGCTCTAGGAAGCCAATGGCGTGCTCGGTTGACCTCGGGGACGGCTCGGAGTAGGGTCTCGACGTGCGGGTGCTCCGGTGGCCGAAAATCGCGATTTGGGGGAAATCACGAATTCTCGCCGGAGAAGGGACAATAGCTTGGGGAAAATGGGGGGAAATGGAGCTGGAGTAGAGGGCTAGCTTCGTGCGGGACGAATTTGGGAATGGTGGAGTGTGGGAGGCGAATTTCTCGGAGGAGCTCGGCTCGGTTCGCGCGGCGCGAGGAAGAAGAAGACCGAGCGAGCGCGGGGAAGTGGAAATGGCCAAGTGAGCGAGTGAGAGGAGGGGTGTGAGTGCTTGGTGGAGTGATTGAGCACGCAAGGGAGGCACTGTGCGGCCTCGGGAGCGTGCGAGCGCGTGGGTGGCTGTCGCGGTCGCCATTGATGGCGCGGCGATCTCGAACAGAGCGCACACGCGCGGTTGGGCGTCAAAGATCATCGTGTGATGAAGTGGAGATCCTCAGCAGAGGCTTTGGCGCGACGCGAACGGACTCTACCGCCTGCAGTGCGCTCGGCGCGGCGCGAGCGCGCGTGCGGCCACGGCGGCGCGCGACCGTATGATGGCGCTCCGCGGCGCGAGGCAGCAGTGCGCCGTCGCCCGCGACGTGACGGTACGGAAGGCTTGGACAAACGCGTGAGGACAAAAGCTAGCTGCCGCCGCGGCTCGGCCGACCCGACGCGGTCTCCGCCACACGCCGGCCACGTGGCGGCCGGACTCCGGCCGGAGCAGAGCGCGCCAGGGGCGAGCTGGCAGCCCCGTGGAGTTCCTTTGCCCCTTTTGAACTTTCTCCAAAAATTTGAGCTGAACTTCGAAACGTGTAAAATTAAAAGTTGGAGTTTGAGGTGTGGGACACAACTTTCGAGCTTGGACCAGGCACTTCGACCAGTCGCTACGGCGCTTCGAGCTTGAACCGCAAGCTCGAGCTTGCCGAGCCTCGAACGGTCGGAAACGCCGCTCGAGGGTGAGTGCCCCCTCGAGCTTGGCTGCGAAGCCTCGAGCGTGACGGAACGTCGCTCGAGGGTAAGTGCCCCCTCGAGCTTGGCTGCGGAGCCTCGAGCGTGCTAACGTGCGGCCTCGAATCGTGACGGACTGCGGGGCCTCGAGGGTCCTATCGTGCGGCCTCGATTCGTGACTGAAACTACTAGCTAGGCTCGATCGTCACGGACAATACTGGCTAGGCTCGATCGTCATGGACATACTTGCTAGGCTCGATCGTCACGGACATACTGGCTAGGCTCGATCATCAGGGACAATATTGGCTAGGCTCGATCGTGACGGACATACTGGGTAGGCTCGATCGTGACGGACATGCTGGTTCGAGGGTCAACAAGCGGAGCGAACGCCGTGGCGAGACTTGTTATGAAGGGCTGTATCTGTGATGACAGCAACTCTTATTGTCGGAGATTTTTAAGTTCAGTACCAAAATCTTGAGATTTCTGTTGGGTGTCACCAGACCTTTGTTTTTGAATTTCAGTCTGAATTTTTGGTCAATTTCTGAATTCTAACCCCATTGTTTTGCCTTATCTTCCTTTTATTAATTATTTTATTTAACCTCTCCCTCCTTTCTTAGACCCCTCAATAGTGTCACTAAACATCAGAGGTATGCTGCTCAAAGAGAGTTTTCAATTTAAAGTCCTACCTCCTTTTATTTTGAGAGTAAAAATCTTATTTTAACTTAAGGTTAAAACATGGACACATACATGGAGGTTAAAAGCTTATTTATTTTATATGCTCAACTTTTAATTATGTTCATCCTTTGTATTTTATGAAAGCTCATATTGTGAACAAAATCTCATTTTATTATTAAAACCTCAAGATTGCCACATGTAGGCCATGATTAGATCTACAAGCTTTATTAGTCCAAGTGTTTAACCCTAACATTAAATCATTAACAATTATTTTACTAAAGAACATCAGGAGCACTCTAAATATTATTCTATTTATAGCCCAAGGTGAGCTCCTTTAAAAGGGTGTGTGACCGTGTGTTTTTCATCCCATGTTTAAGTTGGTCTTTCAAACTTGATTTCCTATGTTTGGTAGATTAAGCATCTGAGTTATACATAACTCACCAAGGTTGCAAATGACATTTTTAGATACACAACTTTCATTTGAGAAAGTGGTTTGGTTTTATAATTAGAACATACTTTCCCAAACCTTTCATATTGATCAGACGTTTGTGATGTGCACAACTCTTATTTAAAATTTTAAATTAGAACCTTGCCTTCTGAAGGTCATTAATATCGTTAGTTGGAATTATTTCATGTGTTGACTTCACATGAGCCATTAGTCCTTTAAGACCTTTAGGGCATAGAAGCATTTCTTAATTTGCCGTTAAATCCTGATTTCTTTTTAGGAAATTTTTATGCGTCGTCTCGAGAGTATGTATTTAGAGTTTTGTCGTGCAACTTGTAAGAGAAGATGTTTAGATTTGTACTAGAAAAGTTTTTGTTGGGTTCAAATTTCAAGAACCAAAGCACGAGTACAAAATTAACAATCCTCATGTCTAATTCTCATTCCTACTAGTGATTTAGTTTCAGGGTTTATAGTTCCTTAGTTTGTTTAATCACTCTTACTTATACGCTTTAAACACCAGGGGTGTTACAGCCTACCCTCCTTAAAAAGAATCTCGTCCCGAGATTCGCATAGGGAGGAAAGGTGGACATTTTATTAGAAGAAAGAGGTGTTGGTTAAAGAAACGCAGATACTACGCACCCAAGTTCTTACAGGTTCACAGCTTGGAGATGATAATTGATACCGGATCTCCGATACAACATCAACGTTGTTCATGTGGGAGCGGTGATGAATGTAGACATGGAAAGCTAAGAGCATCAAGATTTGGCACACAAGGCAAAAGTAATACACCACTATTGTCCAGTGAACTTCAGGGCCAATCGGGGAAAAGAATGGGCAAGCCATGGATGGTGTCAAAAAGTCGAAATCTTCCTTGCTCGTCGACTTAATTCTTGTGGAATCCTCAGGTGACTTCTGCTCGAACTCCTTCTTCGGTGAGGTTGGTGCCGTAGACCTTGGTTAAACGACAAGGTGGTTGCCGGGAGGGGCACTTCCTCGTGGCTTTACAAAAAGGTGGAGGCAGAGCTTGCTTGTCAAAGAACGGAGGACACGGTGGAGAATGGGCAGCTTGGGTACCGTGGAGGTCGCCGAAGAGAGGCGAGAGCGGTGGAGTGGTGTGACTCAAGTGGAGCACCTTGGAGTGATGGCAGCCATTGGAGAGGCTGCATTTATCGACGGCCGGAGCGGAGCAGCGATAGTGGGGTGTCGACAGCAGGAGGTAGGGGCCGGCAATGAGATTCCCTGGGTGACGGAACGGTGGTACGACGACAACTGGGGGAGCGTTGGCCAGCCGCGGTAGGGAAAAACGACGATGGTGATAGTGGACTGGCGGACGGGGCAGAGCACACGACGCACGGATACAGGGGGGGGTCAAACTGGCCCTTGAGACCCTGCGGTGATGGTGGGAGAAACAGAAGGCAAAGGTGATCTTTGAGACTGTAGATAGTCACGGGCAAGACGCTTAACCAAGTGTAGGTCTTAATTAAACAATGATTTACCCACTTTTATATCAACAGGAACAAGGAATAAACTCTGGGGAGGGTTAATGAACAACGAGGTTATGAGATGACAAGAGTGCCCAAAAGATTTTTAAAACTAGCCCACATCATACCATGATCATGACATGACGTTACACGGGGTTGCCGCCCAAATTCTAAGATGAGCTAAAAGGAAGAGTGGGGCAATAAAAGATTTGCTTATGGCAAGGAGGGAATACACCTAGAAAAGGTGGTGTGGTGTGGAAATTTGGAAAATTCTTGCTCAAATTTTTATCTTAATTGTCAAATTGCCAAACTTAAGCACTTTACCATGGTATACATGGCATGTTCATGATGAGGTGCACATGATATAATACACATGCACATGAGCGTATGGTGCATATGCTTATGAGAGTATGATGTACACGCCGTGATGCAAGTTAGTAGACCTTACATCACATAATTAAAATTCATCATTGCGGAACAATTAGTGAGAGTAAGGAAGTATCTATTTGGGTTGTCAATAAAGGTCTTTGTGGGTCATATTCCCGCATACCAAGATACCAGCGTGCTCCAAGTGACTCAAGCGTGTGGCTGCAGCACACACACGAGATCCTAGGTTCCATCACGGCACCATAGGTTAGGGAATACAATACCACAATAAATTCAGAGGGAACAACCCAATTGACACCAGGAGGGAGAAGCATTCATGAGTTAGATGCACATGTGGTTCGGTACCAAAAGATTATCATGATGCAAATGACATGTTAATGGATATGTAATGCCCATGCACATGAATTGCTTATAAAGGAATAAAATGCATATTGTATCTATAACTGATTATGCATAGAAAGAGTGACATTGACCCAATTTTGCATATTCATTTCAATTATTTATATTATCTTGAGCAAGAATCAACAGCATAGGATCCAAGGATTAAGGAATCAAGTTACTTCGGTACAAGGTATCAATGTTAAACAAAGTGAAGTAAATCAAATCGGTATGAGAGAGTTGGTGAAGACACCTGAATCAAGGTATGAGTTTAGACTGTATAGAATCAGACAACAACGGAGGCACGACTCATGCTTGACATCCAACCTTCACAATTGGTCCATGTCAAAGCACACCAAACAATTTTCCTATTTCACAAAAAGGAAACAAGAGGGATAAAAGGCACTGGGCCAAGAGAGTGGAGTGAAGTTGTTTACATACCATTGATTTACTACAATTTTCGAAGGGGTAGAAAGTGAGGGGAAGACATGAGAGCTGGAAATGAGTGGAAGAAAATTTGTAGTAAACAGATCTAACATCCAGAGTTATTCATCTTTAGTCAGGTAGTAGGAATTTGGTAAGCTACACATTGCTTTGTATCTCAGACGCGGATCTAGTGGTTAAGTTGGTCAAAACTTTCAATCTAGGCTTCTCGGTTTAGATGGATTTTCAGCACACCGAACCATATGTTCCCTTTTTATTTTGGGGCTGAAACTTTGTGGGTGTTTCCATTATAAATTTCAATTTAAATTTGGTAACCATCTTACATCCTAGAAAGACCATCTTCAGGTGGTAAAAGTTTTGACAAAAATCATGTTGCAGGATATGCACTAGATAATAGAAATCCAATATCTCTGGCTGCAACCTTAAAGCTTCATAACTCCAACTTGAGTAGACCAAAAAATTCTCAAAATTCCCCAAAGTGTTAACATGTTTGTGTACAAGTTTACTGTTCATCATTTCATCAAATTTGAGGTTAACATGGTGCAAAAATTCAAATTCTTAACGACTGTCCCCAGAATATTTAGTAAGACAGGAGGTCGGTATTTGGTCCATATGTCGAGTTCTACAGGTCCAAAAGTCTTGCCCTTCTTAACTTAAATGCAGCTTACTTAAGTGTTATAAATTACAGATGCCACAGCAGAGCAAGCTACAAGTGAGGCGGCAGCAATATAGACATCAAAACTAAGTGAGAACTGACATATATTTAAAGAAAATAATCAGATTATGGACAGAGTAGGTCTCAAAATCTATAAGCCCAATCATTACCCAACTTGACCAGAATACAGTTTAGATAATTTCCAATAACTTTTTAGTTTAACACAAAAACAGAACAAGTGATCTAGGTGGCGCAAAACCCCAATCTTTTAATTAACTCTCTGCTGAAATTCCAGCAGACAGGAAGTTAGTATTGTGAGCATAACTTTTAATTGGTTGAACCAAATTTGTGGAAATTTTGACAGAATAAACTAGACAAAATTTGTGACAACTTTCATTTTTAAGCCTCTAGCAGAAACTGCTGTTAAGAGGGTGTAAAAATTCAATTTTTATCTCACTGTCCCCAGAATTTCCAGCAGACAGGGGGTTACCCTTTTTAGCATAACTCCAGTTTTACTGAACCATTTTCGTTGAAATTTCTTCAGCATAAACTTTATAATATTTATGACAACTTTCATGTTGAACACTTTTTCATTTTACAGAGTTTTCTGTTTCGAATTAATGGTGCAAACAGACTGGTCTCAGCAGGATTTTCGGGTTGTGATTTCAATTCCTTTGACGGCGGTTCAATTTGGTCATGTGTTAAAAGTCGATATTAATTCAGCGAGATGCAATGCATGAGCGGCCTATTCGTTCTCGCCAACACACATGCCAATAAACTTTTGGCTTACGAAGTTAGTGCCGGTGGCTAGGCAATATCCGTCTCTCCCTATATTAACTAGTCGAATTTCTCTAACCGCTCATCTTACGGAATCGTGGTTAGTGTACCTGCAGAAAATTCCATTCCAGAGCATATATAATCAACCTTTCGTGCCAGCACTCACGAAAGCGTCTCCATACATTACCACCCACTATAGAGGTGGCACCCGAACGTTTAACATTGAACGGGCAATGTTCATATGTCACCAGAGCAACATATTGACAGTTTCATACGCTACTGAAATAGCGTATTGACTTTGTGCCGCCATCATATTTGCATATGATGCCGTGGTACGCTACAGCAATCGCCGTACCTTGCGCCCACCATACTATTCTATTTTCATACGCCATCACAGCGTATTGACTATGTGCCGCCACTATATTTTCATATAGTGCCGTGGTACGTTACAGCAATCGCCGTACCTTGCGCCCACCATTGCGTAAAGTAAATGTGGCGGACCACTCCGAAATTATTCCAAGTTAAGTACCTCGGGACCACTAATCGAGTAGTCAGGCACTTAATCCGGAATAAGCTGGAGCGCCGTCGGATTAAACCCGATTAACCACGTTCTTTTCTCGATCGAAACAACAGCACGCCCACACGAAGGTGAGTTCCAGAGATTACAACATTCCACAAATTAACATACACAAATAGTATCTCAAAGTTATTACAAACCAAGTTTGAAATGAAATCAGAGTATCAAAGTCTTGCAGCGGAAATAAAATAGTTCATTGCAGCGGAAGTAAATAAACTAACGACGATACAAATAACACCATGCTGAAGCCTGCCACGGTGCTACTCCTCCTGATCCTCGGCAGAGGACGGAACCCATTCGATGTGCCAGCCAGGTGGAACCTGGGCAGGCCAAGACAAAGCATCGACATCCAACGGTGTACCTGTAAATCAATGCCACAAGCAAGGCTGAGTATACTAATACTCAGCAAGGCTTACCCGTCGGGTGAAATCTATATCACCGACATCTAGACAATGAGAGGCTTTTGGCTGGTGGGTTTGTTTGCCAAAAAGCAACTAAATGTAGATCCTTGCTTTCAAGTTTTAGCATCATATTCTAGTACATTTAACCATTCTAGATTAGCATCCTCTCTAAGCATACAAGTGGTGCAATACAAATTAATTCATAGAACAAGTTTATAAATCTCAAAGTTTCACTTGTTACTCAATGTAGCCAGGCGGTCAAGCAGTCTCATTAACCGCGAGAAGCGGACAGTTCGAACCGAATTTTGCTACCTGGCCAGGGGAAACCCAACACACACGGATACTCTGCTTGCTATAAAAGGTACAAGCATTTCCCAACCTTTCCCATCGATCCACAATTCGGAACCGGGTCCATTTCCTTAGGATAAAGGTTTACTGCTTCACTCACAGTCTCACGCATATATCCACAAGTGTACGGCAGGGGAAAACAAAGTTTCCAAGGAGAGATGGCTATCGGCCCTAGCTGCTTCAATCTGGTACCGGGCTTACCGATCCCCATACATCAGCATGCATGTGGTACGTTCAAAAACTTGACACACTCAACCACACATTTCGACCTTAATCAATTATCATACACGGACGGGAGATCTACATCTATCATCCCGCCCGTCAATCCTTATGATTCCAACATAAGAAAAGACAAGCAATTCCTATGTCTCGCGAGTGACAGGAAATCACTCGACTTGTAACGGACCTAAAGCAATGCCCTATCGATCCTTTCATGCTAGTATTGCAAGTCATAGGTACTAGGAAATGTGCAGCTAAGGTATTCAATCAACTCCTTGAACGTAAATGCACAAACATAGAGAATTCAAAGTGCATAATTTGGTAAAGGTTAGGTCATGCTCCGGGGCTTGCCTTCTTGCTCGAACTGGGGGTTAGCCTCCGGGTTGGTCGATCCTGCACCGGCACCTTCCTCCGGGACTTCTTCCTCGTCTGCGGGAATGAGGTGGTAGTTGCCGTCCGGGATGGCGCCTTCTACATGAGATGCATAACTTAGGGTGGCTGTTCTGGAATTTCAGATTCCATTTATTTTATTCTAACTAACTACAAAAAGGTTTATTCTTTTATATAAATCGATTTCCATCTAGATTACTTCGCATTTTTGTTTCTCCTTTTCTGCTCATCATTTTTCTCTATAAACTTTATGACAGCTACTGGAGTATAAGAGTTAAGCTCACTCCAAAATTTAGCTAAATCTGAGCTACACATAATTTATTAAAATTAATTCAATCTGCTTCCTGCAGAAATGAAATAAATTCATATAAAATTGGAAATACATCCAATTCTGGAAATCTTCCTACCAAAGCTAGTCATAAGTACAAGAAGGGCTCTGGCCAAGTGGTGGCTCGAAATAACCCTTGGGTAGTCCTCAATAAATTCCTATCCAAAAACACATATTTATTTATTTGCTAGCCTAAACAGAGCAAAAATTAAGTTTTTCATTTTTCACAGGTGTGCTAACAAGTTTTTAGTCCTCTGGAGCAAAATGGTGATTTTTCACTGCACAGCTTATTTTTAAAGATTTCTGCACTGCAAAAAGACAGAAAAAACATTTTAATTTATAACTGGAGCTACAGTTCATATTTTTAGGTCCCCTTTGGACACAAGCTGTCCAAAGTCAATACACACAACATATCCAAAGCTCAACCCTAGCGGAGCTCTGGATTTGAAATGGTGCACTACTTTCCATTTTCATAGTTTGAATTTTAGCTCAAAAACAGTTCATCAAAAGTATAAACATGTCTAATAGAGATTGTAGTTTAGACTCTCACGAATCCAGAGAGTATTTTTGTGCATTTTTCTGATTTTTTTACGATTTTTAATGGATTTTATAAGATTCGGGAAAAACAAATCTAGTTTTAGGAATCTATTTTCGCAGGGAACCCTAGAACTTTCAAAACTTCGCGAACGAGTCCCTGGACTTTTGCACAGAGACCCCTAGACAAACGAAGACGATGAAGAAAGGCCCTCGGCTCTCGCCGGAGTTGCGCCGGCCAAACGGCGGCGAACTAGGCTCGGGGAAGTGGGGGAAAAGCTTCCTGGGCTCACCACGAGTCGTTTGGGGACGGTTTGGAGGCCGGGGGTGGTCGGAGTTGCGCCGGCGACGAGGTGGTGGCGGCGCGGCCGCCGCGGCTTCTACGCCGGTGAGCTCGGGGTCGTTCGCCGAGGTTCGAGGGGTCCTAGAGCATCAGTGGAGCTCGAGGAAGCCAATGGCGTGCTCGGTTGACCTCGGGGACGGCTCGGAGTAGGGGCTCGACGTGCGGGTGCTCCGGTGGCCGAAAATCGCGATTTGGGGGAGTTCACGAATTCTCGCCGGAGAAGGGACAATAGCTTGGGGAAAATGGGGGAAAATGGAGCTGGAGTAGAGGGCTAGCTTTGTGCGGGACGAACTTGGGAATGGTGGAGTGTGGAGGGTGAATTTCTCGGAGAAGCTCGGCTCGGTTCGCGCGGCGCGAGGAAGAAGAAGACCGAGCGAGCGCGGGGAAGTGGAAATGGCCAAGTGAGCGAGTGAGAGGAGGGGTGTGAGTGCGCGGTGGAGTGCTTGGGTATGCGAGAGTGGCACAGTGCGGCCTCGGGAGCGTGCGAGCACGTGGGTGGCTGTCGCGGTCGCCATAGATGGCGCGGCGAGCTCGAACAGAGCGCACACGCGCGGTTGGGCGTCAAAGATCATCGCGTGATGAAGTGGAGATCCTCAGCAGAGGCTTTGGCGCGACGCGAACGGATTCTACCGCCTGCAGTGCGCTCGGCGCGGCGCGAGCGCGCGTGCGGCCACGGCGGCGCGCGACCGTATGATGGCGCTCCGTGGCGCGAGGCGAGGCGACGCGACAGCGGCGAAGTGATGGCTCGGGAGTGGCCGGACAAGAGCTAGGCGACAAGCGCCAGCGTCCGCCGCGGCTTGGCCAGCTCAGCGCCGCCTGCGCCGCTCGCCGGCCACGTGGCGGCCGAGCTCCGGCCAGCGCAGCGCGCGCCAGGGGCACTGTAGCATGCCCGTGGAGCTCCGATTTCCAAATTCGAATTTTCTCCAAAAATTCGAACTGAACTTCGAAACGGGTAAAATTAAAAGTTGGGGTCTGAGGTGTGGGACACAACTTTCGAGCTTGGACCAGGCACTTCGACCAGGCGCTACGGCGCTTCGAGCTTGAACCGCAAGCTCGAGCTTGCCGAGCCTCGAATGGTCGGAAACGCCACTCGAGGGTGAGTGCCCCCCTCGAGCTTGGCTGCGGAGCCTCGAGCGTGACGGAACGTCGCTCGAGGGTAAGTGCCCCCTCGAGCTTGGCTGCGGAGCCTCGAGCGTGACGGAACGTCGCTCGAGGGTAAGTGCCCCCTCGAGCTTGGCTGCGGAGCCTCGAGCGTGCCGGAACGTCGGGGCCTCGAGGGTCCTATCGTGCGGCCTCGAATCGTGACGGAAACTACTGGCTAGGCTCGATCGTGACGGACATAGCTCGATCGTCACGGACATAGCTCGATCGTCACGGACAATACTGACTAGGCTCGATCGTCACGGACATAGCTCGATCGTGACGGACATCCCCGCTCGAGGGTTATCGAGCGGAACGAACGCCGTGGCGAGGTTGTCGCGAAGGGCTGTAGGTGATGACAACTACTCTTTTGGTCCGAGATTTTTAAGTTCAGCACCCAAGTCTTGAGATTTCAGTTGGGTGTCCAAACAACCCTTGTTTCTGAATTAAAAAAAATTGAATTTTGGATGGATTTTTTTTTTTGAATTTCAACCCATAATTCCCTGTTGCGTTAATTTAATTGCACTTTTTAAGTCTTTTGACATCAGAGATGTCACAGCCTACCCCCCTTAAAAGGAATCTCGTCCCGAGATTCGATTAAACCTAGAGATAGAGAGGGGAAAAGAAATACCTCGGCTTATGAAAGTATGTCGGGGAAATTCTTCCTAAGATAGTCCTCGGTTTCCCACGTGGCTTCATCTTCGGAGTGATGACTCCACTGAACTTTGTACATTTTAACTCCCTTCCTTCGTGTTTGTCGTTCTTTCTCGTCGAGGATCTTAACGGGATGCTCATCATAAGAGAGATCCGGTTCAACCGAGAGTTCCTCTTGTTCAACAACTTCGGTCGGAACACGAAGACACCTCTTGAGTTGAGAAACATGGAATACATTGTGTACAGCTGAAAGTTTTTCGGGAAGCTTCACTTGATAGGCTACCGGCCCATATTGCTGAGTAATTTCATACGGGCCGATATAACGAGGTGCAAGCTTTCCTTTTAGTCCGAATCTTTGCACACCTTTGGTCGGGGAGACTTTAAGATACACGTGATCACCAACTTCAAACTGAAGTGGTTTTCGCCGTTGATCAAAGTAACTCTTCTGCCTTGACTGGGCAGTTCTCAAATTTTCACGAATGATTCTAACCTTTTCCTCTGCTTCCTTTACAAGGTCAGGGCCATAAGCATACCTCTCGCCTGCCTGGGACCAACACAACGGGGTCCGACATCTTCTACCATACAAGGCTTCGAAAGGTGCCATTTTAAGACTTGCTTGGTAGCTGTTGTTATAGGAGAATTCGGCCAGGGATAGACACTTCTCCCAATTCTTCCCATAATGAATAACACAAGCTCGAAGCATATCCTCAAGTATTTGATTTACCCTTTCCGTCTGCCCATCGGTCTGTGGGTGATATGCTGAACTACGGATCAGTTTGGTGCCTAGGGATAATTGCAACTGTTCCCAAAAGCGTGCTACGAACGGAGCACCACGATCTGAAATTATCGTCTTGGGTACCCCATGTAGACAAACGATCCGCTCCAAATAAATCTCCGCGTACTTTTTAGCAGTATAGGCGGTATTGACTGGAAGAAAATGTGCGGTCTTGGTAAGGCGATCCACAATTACCCAAATGGAGTCATGCCCCTGAGGGGTTCTGGGAAGTCCAACAATAAAATCCATGTTTATGTCTTCCCACTTCCATGAGGGAATAGGTAGAGGTTGAAGCGTGCCTGCTACCTTCAAGTGGCTGGCCTTAACCCGCTGGCAGGTGTCACATTCCGACACATATGTGGCAATTTCTCGCTTCATTCGAGTCCACCAAAAGTCTTGTTTCAAATCTTGGTACATTTTGGTGCTGCCGGGATGGATAGAAAATTTAGAGAGATGTGCCTCATCCATAATCTTCCTCCGGAGTTCCGTGTTTTTAGGCACCACGAGGCGATGTCCAAACCACATCACTCCCTGCCCATCAAACCGGAAACACTTGTACTTCTCTTTCACCTTCTCCTTAGACAATTTCCTTTTAAGGATTTTCATGCTCGCGTCATTTAATTGGGCTACAACAATCTGATCGTGCAAGGTTGGTTCCACTGCAATATGGCTGAAGTACCCGTGTGGAACAATCTCCAAATTGAGCTTTGCCATTTCATGACACAGGGTGTCAGCGTAGGACTCCACGGAAAGACAATGACAATGAGCCTTGCGGCTTAGTGCATCAGCAACTACATTAGCCTTCCCGGGATGATAATGCACACTAAGGTCATAGTCCTTTGCTAACTCCAACCATCTTCGCTGTCTCATATTCAAATGTGCCTGAGTGAAAACATATTTGAGGCTCTTGTGGTCTGTATATATGTTGCAGGGAACACCCATCAAATAGTGTCTCCACATCTTGAGAGCATGAATAACCGCTGCTAACTCAAGATCATGCGTGGGGTAGTTTTGCTCATGAGGCCGAAGTGCTCGAGAAGCATAAGCAATGACTCGGTTCTCTTGCATGAGAACACAGCCAAGGCCGGTGCCTGATGCATCGCAATAGACATCATAGGTCTTGGTGCAATCGGGCTGAGCCAAAACTGGGGCTGAAGTCAAATGTCTTCGCAAGGTGTGGAAAGCTTCATCACATTTGTCATTCCACTCGAATTTGACTCCCTTCTTTAAGAGTTCGGTCATGGGCTTCGCAATCCGAGAGAAGTCCGGAATAAAACGGCGGTAATAACCGGCTAAACCCAGAAAACTCCGAATCTCGTGGACAGAAGTAGGTGGTTGCCAATCCAACACCTCTTGCACTTTGGTTGGATCCACGGATATACCGTCCTTGGAAACCGTGTGGCCTAAGAACTTCACGCTCTCTAACCAGAATTCACACTTGGAGAACTTGGCGTAGAGCCGGTGATCTCTCAACCTTTGAAGAACAATGCGAAGGTGCTCGGCATGCTCTTCCTCATTCTTAGAATATATAAGAATGTCGTCAATGAAAACCACCACAAACTTGTCTAGCTCTAACATAAAGACCGAATTCATGAGGTACATGAAGTAGGCCGGGGCATTGGTGAGTCCAAAAGACATAACCAAGAATTCATAAAGTCCATAACGTGTGGAAAAGGCAGTCTTTGGAATGTCACAAGGCCTGATTTTGATTTGGTGATAGCCAGAGCGAAGGTCAATCTTGGAGAACACTCTGGCGCCAGCTAGTTGGTCAAACAAGATGTCAATACGGGGGAGTGGGTACTTGTTCTTAATAGTTACCGCATTGAGAGGCCGGTAATCAATACACAACCTCAAGGAATGGTCCTTCTTCTTCACAAAGATAGCGGGACATCCCCAAGGTGATACACTTGGACGAATGAAACCCTTATCTAGCAATTCTTGGAGTTGAATTTTTAATTCAGCCAATTCATTGGGCGGCATTCTATATGGTCTCTTTGATATAGGTGCTGTGCCAGGTTGAAGTTCAATCACAAATTCAATGTCCCTATCCGGCGGCATCCCAGGTAAGTCATCCGGAAATACATCGGCATACTCACATACCACCGGAATGTCCTTTAGTTGGGTTTCTACCATTGCATAAGCACACGCATCGACGCGAGTCCGTTGTGGCAGATATAGCACACTCGGGCCCTGCGTAGGCGAGTTTATCTCAACAACTCGTTCCGCAACATCTAGGACAACCTTATGTTGAGTCATCCAATTGGCTCCTAACACAATGTCAATTCCTTCCATTCCAAGCAGAATCAAATCAGTAGGAAATGTTTTACTTCCCAGCCTGATTGGAACCTTGTGGGTGACTTGGTTGGATGCAATTTTACCTCCCGCAGTTGATATCACGTATGATGATTTGGTATGGTACGATTTTAATCCGCATTTCACATGAAACCTTGTGCTTATAAAACTATGTGTTGCCCCGGAATCAAACAATATCACAGCAGGTTGAGTGCAGATAGGGAAGGTACCAGTCATGTCTGGGGCTCCCTCGGGTAGGTCGGCCAAGGTGGTGTAGTTGAGCCGTCCTTGCCGAACTTGCACACGCTGCTGCTGCTTGCCCTTGCCTTGCTGAGTTCCCGGGCGTTGGTTTTGCTGCTTGTTCTGCGGACAATCCTTGATAAAATGATCTTTACTTCCACACTTGAAGCACTGATAGCCGGCTCCAGGGCGAGCTGGCTGCTGTGCATTTTGCCTTGGTGCTTGCTGCTGCTGCGGCGGTGGAGGGAAACGAGGCGCGTTAGGCTGCGGCGGCCTAGCAACCCATCCACCTCCCTGAGGTGCCCTGGACTGTCCCTGCGGTGCAGCCGGGGGAACCAAGCGGAACCTCTGTGGCTGCGCGCTCGACGGTCCAGCGGGAGTCTTCCTCTTCTTCTCCGCCTTGTGCACCATATTGGCGTCTTCCTGGGTGATGGCAAGGTTCACAAGATCGCCGTACGAGGCAGCACGGGTGGTGGCCAATTGTGCCTTTAACTTGGTGTTAAGGCCACGTTGGAACCTCTCTAGCTTCTTCTCGTCGGAGTCGGCGTGATGACCCGCATAAGGGCACAGACCATTGAAGGCCTGAGCGTACTGAAGCACTGTACGGGTACCCTGGGTCAGCGCCAAAAACTCATTCAGCTTCCTTTCTACCAGACCGGCCGGAATGTGATGAGCCTTGAATGCAGCCTTGAACTCATCCCACTCAACTACATGACCCTCTTGCTGCAGGGCCAGGTAGTTCTCCCACCAAAGGAGAGCTGGGCCGCGGAGTTGCTGTGCCGCGAACACGACCTTGCGGTTAGAGGCACAAGGTGTCGCCAGGATGGTGAATTTGGACTCGATGGCTCGAATCCAGGTGTCGGCCTCCAGGGGCTCATCAGCTCGAGAGAAAATCGGCGGGTGCGTTGCCAGAAAATCTTCGTATCTGGCCACCTGAGGCTGAGGGGCCCGTTGACCTCCCTGCTGAAGCATCTGCTGCTGCATCATCTGTTGCTGATGCTGCAGGTTCCGGAGAATCTCCGTTTGCGTGGCATACAGCTGCTGCCACGTCGGAGGTTGCTGCGGTGGAGGAGGTGGCGGTGGCTGTTGCTGCCCCTCTGGCCCCTGCTGGTTAGCGTTGGAGCCACTAGCGTCGTGACCGCTGCGGGTGATTGCCATCTGCAGTAGGGACTTGTATTAGCCACATTCCATAAGCTTGCATAATGAATGACAAGATAGAACGTGACAATATATTAAGTGTACTGCGCAGAATGACAAATCAGCACGCAGTTCGGGAGAAAAATCATATCTCCCAACAGGAAACAAGTCAAATGCTCCCATTTGGTCAGTAGCTCGGAAATTTTATGCTCTACAACTTTCATGTTGGGCTCGGAATCAAATTCGGACTGGAACTAAGCCGAAAAATTCAATCTTTAGCTCTCTGCATTTGCTGTTTTTCAGCAGGCCGAGCTATAGTGTTTTGGTTGCCATTTTTATTTCGCTTCACCAATGGGGTTGCAATTTGGTGATCATTTTGTTTGACAAATTCCAAACAACTTTGTAGTTCACATCACAGCCCAGAAATGAATGGAAAACCCATCAATAATTAAAACAAGGTCAGCTGCAGAATGTTTTCAACACAGCTATTACACTTCATCAAGTTTTACACCACAACCACACCGTTAATTTACATTGCCACCAAAAGGTAAAGAGGGGGAGCTCAACTCCATCTAGCCTATTACAAGACGAAGCCAAAACTTAGGCCTAGCGGAGGAGTACTTGCTACTACCACTCTAAAAATCATCCAGGTTGTTAGCGGTAGCCTCGCTGCCCATAGGTGAAGGTGGAGCTGGAAGGGACGGCATGTTATCCTCGGTGTCCATGTCGGAATCGGGGGCCTCTCCTTCACCATTCCCTCCTTCTTGCTCAAGAAGGTGCTGAGCGTCATGGGCGGCAAGCATAGCATTTGCATGCTCCAAGGTACCATGTACCTCCTCGAGCTCATCTCTAGTTTGTGCTAACTCATTCTGGGTGTTGTTGTGTGCAATCTGGAGGTCATTCAATTGCCTCTCCAAGTCAGCAATCATGGCATCTCTAGTGGTCACCTCAATGGACAAAGAGGTCCTCTCAACCCCTATGTCACGGGCGCGAGCGGACATGTCCATAGCAATGTTGAGCATCTCGCTCTGCGACCGTCCAAGAAGTGCCTGCAAACGGTGATACGCCCGTATCCACCTCATCATCAAAGCGGCTGCTGCGACGGGGTTCTCCGCCATCCTCAAAGGAGAGCTAAGGTAGCGCCTCATCCAGTGGGGATCATCCGGCTGAGTTGGTGGAAACAGCCCAAGCAACTGGTGCTCTACCAAGCTCTGGTTCTGAGCACAAAAAGAACTGATGCCATTCAAGGCAGCTAGCTCACAAGTCGTCTCCATGTGGTGTCCATGAACTTCCACCGTACAGGTGGGGGAACTAGGACACGGCGGGTGACGGTGTACCACCAAACGCACACGGGAACGAGTCACACCACGGTCTCGGATGAGGATTCTCTCATATTGTGGCGGTGTAGTGTAGCCAAGTGCCTGTAGAACCGACCACAAGATGCTAGGGAAGCCTTCCCATCCCAAGCAATCAGAGAAAGACACGTCGTTGGGGTAGCTAGCCAGGTCAGCGAGGGCGTCCATCTGAACCAAAAGGAAAAAGGGGCAAGGGTGAGCACCGGGTAGCGCCAAAGAATAAGAACAGATTCTGTGCAGGGTGGTAAAAATTACAAAACTAGAAATCTACAAGCTCAAAAATTCCCAAATTTGGCCTGAACATTGTTTAAGTAATTCCTAACAAGTTTCATGTTGGAGGTTTGAGCAGAAACTGTCGTTAAGATGGTGTAAAAATTAAATTTTTTTCTCACTGTCCCCAGAAATTTCCAGCAGACAGGGGGTTACCATTTTTAGCATAACTCCAATTTTACTGAACCATTTTCGTTGAAATTTCTCCAGCATTTACTTCATAATATTTATGACAACTTTAGTGTTGAACACTTTTTCGTTTGACAACGTTTTCAGTTTCGAATTAAGGGTGCAAACAGATTGTTCTCAGCAGGATTTTTGGGTTGTGATTTCAATTTCTTTGACGGCGGTTCAATTTGGTCATGTGTTAAAAGTCGATATTAATTCAGCGAGATGCAATGCATGAGCGGCCTATTCGTTCTCGCCAACACACATGCCAATAACTTTTGGCTTACGAAGTTAGTGCCGGTGGCTAGGCAATATCCGTCTCTCCCTATATTAACTAGCCGAACTTTTCTAACCGTTCATCTTACGGAATCGTGGTTAGTGTACCTGCAGAAAGTTCCATTCCAGAGCATGTATAATCAACCTTTCGTGCCAGCACTCACGAAAGCGTCTCCATTCATTACCACCCACTATAGAGGTGGCACCCGAACGTTTAACATTGAACGGGCAATGTTCATATGTCACCAAAGCAACATATTGACAGTTTCATACGCTATTGAAATAGCGTATTGACTTTGTGCCGCCATCATATTTGCATATGATGCCGTGGTACGCTACAGCAATCGCCGTACCTTGCGCCCACCATCCTATTCTAGTTTCATACGCCATCACAGCGTATTGACTATGTGCCGCCACTATATTTTCATATAGTGCCGTGGTACGTTACAGCAATCGCCGTACCTTGCGCCCACCATTGCGTAAAGTAAATGACAGAATGAAATGTGCTGGAGGTCAGTATAATATACTATTTGCCACCTATCGTATCGTGATCCCTTATCCCACATAGGCTTCACGTTCTAGGTAACATCCTTAGCGGTCCTAAGATAACCTTCCTTCGCAAAACGCGTCGGAAGCACGAGTTGGTAAATTTTATTCAAAAATTGTTTATTAAAGGTCTGTTGCTCTCTCCGGTGCGCTGTTTCGGCTCTGATGCCAGCTGTGGCGGACCACTCCGAAATTATTCCAAGTTAAGTACCTCGGGACCACTAAACGAGTAGTCAGGCACTTAATCCGGAATAAGCTGGAGCGCCGTCGGATTAAACCCGATTAACCACGTTCTTTTCTCGATCGAAACAACAACACGCCCACACGAAGGTGAGTTCCAGAGATTACAAAATTCCACAAATTAACATACACAAATAGTATCTCAAAGTTATTACAAACCAAGTTTGAAATGAAATCAGAGTATCAAAGTCTTGCAGCGGAAATAAAATAGTTCATTGCAGTGGAAGTAAATAAACTAACGACGATACAAATAACACCATGCTGAAGCCTGCCACGGTGCTACTCCTCCTGATCCTCGGCAGAGGACGGAACCCATTCGATGTGCCAGCCAGGTGGAACCTAGGCAGGCCAAGACAAAGCATCGACATCCAAAGGTGTACCTGTAAATCATTGCCACAAGCAAGGCTGAGTATACTAATACTCAGCAAGGCTTACCCGTCGGGTGAAAACTACATCACCGACATCTAGACATGAGAGGCTTTTGGCTGGTGGGTTTGTTTGCCAAAAAGCAACTAAGAGTAGGTCCTTGCTTTCAAGTTTTAGCATCATATTCTAGTAGATTTAACCATTCTAGATTAGCATCCTGTCTAATCATACAAGTGGTGCAATACAAATTAATTCATAGAACAAGTTTATAAATCTCAAAGTTTCACTTGTTACTCGATGTAGCCAGGCGGTAAAGCAGTCTCATTAACCGCGAGAAGCGGACAGTTCGAACCGAATTTTGCTACCTGGCCAGGGGAAACCCAACACACACGGATACTCTGCTTGCTATAAAAGGTACAAGCATTTCCCAACCTTTCCCATCGATCCACAATTCGGAACCGGGTCCATTTCCTTAGGATAAAGGTTTACTGCTTCACTCACAGTCTCACGCATATATCCACAAGTGTACGGCAGGGGAAAACAAAGTTTCCAAGGAGAGATGGCTATCGGCCCTAGCTGCTTCAATCTGGTACCGGGCTTACCGATCCCCATACATCGGCATGCATGTGGTACGTTCAAAAACTTGACACACTCAACCACACATTTCGACCTTAATCAATTATCATACACGGACGGGAGATCTACATCTATCATCCCGCCCGTCAATCCTTATGATTCCAACATAAGAAAAGACAAGCAATTCCTATGTCTCGCGAGTGACAGGAAATCACTCGACTTGTAACGGACCTAAAGCAATGCCCTATCGATCCTTTCATGCTAGTATTGCAAGTCATAGGTACTAGGAAATGTGCAGCTAAGGTATTAAATCAACTCCTTGAACGTAAATGCACAAACATAGAGAATTCAAAGTGCATAATTTGGTAAAGGTTAGGTCATGCTCCGGGGCTTGCCTTCTTGCTCGAACTGGGGGTTAGCCTCCGGGTTGGTCGATCCTGCACCGGCACCTTCCTCCGGGACTTCTTCCTCGTCTGCGGGAATGAGGTGGTAGTTGCCGTCCGGGATGGCGCCTTCTACATGAGATGCATAACTTAGGGTGGCTGTTCTGGAATTTCAGATTCCATTTATTTTATTCTAACTAACTACAAAAAGGTTTATTCTTTTATATAAATCGATTTCCATCTAGATTACTTCGCATTTTTGTTTCTCCTTTTCTGCTCATCATTTTTATCTATAAACTTTATGACAGCTACTGGAGTATAAGAGCTAAGCTCACTCCAAAATTTAGCTAAATCTGAGCTACACATAATTTATTAAAATTAATTCAATCTGCTGCCTGCAGAAATGAAATAAATTCATATAAAATTGGAAATACATCCAATTCCGGAAATCTTCCTACCAAAGCTAGTCATAAGTACAAGGAGGGCTCTGGCCAAGTGGTGGCTCGAAATAACCCTTGGGTAGTCCTCAATAAATTCCTATCCAAAAACACATATTTATTCATTTGCTAACCTAAACAGAGCAAAAATTAAGTTTTTCATTTTTCACAGGTGTGCTAACAAGTTTTTAGTCCTCTGGAGCAAAATGGTGATTTTTCACTGCACAGGTTATTTTTAAAGATTTCTGCACTGCAAAAAGACAGAAAACACATTTTAATTTATAACTGGAGCTACATTTCATATTTTTAGGTCCCCTTTGGACACAAGCTGTCCAAAGTCAATACACACAACATATCCAAAGCTCAACCCTAGCGGAGCTCTGGATTTGAAATGGTGCACTACTTTCCATTTTCATAGTTTGAATTTTAGCTCAAAAACAGTTCATCAAAAGTATAAACATGTCTAATAGAGATTGTAGTTTAGACTCTCACGAATCCGGAGAGTATTTTTGTGCATTTTTCTGATTTTTGTACGATTTTTAATGGATTTTACAAGATTCGGGAAAAACAATCTAGTTTTAAGAATCTATTTCCGCAGGGAACCCTAGAACTTTCAAAACTTCGCGAACGAGTCCCTGGACTTTTGCACGGAGGCCCCTAGACAAACGAAGACGATGAAGGAAGGCCCTCGGCTCTCGCCGGAGTTGCGCCGGCCAAACGGCGGCGAACTAGGCTCGGGGAAGTGGGGGAAAAGCTTCCTGGGCTCACCACGAGTCGTTTGGGGCGGTTTGGAGGCCGGGGGTGGTCGGAGGTGGCCGGCGACGAGGTGGTGGCGGCGCGGCCGCCGCGGCTTCTACGCCGGTGAGCTCGGGGTCGTTCGCCGAGGTTCGAGGGGTCCTAGAGCACCAGTGGAGCTCTAGGAAGCCAATGGCGTGCTCGGTTGACCTCGGGGACGGCTCGGAGTAGGGTCTCGACGTGCGGGTGCTCCGGTGGCCGAAAATCGCGATTTGGGGGAATTCACGAATTCTCGCCGGAGAAGGGACAATAGCTTGGGGAAAATGGGGGGAAATGGAGCTGGAGTAGAGGGCTAGCTTCGTGCGGGACGAATTTGGGAATGGTGGAGTGTGGGAGGCGAATTTCTCGGAGGAGCTCGGCTCGGTTCGCGCGGTGCAAGGAAGAAGAAGACCGAGCGAGCGCGGGGAAGTGGAAATGGCCAAGTGAGCGAGTGAGAGGAGGGGTGTGAGTGCTTGGTGGAGTGATTGAGCACGCAAGGGAGGCACTGTGCGGCCTCGGGAGCGTGCGAGCGCGTGGGTGGCTGTCGCGGTCGCCATTGATGGCGCGGCGATCTCGAACAGAGCGCACACGCGCGGTTGGGCGTCAAAGATCATCGCGTGATGAAGTGGAGATCCTCAGCAGAGGCTTTGGCGCGACGCGAACGGACTCTACCGCCTGCAGGGCGCTCGGCGCGGCGCGAGCGCGCGTGCGGCCACGGCGGCGCGCGACCGTATGATGGCGCTCCGCGGCGCGAGGCAGCAGTGCGCCGTCGCCCGCGACGTGACGGTACGGAAGGCTTGGACAAACGCGTGAGGACAAAAGCTAGCTGCCGCCGCGGCTCGGCCGACCCGACGCGGTCTCCGCCACACGCCGGCCACGTGGCGGCCGAGCTCCGGCCAGCGCAGCGCGCGCCAGGGGCACTGTAGCATGCCCGTGGAGCTCCGATTTCCAAATTCGAATTTTCTCCAAAAATTCGAACTGAACTTCGAAACGGGTAAAATTAAAAGTTGGGGTCTGAGGTGTGGGACACAACTTTCGAGCTTGGACCAGGCACTTCGACCAGTCGCTACGGCGCTTCGAGCTTGAACCGCAAGCTCGAGCTTGCCGAGCCTCGAACGGTCGGAAACGCCGCTCGAGGGTGAGTGCCCCCTCGAGCTTGGCTACGAAGCCTCGAGCGTGACGGAACGTCGCTCGAGGGTAAGTGCCCCCTCGAGCTTGGCTGCGGAGCCTCGAGCGTGCTAACGTGCGGCCTCGAATCGTGACGGACTGCGGGGCCTCGAGGGTCCTATCGTGCGGCCTCGATTCGTGACTGAAACTACTAGCTAGGCTCGATCGTCACGGACAATACTGGCTAGGCTCGATCGTCACGGACATACTTGCTAGGCTCGATCGTCACGGACATACTGGCTAGGCTCGATCATCAGGGACAATATTGGCTAGGCTCGATCGTGACGGACATACTGGGTAGGCTCGATCGTGACGGACATGCTGGTTCGAGGGTCAACAAGCGGAGCGAACGCCGTGGCGAGACTTGTTACGAAGGGCTGTATCTGTGATGACAGCAACTCTTATTGTCGGAGATTTTTAAGTTCAGTACCAAAATCTTGAGATTTCTGTTGGGTGTCACCAGACCTTTGTTTTTGAATTTCAGTCTGAATTTTTGGTCAATTTCTGAATTCTAACCCCATTGTTTTGCCTTATCTTCCTTTTATTAATTATTTTATTTAACCTCTCCCTCCTTTCTTAGACCCCTCAATAGTGTCACTAAACATCAGAGGTATGCTGCTCAAAGAGAGTTTTCAATTTAAAGTCCTACCTCCTTTTATTTTGAGAGTAAAAATCTTATTTTAACTTAAGGTTAAAACATGGACACATACATGGAGGTTAAAAGCTTATTTATTTTATATGCTCAACTTTTAATTATGTCGTTAACAACTTGACATATATTAAATATCACTTAATTTACATCCTTTGTATTTTATGAAAGCTCATATTGTGAACAAAATCTCATTTTATTATTAAAACCTCAAGATTGCCACATGTAGGCCATGATTAGATCTACAAGCTTTATTAGTCCAAGTGTTTAACCCTAACATTAAATCATTAACAATTATTTTACTAAAGAACATCAGGAGCACTCTAAATATTATTCTATTTATAGCCCAAGGTGAGCTCCTTTAAAAGGGTGTGTGACCGTGTGTTTTTCATCCCATGTTTAAGTTGGTCTTTCAAACTTGATTTCCTATGTTTGGTAGATTAAGCATCTGAGTTATACATAACTCACCAAGGTTGCAAATGACATTTTTAGATACACAACTTTCATTTGAGAAAGTGGTTTGGTTTTATAATTAGAACATACTTTCCCAAACCTTTCATATTGATCAGACGTTTGCGATGTGCACAACTCTTATTTAAAATTTTAAATTAGAACCTTGCCTTCTGAAGGTCATTAATATCGTTAGTTGGAATTATTTCATGTGTTGACTTCACATGAGCCATTAGTCCTTTAAGACCTTTAGGGCATAGAAGCATTTCTTAATTTGCCGTTAAATCCTGATTTCTTTTTAGGAAATTTTTATGCGTCGTCTCGAGAGTATGTATTTAGAGTTTTGTCGTGCAACTTGTAAGAGAAGATGTTTAGATTTGTACTAGAAAAGTTTTTGTTGGGTTCAAATTTCAAGAACCAAAGCACGAGTACAAACTTAACAATCCTCATGTCTAATTCTCATTCCTACTAGTGATTTAGTTTCAGGGTTTATAGTTCCTTAGTTTGTTTAATCACTCTTACTTATACGCTTTAAACACCAGGGGTGTTACATGTTTGGGCGGGCTAGAGGGCACCGAGTTGCCTCGGGAGCGTGCGCACACGCGCTCGGGCCGTCAGAGTCGCCATTGATGGCGCTGACAGCTCGGGCAGGGCACGAGCACGGGTTGGGGAGTGGAGATCGTGGCGTGGGCGATGGGGGATCCTCCAAAGTGCTCCTTGGCGCGTAGCGGGAAGGAACCCGCCAGCCGGAGCGCCCGTGGAGCTCCTCTGTTTAAACGTGTATTTCTCCAAAAATTTGAACTACACTTCAAAACGTGCAAACACAAATGTTGGAGTTTGAAATGTGGGACACAACTTTCTTCTTGGGGTGATTCTGAAAGTTCGAATATTTCAAGCTCAAACAACCCATATTTGAAAAGGCATTCTGCAGGGTTTTTAGAGTTTTTGAGGGGCTTAGCTGTAAAATTTGGAAAAGTTTCCAACAGTGACTAGGCTTTATTTGTGATGACAAACAACTTTTATTTTTGGATATTTTCGAGTTTAGTACAAAATTTTTGAGATCTCAGCTAGGTGTCAAATTGGCCTATTGAAAATTAAATTTCAAATTTTCGATCCATTTAAGTGTGCTTCAACCAAGCTGCCCTTTTAACCCTGGTTTTAGTATATTATTAAGGTTTTAAACATCTGGGTTGTTACAATTTCTGCATTTTTGAACTTTCCATTGGATTCTTTGAAGTTGAAATACATCACAAAGTGCATACTTGACAATTTCTGCATTTGAACTTTCCATTGGATGCATAAGAAGACACCGTAGCCTGATGTTGGTGCGGTAAGTACCGGTACGACAACGCACGTTGAATTAAGCAATGTGGTTGCAGCCCTCACTTCCCTTTTGTTCAGGTTGGAGGATAGAAGAGAAGTCATGCATTGCATTGCATCATTCGCATTTGCATGGAAGTCATATTATAAAGTTATTAATATTTTATCTTACCTATCGGAGTTATATTTCAGAGAAATATTGTATATTGGTGTTGTTTTTTCAAATATTGTTTAATTAAGCTGTGGTTCAAATAATATTGTTAAAGCCGTTTACTTGTTGAGGTTTTTCATAAACCTCATGCACTTTTTTTTCCTCTCAGGTGCTTGAGTTGGAATATGACATGCGTCGAGGTGGAAAATAGAAGCACGTCATTGCACTTTCAACATGTTCCTTGTTGTCCTTATGCAATTATAATAAAGAACTTGATCCTCTAAGTTATAGTTTGTTCAGTTGGGGGTGGTGTTTAATTTTAATAATGCTATAAAATATTTTGCTGGTTTTATGAATGCTAGGGTGATGCTCTTTTTGTTGAAATATCTATTTATCTCTTGTTGGAAGCTTCCGATACTCTTTTGTTAATAATTGTGTTACTCGTGCTTTATCAATATTTTGTCAATGCTTGTAGCGGCGTAGTGTAGTAATACTCTAGACCGTTTTCTAGGATGTTACAATTGGTAATCAGAGCATAGGTTATAGGTTCTTGGAAATGTTTGTTTCGTTAAAAAAATTGACTCAATAAAAAAACTTGACACACTTGCACACTAGGAGGGGAGTTGGGCTTTTGTCGCTTTCATATCGTGTTATGTTGTCAATTTATTTGTGTTATTGTGTTGCTATTGTGGTGTTATTGATTGCTTTGATCTTGTATGTGGGTTGTAGATGAATCGCGGTCGTGGCCATGGTGTAACACCCTAGAATCTACCAACACCCCAGGATATTACTAAAACACACCAACAACAACTGAACTTAAAAAAGTGGAAAATTTAGCAACATGTGCTCTGATCTGAATTAATAAGCAACGCGGAAGCAATAACAATGGATATAAATCATATAAGTACCACACTCGCATAATCAACATCCTAGACAATATGAGTCAACTAGAATAAGAGTTTAACAACCACACTACGCTTTAAGCATAAGTCTCGAGTCTTCCAATAGCAAAATATTCTCTTGAATTAAGATAAAAGGGGTCTATAAAAGATCAATTGTGACGTGCAACTGATCCCTCTTTTCCCTCCTAGCAACCATCAAGAACCTGGAATGAGTAAAGCAAGGGTGAGATAAAAATCTCAGCAAGCGAATTTATTTTGACAAGCCATTTAGACCACAAGTTCAGTTAAGCATTAATTTAAAATATCAAGACTAAGACTCTACCAAACCATCACGGTAATAGTTAAGAAATAGAACACATTCACTGTTGCATATAAAACCACTTAACCTCAAATATAACATATTATGTTATTCAGTTTCATGCAAAGAAATGCATATGGATGCAATGCCATGACCACTTTTACATCGCACCCCTCTTCGGGCAACGCACGATGTGTACCGGTACAGTTGCAACCGTAGGATTGCAACAAACTTCAATGCGAATGAGATGATATGCCCATGATATGCCTCATATGTCTCATAATGAGAAATAAAACATCCACAACCTCAACTTCAGTTATAACCACACCTCAACTTCAATTACGATGGAGATATGACAATAAACCTCGAGTGAGTAAATAAGGAACAAGACATAAATATCTTCCATTTAGCTCAAGCATTCAGATTATAATTAAAGTGGTAATGTTCTGAATATTAAGATATAGGTGATAAAAATAACCAGCCAAAACGGTAGCAAACCAGCGCTACATTCACTTGCCTTCGATGGAGATCAAAAGAAGGTGAGCTAAGCACGATCCGAAGGTGCACCACCTGTTTTGCAACATATAACTCAGTATGTATATTGAATCAAGCATGGACAAACAAAGAACAATGTGTTCCTACGTCCCGACCCATAATCTGCAAAAATATCAAATATCCCATATAGGTAAATAGTAGCATGGTTGCTTGTCTTTTTCACAACAATAAAAATATAACAGAAATGAAAGTGAATAAATACTCCATGATCATCTAAATTAGTCAAGCTATAACTTCTGTATTCGAAACATATTCAAATTTCTTCATCTACTAATTTCAAACGAGTTCATAATGTAACAGACAAAGTTCTGTCTAATGGCTGTAAACAGCTGACACCAAGAAAAACCTTAACTCCATAATTACTCAACCAAATTGAGTGTTTAAGCACTCCATGGCTAGAGGGTAAATATAACTATAAAATCTTCCATAGTGTCCTGGACAAACTCGGCCTCTAGGACATCTCTAATCGCCACGCAAAACAGATCTTTGAAACTGCAATTAAAATCTGTCGAAAATCGACAGTATAATTCAGAAAGCGATAACTAGAGTTCTCCTCAACGAAAATTTGCAAATAAATATGCATTGGAAAGCTCTTGGAATCCTATACAACTCCCGTCATACTTTCATTCCTTGAATCAATCTCTAAAACCCCGAAAACAGGTTTGATCTGCTACTGTCCAGAATTTTCGTCAGAACAAAACTGCCATTTTTGAACTGCTATATCTTTTAAACTATATGGCTAATAAATATCAAATAGGACTTCTTGGAAAGGTTTCTGAATCTCCTACAAAACTTTAACGGGTACAAAAATTAATTCGGACTGTAAGTTGGTCAAAACCATGGACAAACAGAAACTGCCGAACCTATCGATAACAGATGCTAATCTCGTGATCCATGTCTAATCCCCCACAAATCCAATGAAGAAAACTAGTTGACAGCGGTAAAACTCATCTAATGACGGGAGATTGAATCCAAAACGTCTCACCTAGATTCACAAAGGCTTTAGGGTTCCTGCAGCCCTCTCCTTCATCCCTTCTTTCGTTCCTTCTCTCGGCAGCAGCATTAGATCAGCAAAGGAAGAGGGAAACAACGGTACTGCTGCAGGGAGTGCACGTCGTGGATGGGAATAGGGAACCAGGAAGAGGAGAGTCTGAGGATCTTTTTTTTTTTAGAGGAGATCTGGATCCAACGACTTGGTCATGGGGAGGAGAGAGAAAAGGAAACATACTCCTAATTGTGCATTAAAAACATGATTAATAAAAGGCCACCAACATATTTATTGATATTATTCCTGGGTGTTACACGTGGACTCGTGGTCGTGGTCGTGGCCGTGGTCATGGTCACGGTCTTGGTCGTGGCCGTGGTGAGGAAGAACCTGCTCCTGAAGCTAAACCAAATGGGAATATTGCAGCATTTTTATCGGACATGCAAGCAATGTGGAATGAGATGAATGCTATCCGTTAAGCTCAGGTTGGGGGTGCTTAAAAGAATCTAAGCCATAGTTTAATGTTTTGGTAATTAACGACAACACTTTGTGGACTACCAAAATCTTTGAGTAAATGAGTTAAGGTTAGTCACAAAGATGAGCTATGCAAACTATAGAGATGGTGTTGATGGAAATCTTAAATGAAGAAAACCTTTGGCGAACAAAGTGACACAGAGTCGTATACTCAAAGCAAAAGTATAAAATAGGGATTTCTATTTTGCCGGTCAAAAGGTGATTAGAAAAGAAAATTGGCCGGATTTGTAGGTTAGATAGCCGTACTATCAAGAGGGATCAATTCTCATGTGCTTGACGAGTCACTAGTGCCACTTTGCCCAAACTTCAGTAATGCATGCATATAGATGGATAGATGCAAAAGTTTAACTCAAAAAGCTTGGTTTGAGAGAGCTAACTGCGAGTATATGGCGGACAGTCCAGCATCCTGGTGCGCACAGTCCGCCGGTCAAATGACATTCGGACAGGCAGGATCTGCCTCTGTGCTCATTTCAAGGGCAACGGCGGACAGTCCGGCCATAGGGCGCGGACAGTCCGCCGGTGTAAAAAGAACTTGTACACAGAGCTCGTCGCGGCTCTGCTCTGCCGCTGCCGCTTAAACGGCAGATAGTCCGGGCCCTAGGGGCAGACTGTCTACCGGTCAGTTTCTAGTTGGGACAGAATTCTTCGACTGTTCTGTGTAAATGGGACATTGAACGGCGGACTGTCTGGGCCCTGTAGGGTGGACAGTCCGCACATTTGAAAACGGCCGACTGTGACACGCAATTATTGCAAATAGGGTCGTTGGGATGAACGACAGACTGTTCGTTGCGATTTGGGTTTTGGCTTATGTATGCTCTCATAATATAAAACTATAACAAATGGATGTTAAAAGTGGTTTCTCGAATGGTAGACTTAATGAACTAGTATATGTGGAGCAACTTCTTAGTTTTGAGGGTCCAAAGAAGCTAAATCATGTGTACAAACTCTCTAAGGCTCTTTATGGTTTGAAGCAAGCTCCTCGTGCTTGGTATGAGAGGCTTAGAGATTTTCTTATTTCTAAGGGTTTCAAATTGGGGGTGTAGACACTACATTGTTCACTAAGTCTATTGGAGATGATATGTTTATTTGTTAAATATATGTTGATGATATTATTTTTGGTTCAACTAACCAAGAATTTTACGAGGAATTTGGTCATATGATGTCAAAGGAGATTGAAATGTCAATGATTGGTGAATTGAATTTCTTTCTTGGACTTCAAATCAAGCAACTCATGGAAGGGACATTTATATCCCAATCAAAATATTTGCAGGATTTATTGAAAAAGTTTGGCTTGATGGAAGCAAAACCATTGAAAACTCCTATGGCATCAAATGGGCATCTTGATCTTGATAAGGGCGGTAAATCGGTTGATCTA
This sequence comes from Digitaria exilis, assembly GCA_015342445.1. NCBI lineage: Eukaryota > Viridiplantae > Streptophyta > Magnoliopsida > Poales > Poaceae > Digitaria > Digitaria exilis. Next base: position 278,927 of record JACEFO010001744.1, read on the forward strand.
AAGCTTTATAGGTCTATGATTGGTAGTTTGCTTTACCTTACCGCATCCAGGCCCGATATCATGTTTGGTGTGTGCATGTGTGCAAGGTTTCAAGCCGATCCAAAAGAATGTCATTTGGTTGCCGTCAAAAGAATATTTAGATATTTTTAAGGATACACTCAACATTGGTATTTGGTTTCTTAAAGGTGCTCAATATGTGTTGATTGGTTATTCGGATGCCGATTATGCCGGTTGCAAGATTGATACAAAAGTACCTCCGGTGGATGTCAATTTCTTGGAAGGTCACTTGTTTCTTGGAGCTCTAAGAAACAAAATTCAGTGGCCCTATCAACCACCGAAGCAAAATATATTGCAGCCGCTAGTTGTTGTGCTCAATTGTTATGGATGATGCAAACTCTCTTGGATTATGGTATGAAATTCACCGGAGTTCCTTTATTTTGTGATAATGAAAGTGTTGTGAAGCTAGCAAGCAAATCCGGTTCAACACTCAAGAACAAAGCATATTGATATTAGGCATCACTTCATAAGAGATCATGTGAGCAAGGGAGATGTTGATATTATTGGTATTGGAACTAATGATCAATTGGTGGATATTTTCACCAAGCCATTGGATGAGAAGTTGAAACCAAGTGCATATGCATCTTTAGTCTATCTCTCTTTGTTGCATGTCTTTCTATATATTTATGGCATTCAAAGTCTTGATGAGCAATGACCCCGAATCATATCTCATTTTTCTACTCAAAGTCACTATTCTTGGGCTGAATTTTGAAGTGGACTGCAGACTGTCCGCACTGGGTATCTCAGACTGTCCGCTGTACAAAGTGACAAAATCTAAAGGTTCTGGACAGTTTCTGGACAAGTTCGAGACAGATGATAAATTGACCGGCGGACTGTCTGGGGTTTTCATGCGGACTGTCCGCCGTTGGAAGAAAGATTTTGGACAGAGAAGTATGTCGGTTCTGCTGGAAGTCAATTCTTGCCGGCAGACTATCTGTGCCTGGCCTGCGCGTGTGGGCCCGGGTCAGCGGGATAACTTAAGTTGGCAACTTCTCTTTCTTCTCCCCATCGATACCAAATCAACCAGAATACCTCCCATACTCTCTCTTTCGTCCCCTTCTCCACAAAATACTCCACCCATTCGATCTCTTGCTTGGAGTGGTTCCCGTATGGTCCGAGCACATCCCCGGACACTCCGCATGATCCTCCACCATGTCATCCCGGTATTTTCTCAAATCCCCTCTCGTTTGTTTGGATTTTGAATTTGGATGAAATTTAGGGACTTGTCATTGATCTTAAAAGTAGCCGTGGATTGAATGATTTGGTCGGTGGAATATGTTTGTGATGATGTCAGTAGGATATGCCTAAAGTTTGGTTGGTTAGTTTTGAATATTGGAGGAGAAATCGAAGAATCAAAATTGGATGTGCACTGTTCAAATCGCGCCGTCACTCAGTGAACGGCGGTCTGTCCGCGCTCTGCGTACGGACTGTCCGCCAGTCACTTTTGTGCTGGCCGTGTTCAGGTTGTTACGCAATGAAAATTTGTACTCATATATGATTCAATGCTTATTACTATGATCATTGTTTGATAGTGGAGGTGGTCGTCGTGGTGCTCATGGAGTTATCAAGAGTTTGGCTAGCAAAATTGATAGAGCTGGAGTGCCCGATCTTTCGGTGGTTGCAGATAAATTCAATTTTGTGGAAGTAGACCCTCACGATCCGATTACGACGAGCGAACCCGAAGCGTCAATGCAATCGTGGAACCAACTCCCTGTGGTTACCGATCCTGTGGAAACAAAATAAGCCTGATCACGAAGATCAATTCCTATACGCAATCGAAGAACGAACAAGAATAAGAGGCGAGCAATCTATAAATCACTCGAAGGTGGGGTTCTGAATCACGAGGACAACACGTATTTGTGCGTGTTCGAGAGTAGCTAAAGCTAGATGTAAAACAAAACTCAAACCCTAATGTGGAGGCAGCTACTGAATATATAGGGGATAGGGTGTGGCCTATCCCCTGGTCACGCCCCTATGGGCTCCAACACGATACACGGGCCAATGGTCCAAAAGACGGCGGCACAGCGCCCTGGCAGATTCTGCACGTCCACTTTCTTCGATGATTCCCGTTGACTCAGAAGGAGTTTTGCATGAGACCGGCGCCATTGATAAATGTGTCTCCTTAGCTTTCCATCCATATATAGAACACCCAAAACGGACTCCGTATGTGGCCGGGGTGACCAAAACATCATGGGCAGCTCCTAAACTCCGAGATGGACTCAAACTTGAGCTGTTTTGGGCCTCCACCTTGGTGACTCAAATTGGATTAGCCTTGGGCCTCCTTCATGACTTGGACAATCTTGTTGGACTCCTCCTTCACTAATGCATGACCCAAACATGGTCATATGTATGTGTGCCATGTCCTCATCATCCTCCCCTTCCCGAGAAAAAGCGGTCCTCGGCGTCGATTGTACTTGAAACCGATCCTGCATGTTCTCATCATCCTCCCCTTCTTGAGGAAAAGTCTTCCTTGGCGTCAATTGTACTTGAAACCGTTATGCACAACACAAGGGAGAATGGGGTTTTGAAAACAAAGGAGAGCAAAATTATTGTGAGGAGGGATGTCACCATGTTTCGAATTGGCGAATATGTCATCTCGCATAGAATATTTAGCAACCATGTAAGCTTCTTGATCGGAGGACACACAATGTTTGGGAACACTATCCCACAAAATATTAGTACCAACAAAAGACAAAGCAGGGATAGGTAGCGACCAACAATGCTCCCCTTCTTGGGAGCAAACTTGTTTCACCAAAACTGAGCTAGAGGAAGGTGAATTAATATGTGTAGGATGGCTACCCTCTAGTGGATCAAAATTGGGCACAACAAAAGGATAGCTCAGAGTTTCACAAATATATACTCGATGTATGATATATTCGCCTTTGTTGTTATATTTTCCAATAGCATGATATGTATGTCTAGAAAACCATGGCAAATCAGCATATTTAGAAATTTTTTCTTTCAAACAATCTAGTTGACACATAACATCAAATTCAATGTAACCCAAAGTATTTAAAGAAGACAACATCGCAAGCTCATCAGTCGTGTTTGAAATATGAATGGTATGTTTAATTTCAGCACACGTGTGTGGTTTTAATGCATGTATAATAGAAGTATTGTCACACAAATCAAGAAAAGGGTCCACTAACAAGTGATCTATGATATCATGAGTTGTGGAAAAATTCAGCACATCTGAAGAAGTCTCACCAGCCGTGAGTGGAGCACCTGGAGTAGGACTGTTGCTCTCAATGTCAATAAGAGCACTAGGTGCATTGCCAAGTGATGGTTCTGAATTTCCACATGAGATTGTGGAAGGAGCACCACCTGTGGTCGTGGGTGCTGCAGGTGTGGTTGTCCTCTCGCGTGATGTAGTGCTAGTCGTGGATGGCGCGGGGAGAGTAGGAACTGCGCTGGATGACGTACTGTGTCCTGCAAAAGAGTTAGGATATGTCTTCGAGCGACGTCCCTGCACTGCACATTCAGCTTAGCAAGCAGATTCAAACAATGTGGTCATATCAGCATAATTGTGACAATCATGGATCTCCTGAATTTCGCGATTCAAACCACCATGAAAATGTGCCATACCAGTGTCGTGCGTCTCACATAAACCACAACGAAACATACACTTTTGTAGTTCCTGGTAATATTCCACAACAGATTGTTGACCTTGCTAAAAACGATTCATTTTATTAAGCAACTCTTGGGCATAATAGGAAGGAACAAATCTATGTCGCATAACAGCTTTTAATTGAGCCCAAGTGGTGGGAGTGGCAGTGGGGTGTTTTTTTTGTTATAATCACGCCACCAAAGTAAAGCAAAATCAGTAAATGCACTAATAACAACTTTAACTTGTGCACTAGCAGGAATATCATAACATGAACAATTTTGTTCGACCTCTAATTCCCAATCAAGATATGCAGCAGGATTATATTTGCTATTATAAGAGGGTATATTAAATTTAATATGAGCAAGTGAATCATTAGCTGGATGTCTTACCATACGGTGGCCACGACCGCGGAGAGCTCCATCCTCATGCAACTCTATGATCGTAGTGATCAATGCATCAAGCCGTGCTACGATGGTGTCGAGTGTGGTCGTAGCGGCCGTCTGAGCGAGGGCGATCTGCTCGAACCACGTGGTCGACGACGTAATCATCGAGTCAAATCGTGCATGCATCGTCTTCATGTCTGCAGCAAGTCCATCAACTTGTGTCCGCATGGCGTGCAGCTGGTCATGTGTCGTGTCGTCGACGTCTCCTGCCATGGTTAGCGTAAACACAAAACAACATAGACGACAACAAGGGTGTAACGGCTCACAAGGCGCTCACTAAAATGCTGTTATCAAATTCTTATCCGTTCTTACCAAACGCACAGGGGTGAGCTGCAACCACAAGTAGTACCGACGAAAGATTGGAGGAGCGATTGCCTGGAGAAACAAACTCTGCTCATCGGAGAAATATATGTAGTTTTGGGTAGGCTGCACTCAGTTCAAGGATTAGCACAATCAAACAATAATGCAAGATTGAATTATAGTGCAAAACACCTAACAAAACTGCCGGAGACAAAGTACAAAGAGTGGTACAAGATGTAGGAGGGAAAAAGAAAAATGAGAAATAGAAAGGATCAGGGTGCACTCGCCCAGGAGTCCTGCGTGACGATCAAACCTGCCGAGATGAAAATCGGCCTCTTTTCTATTTCTTCTTCTTTTTTCCTTTTTTTTTATACTTTCCCAAACAAGAGACACACAGGATCGCTATCCAAAGGGGTCGGCGCAACCAGGAGCGCGCGTGAGTCGCGCTGCAGGGAGGAGGGGCGCGCGATCAAGTGTGATGGGATTTTTTTCTCCTTTTTTCTTCTCCCTTTTTTTTTTTTACTTTCCCAACAGGAAACAGAAACTAGAGTGCAGTTGGGGGGGAGTCAGCACGAAAGGCGCGCAATCAAGCAGAGGGGCGATTGGCGGTTTCCTTCTGTTTTGACTTTCCGTTTTTTTCTTGGCAACAAAATAGGCAGGGAAAAAGGGGCGGAAAAACAGGGAGGCACGGCTCGGCCGCGGAAACGGCTCCAGGGAAAAGGGGCGCGGGATCCCGGGCAGGGAGGCGCGATCTGAATCTCGGCACGTGGTTGGACGGGAAACACAGGTGGGCGATCTGATTTTTTTTAATTACTCTCCACAATAGACAAGGCAAGGATCAGGTGGAATCGGCGTGGGGTAAAAAAAAGGGGCCATTTGGGAGGGCCGTCGTGATCCAGGGAATCGCGACCAGGCAGTGAACGGCGGCGGAAGGTGTGAACGCAGAAAAATGGCGATAGCAACACAATACAACCAGCAACAATTGAATACGTAAGCACACAAATTCAACAATATAAATTATTGAAAGAAAGTGCGAGACTCAAAAGGGTGCTGGGACAAGGATCAAACCTGATAATTTTTCTCTGGTTTTGTGGACGGTAGGTAATTGAAAACACTCGATAAACTCACCGATCAACCTGGAATCCTGATGCCACTTGATAGAGCTGGAGTGCCCAATCTTTCGGTGAGTGAAGATAAATTCGATTTGGTGGAAGTAGACCCTCACGATCCAAATACGACGAGCGAACCCGAAGCGCCAATGCAATCGCTGAACCAACTCCGTGTGGTTACCGATCCTGCGGAAACAAAATCAGCCTGATCACGAAGATCAATTCCTGTACGCAATCGAAGAATGAACAAGAACGAGAGGCGAGCAATCTATAAATCACTCGAATGTGGGGTTCCAAGTCACGAGGACTGCATGTATCTGTGTGTGTTCGAGAGTAGCAAAAGCTAGATGTAAAACAAAACCCAAACACTAATGTGACGGCAGCTACTGAATATATAGGGGATAGGGTGTGGCCTACCCCCTGGTCACGCCCCTATGGGCTCCAACACGATACACGGGCCAACGGCCCAAAAGACGGTGGCGCAGCGCCCTGGCAGATTCAGAGCATCCACTTACTTTGATGATTCCCGTTGACTCAAAAGGAGTTTTTGTATGAGACTGGCGCCATTGATAAGTGTATCTCCTTAGCTTTCCATCCATATATAGAACGCCCAAAACGGACTCTGTATGTGGCCGTGTCGACCAAAACATCATGGGCTGCTCTTGAACTCCGAGATGGGCTCAAACTTGAGGTGTTTTGGGCCTCCACCTTGGTGACTCAAATTGGATTAGCCTTGGGCCTCCTTCATGACTTGGACAATCTTGTTGGACTCCTCCTTCACTAATGCATGACCCAAACATGGTCAGATGCTTGTGTGCCATGTCCTCGTCATCCTCCCCTTCTCGAGAAAAAGCCGTCGTCGGCGTCGATTGTACTTGAAATCGATCATGCATGTTCTCATAAAAAATTCCGGTTGTGGGCTCTTCAAAGAGAGCTAGAAAGAATAATCCAAACCATGAATACAATCCAGACACTGACAGTGAAGCCGAGGCTGATTCTTCTGCGACTGAGTATGATGTTGATGAGATGGAGGATGTGTGGGTTGCCGGTGCCTATGATGAAGAAATTGACATATCTATCTATCATGCACCTAGAAGGCAATGGACACAACCTGCATATGCTCGTGTGAGAAGTCCATATCAATATGTGGGTGATCCGACTTCAAACATGATTCACTTTCATTCTAAGGTACAAGAGGATGCTTTCTTTGGTCATTTGCTACACACTTAGTTACATAAGCAACAAATCATAGATTTTGGCTATATGTCTAGCCAACCATGTATGACTGACTTAGTGTCTAAATTGGAGGCTATGGGGTTAAGACCTTTTCTAGAGCATAGATGTGATTGGAATGACAATATTATTCGCCAATTCTATGCAACCTCTGAAATAAATATGGAAGATGAAACTATTGAATGGAAGAATGGGCAGAGGACATATCATGCTACATTTAGAGAATTTGCTGAAGTTAATATGCTTGATTATGATTCCCTCACTGCACCTGATAGTCACAACATACTCTTAGAAGATGATCTCAGTGTGGCTGAAGAAGCTATATTTCATGAACCTGCTCACACTGGAATTAGAGCAATCCCAGGTCACACCACTAGTCTTAGGCATCATCCTGCAGTAATCAACAAAATTCTCAGAGTCACCGTTATCCCTAAGATTTAAAATAGAGAGGTAATCAGGTCTAAATTCTGGAATTTTATTCGTCATGCCATGCTAAGTGAGAAAGTCAATGTGATTTCTTTGATGCTTGATCAAATGGCTGATATGAAGGTTACCTTGGATGCCAATATTCCTTTTGCTCCTTATATCATGTCTCTCATCAAGAATAAGACAAGGTTTATTGGCTCCACACCATCTAAGCATACAACCTTTAGACCATTTCTGAATGACAAAGCTTTTCTCAGAAGAGATGTCACTCCGTTTCCAGATGTAGCTGGTGTAAATGAACATGTTGACGCCTTTTCGGGTCAACACACGATAAGCGCTAGATCGCGCGGTAGCCGAAATCTTCTCGTCGGAACTTCTGGATAGGGAGTCAGACCGCCTGTACAGGAGGTTAGACCGCCAGTCACAGGAGGTTAGACCGAGTGTAGGCAGAGGCGCCGCGAAAAGCCTACGATCGCCACCTCGGGAGGGACCCCGTCGGAGGTGGCGAACCTAGGGTTGTTCTAAGGTTGACAAGGCCACTTAGAACGTCCTAAAACGCCATGGAGACGAAAAAGGAAGAAGAAGGGGTTGGAAAAGGTAGGGTTTGAGATAAAAAGTAAAGATAGATGTGTTTGTACGATTAGGTAGAGGTCCTCAATCGGCCACGGCCCTTCATAATATAGGGTGGGGAGGTCTTGCCCTGTGGGGAGTCAATTCCATAATGAAGTCCCATCAAAATACAACTCTAATTCGGATTAGAACTGCTACAGGCGGTCTGACCTCCTGTACAGGCGGTCTAACCGCCTGGGCCCAGGGTTGACCCTTAACAGAGCCATAACTCCCTCATCCGGAGTCCAAATCAGACGATCCACATATGCATTTTGACCTTCTCGACGAGCCCTACGCAATGGTGGAGTCAAAATCATATTTTGAGCATTTTCCTACAAGCGGTTAGACCGGCCTCTACAGGCGGTCAGACCTCCTGTCGTTTTGCCAGACCAGCAACAGGGTACAGCCGGTCAGACCGCTTGTTACAGGCGGTTAGACCGGCTGTTGAGCCAGATCGGCACTCTTGCCATTTTTGGTCGTCAACATATGCCCCCCTGTTTCTTGGTAAAGCTTGCGTATCAAGAAACATTAATTCAGTCTAAGGGCGACCCTCTATTGTCGGCCATTTCATTCTAAGAGCGATATCAACACATTGGCAAAATTCTTTCAAACACTTTGCCAAACAATTGGATAATACCTTCAAATGCTCTTGGCAACTGAAATCCATGCAATCATCAACGTGAAAGGATGTTACCTTTGCCTTCTCATTAAATACTCGAGCTATCTTCTTTATAGACCTGCTCCAAAGCCTCCAAACGCTTGCCAGTCACTCAAAGGATTTCTTGACCATAGACAAATTCATACGGAGTAACTTTGGCAGAACCATGTCTAGAAAAATGCCTTATTGCTAAACTCAACTTTACCATTAGCTTGAGTATAATATGGAGATGAATTGAGCAATTTAATACCATTGGATTCAATGAACTCACGTACCTCCCTAGATATGAATGATGTTCATATTATAGCCTAAACATGTATCAAGATAAACATTTAGAAATCCACTATTATAGCCTGAAGTTCGCTGTGCCAACACACTAGCTCTAAAATTCCATTCTCTTGGTACATGATAAATCATAAATTCATCAAAGCAAATTATAATGTCTAAACATGTATCAAGATAAACATTTAGAAATCCATCTAAACATTGGCATGCTTTGAATACTTGCTGTACCAATAGAAAAGAATCACCACAAGCTTCTATATGTTTTACTTCCATGTAATGTAAAATCTCCAACCCGAATAATAAGGCTCATACTCGGTTTGGTTATTTATGCATCTATGATCCAATCGATTAAGAGCTTCAAAAATAATAATGTTTGGTGATATAATAATAACACCAACACCATAATCATCTTTGCAAACCGATCCATCAAAATGCAAATTGCATGGAGTAAAAGTAATATAGCCGACATTTAAATTAAGTTGCCCATTAACCAATGTTAAATAATAAAATCGGCAATGATATGTCTTAAAGCATAAGCTATTTGCCGATTCTATCAATCAATATTTGGTCTATGCAAAATGTATTTAATTATGTCGGCTTAACAAGCAATTATGCAAGTATTTCATAGTAAATAATGCCTCAACCTGGTATAAGCATGATGTATACAACTGAAAGCATACCTCATTTCGGCGTCTAATAATCTTCTACTTGCATATGCAATAATAAAATCCTTCCCTTCGGTCTTTTGAATCAAAACAGCTCCAATAACGCTTTCTTCGGCCATAATGTATAGTTCAAAAGAAACCCTTCTGCTAGGTGCCCGAAGAACCGGAGACGAAGATAAATAAGATTTTACCTCAAAGACTCCTTGCTATTTTGCCCCCCGAGTAAATTCAACATCATCCTTCGACCGAAATAAGGAGTAAGAACACCTACATAGCTTCCTCAGGATCAAAATCAGGATGATCAGGATCTTCCTCCATAAGAATATAATCACCTAAGTATGGGACATTAGCATCCATATCCATATGCTCTGGTGATGAACTGTAATCATCAAGTTGTTCATCGTCCTCAACACTGGGAACCGATGTCAACTCATCATCACAAACCATGCGAGAAGAAGAAACATCATCCGGCAGTATCTCTGTCTCAACCGGTCGGACCAGCTGTGCAGGCGGTCTGACCGCCTGCTCGGTCGACTGTGTAAAACTGGCGGTCTGGACTGCCTGTACAACCGGTTGGACCGCTTGTACTGCTGACTTCGGCTGATCATTCTTTTTGACTCTCTATTCTTTCTTCTGAGGAAGCATAGGTCTATGCTTATTGAAAAGCTCTTGCTTTTCTGGCTCTTGCTTCTCTGGCTCTTGCTTCTTTCTCTCCTGAAGACGCAGCCTTTGAAGTTTCCTTCTCTGCGTACGAGTCAAACCTGGAGGACACCATCTAAGAAGAAAGTTAAACTCAGTGCGGTTAACCTCATGACCATTAGCAGTGGGAGCCCCTGAAATGGACTTCTCAACCAGATTGTCCAAAACAATCGGTCTCTTGTCTCCATCAAGTGTAGTAGCCCTTACTGAGTCGACATTCTTCTCTTGAACTTTCTCCTCCCTCTTCTTAGGCCGATACACCTGTTTTAGAGCAGGTGCCTTCCTCTTCTGAGATGGCCGGTCTAGACCGCTGGTAACAGGCGGTCTGACCGCCTAGGGCCAATGCTCTTGACCAGATTGACGAAGAGTCAAACGGTCACGAACGAGTAGTGCAACCTTGTCTAGAACATGTCTTCTTGGTTTTCTCCATCCAGAATGCAAAGAATGTTGTGACACCGACTGATACGGCACCCACATCACACCATTGTCATCCCATATCGGACTTAATTCCCAAGACACCTGATAATGCTGCACTGGCCTGACAGATCCACCTTTAGGTGGTCTCACTTCTTTTTTTAATGGCCGATTGCTTGGAATGGCCTTCTGCTTGGAGTACTTGTCGAGAAGCATATGAAATGTGACCTTTGGCTTTATACCAGATCCTATGTCTTTAGCCAAACCCACTTTCGAAGCTCCAACTCTGAACGCTTTGTTTTTAGCGCCTTTGGACGACCATGGTGTAGGCCGGTCTGACCGCCTGCTGCAGCCGGTCTGACCGCCTGTGGTAGAACAGGTCTAGACGGCTGCAGTCAAGGTGAAACGACCGACCTTTGCCCCCCATGTCCAGAGGCTCTCAATATAACTTTGAATGTCTCTTTTCCATCATAAGACTTCTCACATGTCACTTCACGGATCAACTCCTTCCCTATCAAAATGGGTCTTTCATATCCCACCACCACATTCTTCCCTTTGGTCGATTCGACTTGATGCGGCCGAATCAAAACCTTAGGTTGCTGCAAATCCAAAGTACTGACCGGGAAAGAAGTTTTATCCATATGCATGTTATGAAATCTCAAACGGCCTTCATTTATAGCCGATTGGACTTGCCGACGGAAAACATTGCAATCATTGATAGCATGCGAATAAGAATTATGAAATTTACAATATGCATGCCTTTTCAACTCTTCCAATGCAGGTATAACATGAGAAACCTTAATGTATCCATGTTTATGCAATTCATCAAAAATGCGATCACATTTAGATACATCAAATGTAAATTTCAATTCTTCTTGCCGACTCTTATGAGCCGGCCTAATAGATAAACAAGAATAAGCTTCAGCTTTAGAAGGCCATGCAAATTCAGCAATATTAACATTATTATCATTATCGGTCGAAACAATGGATTTACAATCAAAAGCATGCATACTAGACCGATATGATTTAAGGACCCTCCGTTTCTTTATTCATTCGGTATTGAGCCATTTCAGCTCTAATGTAAACTTGAGCAACCGAATAATAATCACAATTATCAATTTTCTCTCTAATAGAAGATTTCAATCCTCTAAAGCGTAATCGAGCAAGATCAACATCAGAAGTTGATAAATTAATGCAACGGTTTTTCATCTCTTTAAACCTTCTAAAATATTGATTGACGGTTTCATCCTGACCTTGTTTAACCGATGCTAAATCCTGTAACGTTGTTTCGTACGTAGCATTGTCCGCATCCATCATACCAGCACGGCTATCAACAGTCGAATTTGGCATAACGGGTAACGGTGTAAGCCACTCCGGAACAACTGTCACAGTACTAGAAAGATTGGTCTGATCAACCGCTGAGGGGATGTAACCGGCCGTACAGGCGGTCTGACCGGCTGTACCGGCGGTCTGACCGCCTGCAAGCGCCGATCCAATTGCAATGACCGTGTTCGGTCTGGGCAACTGGATGAGCGGCGTAGTCTGACCATCAAAGGAATTAGGCATCACACCACAGAACGTATTATCAATATGAGACCATGGTATGACAGGCACATCACTATTATGAACCGATTTCCCCTTTTTAAGTATCTCTAGTCGATCTAAACGTGCAGAGAGTTCATCAAGACTAGGCATACTAGGCATACTATTAACAACAATCGGGCTAACCATATCAATAGGGGAAGACGGTTGTGAAGATGAACTTACAGTGTCAATTACCTCAATCTTATCACCATTCATCTTGAAGGATGGCATCACAAACTCTTGAACGCGTGTCACCGTGTCATGATCTTTCTTGAAGCCCTTCAAGAACTCGTTCTGGCGTCCTTCCTCGTCGAGATCTTCTATGCTTGAAGGGACATCATCTTGATCAATCTCGGATCCCATTGGGCTAGGGTCGAATAGATCGGTTATGAAAACCAGATTTTTCTTCCCCAGCAGAGTCGCCAAAATATGTTGACGCCTTTTCGGGTCAACACACGATAAGCGCTACATCGCGTGGTAGCCGGAATCTCCTCGTCGGAACTTCTGGACAGGGAGTCAGACCACTTAGACCGCCTGTCACAGGAGGTCAGACCGCCTGTCACAGGAGGTCAGACCGCCTGTAGGCAGAGGCGCTGCGAAAGTCGCCAAAATATGTTGACGCCTTTTCGGGTCAACACACGATAAGCGCTAGATCGCGCGGTAGCCGGAATCTCCTCGTCGGAACTTCTGGACAGGGAGTCAGACCACTTAGACCGCCTGTCACAGGAGGTCAGACCGCCTGTCACAGGAGGTTAGACCGCCTGTAGGCAGAGGCGCCGCGAAAGCCTACGATCGCCACCTCAGGAGGGACCCCGTCGGAGGTGGCGAACCTAGGGTTTTTCTAAGGTCGGCAAGGCCACTTAGAACGTCCTAAAACGCCATGGAGACAAAGAAGGAAGAAGAAGGGGTTGGAAAAGGTAGGGTTTGAGATAAAAAGTAAAGATAGATGTGTTTGTACGATTGGGTAGAGGTCCTCAATCGGCCACGGCCCTTCATAATATAGGGTGGGGAGGTCTTGCCCCGTGGGGAGTCAATTCCATAATGAAGTCCCATCAAAATACAACTCTAATTCGGATTAGAACTGCTACAGGCGGTCTGACCTCCTGTACAGGCGGTCTAACCGCCTGGGCCCAGGGTTGACCCTTAACAGAGCCATAACTCCCTCATCCGGAGTCCAAATCAGACGATCCACATATGCATTTTGACCTTCTCGACGAGCCCTATGCAATGGTGGAGTCAAAATCATATTTTGAGCATTTTCCTACAGGCGGTTAGACCACCAGTGCCAGAGATGCCACCTGCTCCTCATGTCAATCCTGAGATGCCTCCACCACCAGTGCCAGAGATGCCACCTGCTCCTATGCAGGGTCATTAGGTGCCTCCTGCTGGATACTTTGATCTATATTTTGCAAATGTGCAGCAGTGATCAATTTGGGCAGCTCATGAGCAGTGGTTTTTAGAACATGCAGCAAGGGTTCAATCAGCATTTTGAGCAGCAAGTGTCCAATGGATTCAACAATATGCAGCAAAATAATCAGAATCAGATGGATGCTGGGTTTGAAGCCTTTGGGCAACAGATGCAGAACACTATCTATCGGCCCATCATAACTAGGTTGGATGGCTTGCACTCTGACATGGCTGATCTGAGTACCAGATTTCAGGGGCTGAGCACCACTCAACAGGAGATCTCCGATAGGCAGGACAGGCTTGAGGCCGAGTTCAGGGGTTTTTCAGATCACCTTTTCTCTATCTACCCAGCTCCCGTGGCTCCTCTACAACATCATCCATATCCACCCTTCTATCCTCCACCACCACAGGATGATTAAATCCTCATTTTTGGTCCTTGATGACAAAGGGGGAGAAGTAGCAGAGGATGAGGAGATGAAGAAAAGAGAGATCTTTGATGAATGAGATTCATGCTCATGTGTTTTATTGCATTTGCATCATAAACTTGAACTCATGTATGTTTATTTTTCTTGTATGGACTTATTTGTGGCTTCGCTTGTAATAACCTCTTATGCTCTTGTTGGTTTATGTGTGGTTAGAACTTTATGTGTGATGATCTATCTTATCTATTTATGAACTAATGTTTGCATCTTACAATGTGTTCTAACCTCTATGTTTGAGTTGTGGCAAAAATAAATTATTGATTTACTATATAGATAGATCTTTGGATTATGTTCATGCCACAATCTTCATGTCACAAGAGAAGCTCCACCAAAATTTTCTTTATTATGGATGATTACTAAGATCTTAACTCAAAATTGAGTGCACACATTTAGGGGGAGTCTTTCTCTTCATTGGAAGTTTGATATCCTTCATCTATCTTCATTTTGGCTTTCATGTTCAAAGATAAGGTATATCAAATTCCATATCAAGTCTCTTTAATATTTCATATGTAAAGTAGACTTGAAATCAAATTTATTCATCATTCCTATGTGTGGTTGTCATCAATTACCAAAAAGGGGGAGATTGAAAGAATCTAGGCCCATAGTTTAGTGTTTTGGTAATTAATGGCAACACTTTGTGGACTAACAAAATCTTTGAGTAAATGAGTTAAGATTAGTCACAAAGATGAGCTATGCAAACCATGGAGATGGTGTTGATGGAAATCCTAAATGGAGAAAACCTTCGGCGAACAAAGTGACACGGAGTCGGTATACTCAAGGCAAAGGTATAAAATAGGGATTTCCATTTTGCCGGTCAAAAGGTGACTAGAGAAGAAAAATGATCGGGTTTGTAGACTAGATAGCCGTACTATCAAGAGGGATCAATTCTCATGTGCTTGACAAGTCAGTAGTGCCACTTTGCTCAAACTTCAGTAATACATGCATATAGATGGATAGATGCAAAAGTTTAACTCAAAAAGCTTGGTTTGAGAGAGCTAACTGCGAGTATATGGTGGACAGTCTGGCATCCTGGTGCAGACAGTCCGCCGGTCAAATGATGTTTGGACAGGGAGGATCTGCATCTGTGCTCTTTTCAAGGACAAAGGCGGACAGTCCGGCCATAGGGCACGAACAGTCCGCCGGTGTAAAAAGAACTCGTACACAGAGCTCCTCCTGGCTCTGCTCTGCCGCTGCCGCTTAAACGGCGGATAGTCCGGGCCCTAGGGGTGGCCCATCTACCCGTCAGTTTCTAGTCGGGATAGAAACATTATGTGTAAATGGGACACTGAACGGCAGACTGTCCGGGTCCTGTAGGGCGGACAATCTGCATATTTGAAAACGGTTGACTCTGACAGGCATTTATTATAAATAGAGCCGTTGGGATGAACGGCGGACTGTCCAGGCCTTTAACGGCGGACATTCCGCCGGAACACAATGAAGTCGGGTTTTGAATCTAACGGCTAGTTTTTGGATCCCCCTCTATATATACTCGAGTGGCTGGCGTGGGGAGGTTCTCTTGGCTCGTGGAAACACTTGAAACAAACATTTGAGCTCTCCCCTCTCTCCCTCTCACTCACATGACTTGAGATTGTATTCTTGGTGAGATTGAGAGGCATCTAGTGCTTGCATTCAAGGTTTGAGCATTGGGGCACTAGAATTTCTTCAAGCAAAGTGATTGGCTTGTTACTCTTGGAGGTTGCCACCTCCTAGACGGCTTGGAGCTGTGGTTGTTCATTGAGCTCTTCAAAGAAGATTGTGAAGAAGCCTTTGATTCATTCTTGTGAATACGTTCTTGAGCTTAGCCTCAACGGAGTGGTGAAAAGCATCTCTAGTGAAGAAGAGGTTTGGAGAGGTTCATTGATTCCTAGATTAGCTCATACACCAAGTGGACTCTTGGTAGAGGAGCAATTGGAAGCTTTGGATCCACCTCAACGTGGATTAGTGGTGACCGACAAGTCATCAACACCACGAGAAAATTGCTTGTCTCTTTGGTTATTTCTTTCTCTCATTTATTTACAAGCAATTTACCTTGAGCACTTTATCACATAGAACTTGAATTGTATCTTATCATCCTAGGTTGCAAACCTTCAACATAGGCTAGTTTCACTAGTTGTAGAATTTATCTTGTGTTTCTAATTAAATATTTCTAGTGTTGTGCTTTTAGTTTAAAACCGCCTATTCACCCCACCCCCCCTTCTAGTCGGTAATCCTCGATCCTACAGTGTTGCTGCTGCAATTGGTGGGAATGCTCCTGTTGGTCGTAATGTGGATGGAGCAGGAGGTATAGCGCAGCTAGGAGCGGTTCCTAATCGTCCTATGGACTTGAGGGAATGGTGCGGTTTGTCTTTTGTGGCGGACCACTCCGAAATTATTCCAAGTTAAGTACCCCACAGACCACTGACAAGTAGTCAGGCACTTAATCCGAAATATGCTGGAGCGTTGTCGGATTATACCTGATTAACCACATTTTTATTTTGATCGAAACAACACGCACACCCACACGAAGGTGAGTCACAGAGATTACAATATTCCACAAGTTCAATTTAACATAAATAGTATCAACAAGTTATTACAAACCAAGTCTAAAATTGAAATAAAAGTCTAAGAGTTCAAAGCGGAAATTAACTAACGACGATACATAGCAACACCACGATGAAGTTCTCCATGGTGCTACTCCTCACGATCCTCGGATGAGGACAGAACCCACTCGACGTGTCAGCTAGGAGGAACCTGGGCAGGCCAAGTAGCACTAGCAAGGTCCTCTGCAACATGCATACCTAAAATAAAAGCCACAAGCAAGGCTGAGTATACTAATACTCAGCAAGGCTTACCCGACGGGTGAAAAACTACATCACCGACTCCTAGACATGAGAGGCTTTTGGCTGGTGGATTTGTTTTGCCAGAAAGGGACTAAGAGTGAATCCTTACTTTCATAATTTTAGCATCAGGTTCTAGTGGTGTTAACCATTCTAGATGTGAAACCTTTCTAAACATACAAGTAGTGCAATACAATTTAGTACAAACAACAAGTTCATCATCCTCATAGTTTCACTTGTTACTCAATGTAGCACAACGGTCAAGCAGTCTCATTAACCGCGAGAAGCAGACAGTTCGAACCAAACTTCACTACCTGGCCAGGGAAACCCAACACACACGGATAATGCTTGCTATAAAAGGCAATGTCACTATCCAACCTTTACCCTCAATCCACAATTCGGCGCCGGGTCCAACTCCCTTAGGATACAAGGTTATTGGATACTCGCAGACTCATGCCAGCGGTTTCACGCATGTAACCACTTGTGTACAGCAAGGGAAATACATTTCCAAGGAAAGAAGGCTATCGGTCCTAACTATATCAATCGGGTACTGGTCTTACCGGAGCCCAGACTTCGGCATGCGCATGGTACGTTCAAAAACTTGACACACAGAACCACACGTTACGACCTTAATCCATTTCTCATACACAGACAGGACATCTACAAATACCATCCTGCCCGTCCATCCTTATGATTCCAACATAAGTAAAGACAAGCAACTCCTATATCTCACGAGCGACAGAAAATCACTCGACTTGTAACAGTCCTAAAGCATTGCACTATCGACCTTATCATACTAGTATTTAAAGACATAGGTACTAGAAGTATGCAACTAGGGGATTCAAACAAGGTCGTAGCTTTTACCCTAGATCTGAAGTTTTGTTTCTTACTTTAACCCTCAGATCTTTTGAATCCGTCCACTCAGGTCCCTGGTTTGTTTCACTGGGAACCCTGCAAAAAGGAAGGGGGCGAAGTGAGCTCCCTGGACGAAAACTGAAGCTCGGCGAGCTCGATTCCGACGAGGGAAGGCCGAGACTGTATGGGGTGAGGGCATGAGAGCGACGAGGAGGTTGAGGCGAACCCATTCCTCACCATGGACTTGAGGATTGGAGGCCGGGAAGGGGGCGGCGGCGAGCTCAGTGGCGGCGGCCATGGCTGCCATGGCAGCGGCGCTGCAGGTGGAGTCCGCGGCGGCTGTGCAAGGGAACAGCGCCTGGGGTTAATTGGAGGAGTAGAGCGGGGTAGAGATGGGATTTCGCATGGGCAAGGGAGGAGCAGGGAGCGGGCGCCTGTAGACAAGGAGGCCGCAGCAGAAGCTCCCCAACCAGTGAGGGAGAGAGAAGGATCTGAGGTGGAAGAAGGGCACTGACTGGTGGGGCCAAGATGTAAGTGAGAGAAAAAGAGAAAATTCTAATTCAAACATTTTGCTCTAATAGAAATAGCTCCCGAAGTCCAAAATTCGTGAAACAATACATTTTAGAAAGCTTAGAACACAAAGGTCCATCTGCAACTTGAAAAAGTTAGAAACAAATTTTTCTTTTGTCACTGTTTGAATTTGGAAAGACATGGATTTGAATATGGTACTAATTTTTAACCCTTACAATTATATTCCAAAAATTCAGTAAAAAAACTATTAATTCAACATTTTATATATGGTATTTTATAACATTTTCATCCAGCACAGCAGCATAATAGAATTTGAATTTCCTTCACACAGTCACAATTTAATTCAATTTCAAGCATCCAAACATGCATACAAGGCTTTTGTCAAGATATCATTTTTATGTGCTAGTGTTCCCCGTGATTCTAGTGGCTACAGGTTGGTCATGGTTTTAAGATATGACTCATCAAAGAAAGTCGGTGAGTGCAGTGATGCCAAGGCCTATAGTTTTTTTAAATCACCATTTTTATATGACCAACACAAAATGGAAAACAAAAGGTAAAAACCCTCAAGTTATAGTAGGCCTAGGTTTTATCATTTCATACGAACTTTGGTTTCTCTTGTATTTTGTAACATTCATTTCATGTTTAGCCGTAAAGATTAGTGAAGCAAAAATCAATGAGGTCATACTAGGTGAAAGTGGTTTTAAATTGAAAGTTCTACTCTTAGAAGAGTAAATTCCAATTTAGCTTAAAATCAAGACACGGGCACAAGGAGGTTATAAGCTTCATTATGGCATGTGTTAAGTCTATCTTTAAATTAGCAAATGCATCTTCAAACCAACATAAAAATCGCTACACATTATTTGATTTACAAATTAAGGTGGCCGCACATGTTTGGTTTTTTTAAAAAAATTGGATACGATGTTTTGAAGGAAGTTGATTTGAAACGAAAGTACTACAACTTTTATATCGATCGAGCGTTCATGTGGTGAACAAATTTTTTTTATAGATTAGATCATTGCTTCCTAGAAGTCATTAATATCTTAAGTTGGAATTATTTTATGTGTTAACCTTATATGAGCAACTAGTCCTTGGGGCACTCTTGAAAGCATTGATACACTATTTAATTTACAGTTCAAATCTAACTTCTTTTTAGGAGATTTTATGGCCCTTAACTTCATCACCTCATGTGCATGTCTTTCGAGTTTGTCATGGGATCCTTTGACTGAAATTGATTAGCTTTGTACTAGGAAGGTTTTCGGTAGGGTTCAAATGTCAAGACCAATTACACCAGCATAGCTTAACAACCTCATGTGTAGTTTTTATCCCTATTCATAGTTACATTGCATAGATTTAGTTTCAAGTTAACTTTGGCGATGATTTATTTTCAATGTTCATAAATCCTTGGTTTTATTTAATTACTCTTGCTTATACGCTTTAAACAGTAGAGGTGTTACTTCTTTGGAGAAGTTTGGTGGTACTAGTGCTCCCATTGATGCTGCAAATTGGCTTTCTGCTACTACAGACAAGCTTAAGGCTTTTCAGATTCCCGCTTTAGACTGGGTCGTTATGCCACTAAGTTGTTGAAGGATGAGGCACTAGTATGGTGGAGAAATATGTTGGCATCCCGCTCAGCTGTGCATGGACCTTTCTCTTGGGGGGAGTTGTTGACGCAAAAATCGGGAAAGACCTTCACGTGCTAGCACACGAAATCAGCTGTGACCGATGATGCAGGGCGTGCCAGTCAATCTGACCTGTTGATTGACAAGGAAAATCAGACGTTAATAACACAGCAAAATCGGCTGGGTTTTCGATTTGGCGATGAAGACCAGATCGGCAATGAATTCCGATCTATGATAAAGAGCCAGCTAGATCAGCCGATTCCGATTCAAAGTAGAGTAAGATTACTAAACGTAACCTAACAAGCTAAGCAGAGCAACACTTAGAATAGATCTAAACGGCTATACCAGATCCAATAATGAAGTATAAATAACAGCCGATCAAAGCTTATTCTAAGCTGGATAAGGGTTGAATAAAATCTAAACGAAGCAACAGCGATATGCCAGATACTAAAGCTTAGATATTTACTCGATAACTATCGAATAATCCCAAACGAAACAACAGTGATATGCCGGTTGCTAAGGCTTGGATCTTACTCAGTAATACGGGACTTACAGGCAAGCCTTGAGATCTGATCACCCTCGACGTGCCCAAAAGAACTCGCGAAAAAGAAAGACGAAGTCGCCGACAAATGTATGTAAGATGCGAAAAAGTGTAAAGGTTTGTTTGATGTTGGTGTGTACAGACTTCCATGACCACGCAGGGCCGATATTTATACTCTGACAATTACGACTCCTAAACGTTTACGACAAACTTTACTTCACGCTAAAGAAAAGACCCCTTTTACAACCATCTACGACTCAAACTCTATACAAATAACCGACTCTTTATTTCGGCCCTTCTATAAGCTCAACCTGGTAATTTTCCAGGATTCCTCCACATCATCAGCCTCTTCTCCGATCCTGGCTCTCATCGCACTTCGATTCCTATTCAAACTGTCCATCCTCCTGGACTCCGATTCCGATTCTTCCTATTCCTTCTCCCGGACTCCGATTCTGATTCTGTACCTCTGCTTCACTTTGGCATCGATGTGACCTGTTAAAATCCGGTGTCAACACATGCCCCCCTAGTTTCGCGGTAGAATCCGATTCTGACTCGAAACTATTTGATCCTTATCCTTTAGGTCAAACATCTTCTTTTCCCCCTTTTACACTTAGTGAAATCTTCTCCACACAGCCGCCGCCGTTTCGTCTTCCTCTACTTCCTAACCTTAAGATCATCGAGCGCTAGTAACCTCTGGCAAGGATCAGCTCTCAAAGACTCCGGCAACTTCTTCCCATGGCATCCCTCTCAGAAATCCCTGAGGTAAGCCTTCATCCGGTCCTTAGATCTAGATTTATTCTATTCTTGATAGATCTCTTTTACTCCAGTAATGCATCTCTTTTAGGCCCTTCGCAATAGCATCATTATTCCAGTAGCGGATAAGCCGGGCCTTGCCATACTAGGTCCAGTAGGTTCTCCAGATCCCACTAATTTTATCAACCAAGAGACACAAAGACTCCCCTACAAGTCATTTGAATCAGAACATGACTGGAGCAACACTTTTAGATCATGGCCAACTCTCCCTGCTGGATGGAAAACGTGGTACAAGAGAGTTGCCAAATCCAAAGGAGACGAGTGGGAATCTTATGATCTACGCCAGTGCATCGCTCTCTCTTTAGCCGATATGGATCGGAATGAGCCACTGCTAATCGCCACCACCTACTTTTGGTCAGATGCTCTGAATGCCTTCCTTTTTGGTCAAGGTCCAATGACCCCCACACTGGCCGATGTACTGATGCTAACAGGCTTGAACATATCGGCACCGGACACCACTTTCCAACTTCCATCCAGAGCCACTCATAAAATTGATACCAAGCAAATAGGAGGCTGGAAAGGATATATCGAGAAATATTCGAAGACATCAGGAACGGTGGATGCACGAGAGCATTCTGCTTTCCTCAATATGTGGCTAGAGCATTTTGTCTTCTGCAGAAAAACAGTAGGCCCAGCAATTCATTATCTCCGATTGGCTGAACACTTAGCTTCAGGAAATAACTTCCCAATCGGAAAACATCTCCTCAGATCAGTGTATAGACTTCTTGATGAGGTATCCATCCGACTGAAAACTAGGCAATACATCGGACATCTCGGAGGCCCTTGGTGGTTTATCAACCTTTGGCTGAATATGCATATGCAGAAACTGGTGAACGATTCTGTGACCAGCAAAGTATTCCCGGCCGATCAATTAAATGAGGCAGATCCTGATGAACGACGATGTATGTCTTTTGGTGAAGCTGCTTCGAGTTTTCTGGCGATCGGCTCCCTTCTACTCGCACTGCTGAGTACTTCAGGGGTTTCTATAATGGTCTCAAAGAAGACTCCATGCCTTGGTATGTATATGACAATCCTAAAGATCATTTCGAGATTCCAACCTAATTCTGATTTGACAACATCAGCATAGACGACGATTGTCAGAAAATCTTCAAAGAATCATTACTCCTCAAATACTTCCAGCTGGTGTCTTTTGGGGAAGAAACACCAATCCTTCGAGTACTATCACCCAGCAATAGCCGCTCGTCAGCTCGGATTCGGCCAAGGGCCGATTTCTATGTATATAGCCGATTTGGTGAAGCCTAGGGAAATCATCCCTTCAAGCCTGGCGTATGAGAGGTTGAAAAACTTGTCACCCTCTCAAGAGACCATAAATCTATCCTCCTTGAGATTTCCTAGCTTCACCACAACTTCATTCAAAACTTGGTGGCAAGAATGGAGGAATCATCTCTTCTGCCAACCTGCTCAAGACTATTGTCTGCTTCTCAACCCTGAATTCGAAACCAGTGATCAGGTAAAAATTTCTAACTTTAATTGCCTTTTCAATTATTGATTACTTTAAACCTAATCTTCCTTTCAATTACAGGATGTGGCCATCAATCCTCCTTCTGTCAGTAGCAGCGGCCGTCCGATTGAGTATATGCCTTCTTCGGATCATCCCCATATCGGAAACTCCAGTCCATTAGTGATGGATATCATTACTGGTCGGAACAAGAAATCAGCCAAGAACGCTCCTCCAACCAAGCAACAGGGCACCAGCTCCTCCAAAAGGCCGAAGAAAAAGACCCAGGAAACTTCTTCTTCCATGGCTGGCCAAGAAGAAATCAAGCCATCGGTATCACAACCTACGCCTTCAAAAGTCGGAGAAAAACGCAAACTGGTGCTATCAAAGACACTTTCGAGGAAGATACTGAAAGTTGTCCGAAAAATTTCAGCTTCGGAGGCTGCCAGACGTATATCGAAAACACGCTCAAGTATCGGTGGCTCATCAACCATCCCAGAAGCTGGCACAATACATCCGATCCAAGAAAATCCATCGGACACTACAGCAACCAATGCATCGGAACAGGTAGATATATCTCCGATTTGCTGCAACCTTTATTATTTCTCGAACTAATTTCATGCATATACAGGCACCTCCCCAGATCATGACTCATGAACAATCGGATCAAACGGGAACTGCCCCAACTCCCTCTTCCCTGCCGATTCTTCCATCTAGTGCCGCCCAACCATAATTAGAAACCCAAACTTCAGAATCGGCCCAAGAATCCATCGCAAGGATGATAACTATGTCCTTTGTCATTTAACAGCCTTTATTCATCTCATTCCTCACATTCGGATTTTTGTACCAGGAACGAACGACAATCGCTTCCATCAGAACCGCAATCGGCTTCCATCAGAACCGCAACACCCAGATTTCCAAGAAATCCGAATGCTTCCATATGTGTGCCCAGGATGTCCACAAAACACATATAGATTACAAATATTGAATCACAGAGAACACAATGCTCGAATAAAATAGTTTATATCAGAGTTTAACACAAGACATAGTCTTAAACAAATAACACAGCGGAAGACTTAATACTAATAAACGCTTCATAACTAGGTAGAGCCTCAAATCCACAGGGACGCCGACTGGTTGAACACAGCTTAGAAGTACGGCAGATCCTCCGGAAACTCAGCAAGCGACTGATCATTCATTGCTCCATCTGTTACCCATCCGGGATTTTGTTGAATAGTTGCAAGTGTAAGTAACCATCTTACTTAACAAGTATAACACGGGTTATGCAAGGACAAAAGGCTTGACACGGTTATACTGCATTAGCACTTTTAGTTGTTTCATTTTATTATCATCCAAACTTACAAATGAGTAGAATCCCAAATATAAACCCATTGATAAGGTATAAGTGATTATAGAACAAACCAATATC
This sequence comes from Digitaria exilis, assembly GCA_015342445.1. Classification (NCBI taxonomy): domain Eukaryota; kingdom Viridiplantae; phylum Streptophyta; class Magnoliopsida; order Poales; family Poaceae; genus Digitaria; species Digitaria exilis. Next base: position 302,968 of record JACEFO010001744.1, read on the forward strand.
AACCACTAATATCATCTTCTAATCAAAAAGGATCCAGGCCGCTCGTATCCGTGAGCACGGCTATCATGATAGATCAACACTCTGCAGAGGTTTCGCCCTTTACCCGCCGGTCACATAAATCCAAAAGAACTTATGTTACGAGGACTTTCACAAAACACCCTAACAAGCACAGTAGCCGTTTTGGTTCAACATAGGCAGCATAACCCGAGGCATCGAGATTGACGTACGCTCAGGGCGCAACGTGAGGGGGTCAATGGCGTCCAGAGCGAGAGCGCAATCATCGCAACGTGTGAAGCTGCCGTACCTCGGGCGCTTACATCACGGGACTTTGCCTAACGGGGCATAGCCAACGGATAAAACCGTCCTCGATGGATCAAACTATACTCTCACCCATGCACCCCACATACGCCTTTCGGTAACCACTGGCGAGCTAGAGACGTACAAGTTAATTATCCAAGACCAGAGCCATTATAGTTCCAACGGCGGCGAACAGGTTCCTGGGTTGCCGCTTTAAGAACCGGACCTTACGGAGAGACATTAGAACAAAGCAAGAAGCACATGCTCTAATTCCTAGATCAAACCTTATAGAGACACTAGAACAAAGCACACAGCACATGCTCTAGTTCCCCAACCCATGTTGCTAAAAAGCATCTTTTAACCATCATTGAAGTGAACCATTAATTCAATATTGACATTAAAAATAAATGTTGGTTGCAGCGCGTAGCATAGTCTAACCATAATGCATAAAACCCTGGGTAAACAAGGAATAAGGTAAAGACTAGGAACATCCTTAATGGTTAATAGTTTTAGACACATGCATATGATTGATGTGGTCAATTAGTGTATAGGTAACAAGGATGGTCCGTGTTATACTTGCCTTCCTCAGTGAACTGCTGCTGCACTTGGTCTTCGAGAACAGGATCGTCGGCAAACTCGAACGGCTCGGCAACTACTCACATCGATCATCACACAAGCATCCACACATACATGCAATCAAGATATTTAATTAGAACAGTACACCAAACATAAACAAAAGATGAAAAGAAGGTTTAGAATTACTCTACGCTTCACCACGAACACGTGAGCCGCGAAAATCACTCAAATCGGAGTTAAAACGGAGAAACTACGCTTAAAACGGGCTCTAGGGGCTTGCTGGTAAAGATTTTAGGCTTCCAGGAGTGTTTTGAAAAGAAACCAGGGACCTAAAACATAATTTTTGTATAAAAACTCAAGGGGCTTGCGACGTAAAAACACCTTTCAGGACGGCGGGCATTATTTTTTCAAAAGCGCAGGGGCTAAAACGAAAGAAAAAGGACTTAGTTGTAAATACTTTGAACTGCGTTGGACCGCGGGTTGATTTTTGAAAAACAGAGGGGCTCTTTTGCAAAAACGCCACGGCGACTGCTGGATGCTGACGTCGGCTGACGTCACCGGTCAACTGTGCCGTGGACCGGCCGTAGACCGCGGTCCACGGGTCCACGGTGAACCGGATCGGGTTTAAAACGGGTTTAGATCTGGGCCGTTGGTTTTGGATCGAGCGGCTGGGATTAGATCTGGGCATTCAGCTCGCCGGGGAAGACGGCTCGCGGCGGCGCTAGGTCGAGACCTTCGCCGGAGTAAGCTCAGCTGGGGCTAGAGGGCTCGGTTTCTCGCCGCGATGGCTTCCTAAAGAGAGAGGAGACCACAAGGAGTCGGTTTTTTGGGGTCCTGGTCGAGGGTCGAGCAACGGCGGAGGCCGGCGGTGAGCGGAGGTGGATGGGAAACTACGGCGAGCTCGTATGGGCAAACGAGAGGGAGAGAGCGGGTCGCGAGGCGGACGGGAATCTTCCTCAACCTTCCGGCGAAGCTTCGAGACGAGCTCTCGACGGCAGAGGCGCGGCAGAGAGAGGGTGCTGGCGGCGGCGGCGCAAGCTCGGGGTCGGCGGCTAGGGTTTGAGAAAGCAGGGGGTCCACGAGGAGGGGCGGCGGCTTATAAAGAGGCTCTGGAGACTCCTTGGCGTGGCGCGCCAAGCCGGAGAGGGAGACGTGCGCGGAGCGGAGTCCGCGGCGGCGCGGGGCGGAGCGTGGCGGAGGAGTCCCTAACGCGCACGGCGCGAGGTAGAAGGCGATACCGACATGTGGGGCCCGAGATGTCAGCCGCAGAGAGAGAGAGGTGCGGGCGCGCTGGCGGACAGAAGGGAGAGGCGCCGACAAGTGGGCCCGGGACGTCAGTGGCTGCGGGAGAGAAGAGCGCGGAGCGGGCCGGCGCGGTGGGCTGCAGTGTTGGGCTGCGCAACGGGCCGCGGAAAAAGAAGGAAAAAGGAAGAAAGAGATGGCCCGCGCAGGGAGGTGGGCGCGGAGAAAGAAGAAAGAAGAGAGGAGGAGTGGGCTAACTGGGGCTGAAAAGAGAGAGGGAAAAAGAGAGAAAAAGAAAAGGTTTTTCTTTTATTCAAACACTCATTTGAATTCAAATTCAAATTTGAATTCCACAATCAAAAATAAATGCACCAGCATGAATGCAACAATAATGTTTCTATTTCCTATATTTGCTTTTAATATTCAAAATTTTATTTCCCTATATTATTTATGAGCACTTTAATATAAAAAAGCCAATTAATTACTAAATTTTAAATTGGGCATTTTTAGGGTGTTACAAACCTACCCCCCTTAAGAATGAATCTCGTCCCCGAGATTCGGACGTGGATTGGAAGAGATGTGGATATTCTGCCTTGAGTTCATCCTCCCGTTCCCAGGTTGCCTCATCCTCTGTATGACGATTCCACTGAACCTTGCACATACGTATCACTTTGTTCCTGGTGACTCTCTCAGACTCCTCTAAGATCTTGACCGGATATTCCTCATAAGTAAGGTCCTCCTGCACATTCAATTCCTCTAACGGAATCTGTTCCTCTGGCACCCGTAAACACTTTTTCAGCTGGGACACATGGAACACATCATGCACTCCTGCAAATTTCTCTGGTAACTCTAACTGATAAGCCACTTCACCTCTCCGTTCTAATATCTTGAATGGTCCAATGTAGCGAGGTGCTAGCTTGCCTTTAACATTGAATCTCTTCACACCTCTCATTGGTGACACCTTAAGGTATACAAAGTCACCAATCTCGAAGCTGAGGTCTCGTCGCCTCACGTCTGCATAACTTTTCTGCCGTGACTGAGCTGTTCTCAAATTCTGCCTAATGACCTGTACTTGTTCTTCTGCCTGCTTCAAGACCTCAGGTCCAAATACTTTACCTTCTCCGGTCTGATTCCAAAACAACGGTGTCCTGCACTTCCTTCCGTACAACACCTCAAATGGTGACATCCTGAGACTCTGCTGGTAGCTGTTGTTGTACGAGAACTCTGCATAGCACAAACTCTTATCCCAGCTACTTCCATACTGCAATGCACATGCTGCTCGCAACATGTCCTCCAGTATCTGATTCGTCCTCTCGTCGGTCTGACCGTCTGTCTGCGGATGGTAAGCGGAACTGAAGTGAAGCTTAGTATCCATGGACTCATGTAACTTGCGCCAAAAGTGCGACGTAAACTGACTTCCTCGGTCTGATACTATCTTCTTAGGTTACCCATGCAAACATACAATCCGCTCCATATACAATTCTGCTAGTTTGGCACCGGAATATGTAGTCTTTACCGAATAAAGTGAGCCACCTTCGTCAATCGGTCCACTATCACCCATATAGAGTCATAACCTTTTCTGCGTGCGGGGCAATCCTGTTATAAAATCCATACCCACTTCTTCCCATTTCCACTCTGGTATCTTCCACAGGCTGAAGCAAACCTGCCGGTCTCTGATGTTCGGCCTTAACTCTCTGGCATACGTCACAAAGAGCTACATGTGCTGCAACATCGCGCTTCAGACCATACCACCAGAATCTTTCCTTGAGATCCAAGTTACATCTTGGTACTTTCCGGGTGAATGGAATATGCTGACTCGTGCGCTTCCCGTAAGATAACATCCTTGAATTATGCTGCTGATCTGGCACCACTATTCTGTTACCATACCACACTGTTCCTTGATCATCCAATCGGAATCCTGGCGCTTTATCTGTCCCAACCTTCTTAATCAATTCCTTGATTTCCTCATCCTCCAATTGCCCTTTTCTGATTTCTTGTTCAAGAGTTGGCTCCACTTCTAGCTCAGTCACGTTGGCTACCATACCCAAGTTCAAACGTTCAAATTCCCCGACTAAGCTCTTCCGGCAAATCCTGTCTCGTCAGCACATTTGCATAACTCTTTCTACTCAAAGCATCGGCCACCAAGTTGGCCTTCCCTGGATGGTAATGAATCTCCAGCTCAAAGTCATTGATTTTCTCAAGCCAACGACGTTGCCTCATATTCAACTCGGATTGCGTGAACACATACTTAAGGCTCTTGTGGTCGGTATAAATGTCGCACTTGTGTCCAATCAAATAATGCCTCCAGATCTTCAACGCGTGTACCACGGCTGCCAATTCCAGATCATGTGTCGGATAATTCAGCTCATGTCTCCTCAACTGTCTGGACGCATATGCCACAACTCTATCCTTCCTGCATGAGTACACATCCCAATCCTTGACGAGACGCATCGCAATACACTGAGAAACTTTTAGTAACATCTGGCAGTACCAATACTGGTGCAGTGGTCAGCCTTTTCTTCAACTCCTCGAAACTAGCTGGCACTGCGGTGTCCACACAAACTTGGCATTCTTCTCTAGCAATGATGTCAAGGGCTGGCAATCTTGGAGAATCCCTCAATAAAACGCCGATAGTAGCCTGCCATTCCAAGAAAACTCCTGACCTCACTGACATTCTGTGGTGGAATCCAGTTGAGAACATCCCTAACCTCTTCGGATCAACCGCACGACGCCTCCATTTGACAACACATGGCCCAAGAATGATACCTCCTTCAGCCAGAATTCACATTTGCTCAACTTAGCGTACAACTGATGTTCTCGGAGTCTCTGCATCACTAACCTCAAGTGGACACTCATGCTCTTCCCATTCTTGGAGAAAACCAGAATATCCATCGATGATCACCACGACGACTTGTCAAGATAATCCATGAACACGCTATTCATCAAATACATGAAGTAGGCCGGTGCATTAGTCATCCAAAGACATAACTGTGAACTCATATAAACCGTACCGGTAGTGAAAGCTGTCTTGGGGATTCTGTCACCCGGATCTCATCTGATGATAGCCCGATCTGAGATCGATTTCGAGAACAACACAAGCTCCCCTCAAGTGGTCAAAGAGATCATCGATCCTTGGCAGGGGTACTTGTTCTTGATGGTGACCTCTGTGAAGGGCATCGGTAATCTATGCCATGCCTCGTGTCCCCGTCTTCTTATCAACAAGCACACTGGAGCTCCCAAGGCGAACAGCTAAGACGTATATCCCCTTAGCTAGTAGGGCCTTAATTCTTCTTTAAGTTTCTTAATTCTTACCCCATTCTATATGGTCTTTTTAGCTATGGGTGCCTGTGCAGGAAAGTTCAATAACAATTTCAACTTCACGTTCCGGAGGCATCCTGCAATTCATCTGGGACACACATCTGGATACTCGTTCACCACTCGAATGTCCTTCAACTCTGTGCCTTCAGCTGATTGATCTGTCCGGGCTCTGTGGTTTTGGTTGCTTGATACTCATCTCTCCCTGATGGAGCCACTAACTGACTGCACGCTTCGAACACTGTATGAACGCATCGTACTTTGCTAGCCAGCTCATTCCCAAACATCAGATCCATCCCGATAGAATTTAGGACTTATAGGTGGTGCTAAAAAGTCTACCCCTTATGTAACCTGCTACATTAGGACAACGTAATGGGCCCGAAGTTCTCCACCGGTGAGTTAACTAACATGTGTCCCATAGTGATAAGCATCAAGTCTCTTTTCACGAAACAGCGGATATAAAAGCATGCGAAGCTCCAGAAAGTCAACAAAACTGTAGCAGTTGTGAGTTGAACCGAAAACGTACCTGCAACCAATACCACATCTGTGGCTAACTATCTCAGAGCTCTTCCTGCTCCACATGGTTGAGCTTGCCCCTGGCGTACGTTTTGCTGGCCACGGTTTCCCTGTGGCCTGCTGCTGATTCCCATTCTGAGCTGGTTGTGGTCCTGTCTTTCGGTTGTTGTTCTGACCGGTGGAGTTCTGGAACCTCCGGGACAAGAGTTAGCATAATGTCCCTTTCTCCTCACAGTGGTAGCACGCCCTTGGGCCCGACAGGATGGTGTTAAGCTGGGATAGTGCGCGAAGAACCTGAGTGTTCTGCTGCACGTTCTTCTGGTAGCGCTGCTGTTGCGCTGGTGTGCATACTGTGACGTTGCTGGTTCTGGCCCGGTTCTGAAGGCTTGATTGCCCCTGATGCGCTGCTATCTCACTTGCTGGCGGTTGTAGCGGGGCGGATGTTGCTGCCAGATTGCTGGTTCATGAACTTTTCTCTTCTTATCCTCAATCTCGCGACGTTTGTGCTCCACCATCAGGGCTCCATCAACCAAAGCAATCCGGTTTGGAAGGTATGCACATCAACTGTAGCTGCAAAACATCCTGGAGTCCATTCACGAAGCGAGTTTGCCTTTTCTCATCTGTCGACACCTCATCTGGTGCGTAGCGGCCAGCTCGAGGGAACTTGTCACGGTACGAGTAGTCAGTGACGCTCATTTCCTTCCTGCGTCAGGGCTAGGAACTTCCCTCTTCTTCAGGACCGTCAGTCCACTCAGGCACATGGTGAGCACGGAAGGCATGACACTGAACGGCTGCCAGGTGATCTGGTTGCGATCGGGTTTGCGCATATTGGTATGCTACCCACCAGTCGAGAGCGGCTCCTTCAAATTGTTCCAGAGGCGTAGAGCAATTCTCCCTGTCATCACACTGAGCAATGTCGACGCGTCTCTCCACTGCCTTGATCCAGTCTTCTGCTTCCATCGGTCCTTGGGCGCGGGAGAACTTTGGCGGGCGCCCCTTCAAGAATTCTCCCTCCTGTCCTGATGGGCTGGGGAGGTGGCTGAACAGGTGATTCTGCAGTTCTGCTGCATCAACGCTATGGCCTGAGTCAACTGTTGCATCGTCTGTGTCTGCAAGCGGACAAGATCCTCCATGGTGGGCGGCTTGATTCTGTTCTGATTCGGGTTTCTGGTTCTGGTTCTGATTGCCACCACTCCGTCATCCTCTTGGTCCCAACCATCTGTCATAAATCAAAAATCACAGTCAAGTCTGACCCAATGTCAAGAACAGAAGCAATCCCATACCAAATAAGTTCTCAAGCGATAGGAAAGATGATAGATGATATGCAAAGGAGAGAGATTAGGAACCCATCTATCTATCCACTAAATGAACCCGTATACCCTTAATCCAATACTAGATGATTGCAGACTTTGATCTACGCTCATCTCAAGCATTACAAAAGATCCAAATCACACAAAGACTTAATAACAATTCATCAAGCATTCAAAGACAAGGTTCACACAAGACTAAGCACTCTTAGACTAGTTTTTGACTCAAAAACGTTCTATTCTGATCTCTACATCACTAGAGGTCGATGGTGGTGCGGCGAGCTAGAGATTGTATCTACAACTTCTGCGTGGGTGGTGATCTGAACCTAGCTCTGGACTCGATGGCAGGTGTTTTGTCCTTCTGGTCCTGCAGCTCCTCGGGGTTTCCTTCTTCGGTCATCCTACTCTATGACCTCTTGTAGGCGCAGGTTGCGTTGCCTCCCAATGTACTCATTGATTGCGCGGTTCAAGTTCGCCATCAGTGCTCTTACGGACTGTCTATCTCTGTCGAGCCATCTATGGAAGGTGAAAACTAGAGGAGGGCTAGAAAATTTTCACAAAGGACAGAGGTAGATAGAAACACATTTTTTCAACAGTTTTTTCAAAACTCAACTCTAGGATGTAAAGTAGTTTTTAGGCAAGGATTAAGCAAGTTCTAATCGACGTTCTATCTAGGCCTTATCCTACCAGTCAGCACGGCTCTGATACCAACAATTTGTAACACCCAGATTTCCAAGATAATCCGAATGCTTCCATATGTGGTGCCCAGGATGTCCCACAAAACCACATATAGATTACATAATATTGAATCACAGAAGAACACCAATGCTCGAAATAAAATAGTTTATATCAGAGTTTAAACACAAGACATAGTCTTAAACAAATAACACAGCGGAAGACTTAATACTAAATAAACCTTCATAACTAGTAGAGCCTCAAATCCACAGGGACGCCGACTGGTTGAACACAGCTTAGAAGTACGCAAATCCTCCGAAACTCAGCAAGCGACTGATCCATTCATTGCTCCATCTGTTACCCATCCCGGGATTTTGTTGAATAGTTGCAAGTGTAAGTAAACCATCTTACTTAACAAGTATAACACGGGTTATGCAAGGACAAAAGCTTGACACGGTTATACTGCATTAGCACTTTTACTGTTTCATTTTATTATCATCCAAAACTTACAAATGAGTAGATCCCAAATATAAAACCCATTGATAAGGTATAAGTGATTATAGAACAAACCAATATCAACCACTAATATCATCTTCTAATCAAAAAGGATCCAGCCGCTCGTATCCGTGAGCACGGCTATCATGATAGATCAACACTCTGCAGAGGTTTCGCCCTTACCCGCCGGTCACATAAATCCAAAAGAACTTATGTTACGAGGACTTTCAAAAACACCCCAACAAGCACAGTAGCCGTTTTGGTTCAACATAGGCAGCATAACCCGAGGCATCGAGATTGACGTACGCTCAGGCGCAACGTGAGGGGGTCAATGGCGTCCAGAGCGAGAGCGCAATCATCGCAACGTGTGAAGCTGCCGTACATCGGCGCTTACATTTCAACGGGACTTTGCCTAAGGCCATAGCCAACGGATAAAACCGTCCTCGATGGATCAAACATACTCTCACCCATGCACCCCACATACGCCTTTCGGTAACCACTGGCGAGCTAGAGACGACAAGTTTAATTATCCAAGACCAGACCATTATAGTTCCAACGGCGCGAACAGGTTCCTGGGTTGCCGCTTTAAGAACCGGACCTTACGGAGAGACATTAGAACAAAGCAAGAAGCACATGCTCTAATTCCCTAGATCAAACCTTATAGAGACACTAGAACAAAGCACACAGCACATGCTATAGTTCCCCAACCATGTTGCTAAAAGCATCTTTAACCATCATGAAGTGAACCCATTAATTCAATATTGACATTAAAAATAAATGTTGGTGCAGCGCGTACATAGTCTAACCATAATGCCAAAAACCCTGGGTAA
>JACEFO010001745.1:0-33127 GCA_015342445.1 Digitaria exilis
TGAGGCACTAGTATGGTGGAGAAATATGTTGGCATCCGCTCAGCTGTGCATGGACCTTTCTCTTGGGGGGAGTTGTTGACGCAAAATCGGGAAAGACCTTCACGTGCTAGACACCAAATCAGCTGTGACCGATGATGCAGTGGCGTGCAGTCAATCTGACCTGTTGATTGACAAGGAAAATCGACGTTTAATAACACAGAAAATCGGCTGGGTTTCGATTTGGCGATGAAGACCAGATCGGCAATGAATTCCGAATCTATGATAAAGAGCCAGCTAGATCAGCGGATTCCGGCATTACAAAGTAGAGGTAGATTACTTAACGTACCTAACAAGCTAAGCAGAGCAACACTTAGAATAATCTAAAACCGCTATACAGATCCAATAATGAAGTATAAATAACAGCCGATCAAAGCTTATTCTAAGCTGGATTAGGTTAAATAAATCTAAACAAGCAACACGATATGCCAGATACTAAAGGCTTAGATATTTACTCGATAACATCGATAACCCAAACGACGAAGTCGCCGAGCAAATGTATGTAAGATGCGAAAAAGTGTAAAAGGTTTTGTTTTGATGTTGGGTGTGTACGACTTCCATGACACGCAGGCCGTATTTATACTCTGGACAATACGACTCCTAAACGTTTACGACAAACTTACTTCACGCCAAAGAAAGACCCCTTTTACAACCATACTACGACTCAAACTCATATTACAAATAACCCGACTCTTTTATTTCGGCCCTTCTATAAGCTCAACCTGGCAATTTTCCAGGATTCCTCCACATCATCAGCCTCTTCTCCGATCCTGGCTCTCATCGCACTTCGATTCCTATTCAAACTGTCCATCCTCCTGGACTCCGATTCCGGATCTTTCCATTCCTTCTCCCGGACTCCGATTCTGATTCTGCGTACTCTGCTTCACTTTGGCATCGATGGTGACCTGTTAAAATCCGGGTGTCAACAATGGCCCCCCTAGTTTCGCGGTAGAAATCCGATTCTGACTCGAAACTATTTGATCCTTATCCTTTAGGTCAAACATCTTCTTTTCCCCCTTTTACACTTAGTGAAATCTTCTCCACACAGCCGCCGCCGTTTCGTCTTCCTCTACTTCCTAACCCTTAAGATCATCGAGCGCTAGTAACCTCTGGCAAGGATCAGCTCTCAAAGACTCCGGCAACTTCTTTCCCATGGCATCCCTCTCAGAAATCCCTGAGGTAAGCCTTCATCCGGTCCTTAGATCTAGATTTATTCTATTCTTGATAGATCTCTTGTTTATACTCCAGTAATGCATCTCTATTTAGGCCCTTCGCAATAGCATCATTATGCCAGTAGCGGATAAGCCGGGCCTTGCCATACTAGGTCCAGTAGGTTCTCCAGATCCCACTGATTTTTATCAACCAAGAGACACAAAGACTCCCCTACAAGTCATTGAATCAGAAACATGACTGGAGCAACACTTTTAGATCATGGCCAACTCTCCCTGCTGGATGGAAAACGTGGTACAAGAGAGTTGCCAAACCAAAGGGAACGAGTGGGAATCTTACGATCTACGCCAGTGCATCGCTCTGCTCTTTAGCCGATATGGATCGGAATGAGCCACTGCTAATCGCCCACTACCTACTTTTTGGTCAGATGCTCTGAATGCCTTCCTTTTGGTCAAGGTCCAATGACCCCCACACTGGCCGATGTAGGCTGATGCTAACAGGCTTGAACATATCGGCACCGGACAACAACCACTTCCAACTTCCATCCAGAGCCACTCATAAAATTGATACCAAGCAAATAGGAGGCTGGAAAGGAATATATTCGAGAAATATTCGAAGACATCAGGAACGGTGGATGCACGAGAGCATTCTGCTTTCCTCAATATGTGGCTAGAGCATTTTGTATTCTGCAGAAAAACAGTAGGCCCAGCAATTCATTATCTCTGATTGGCTGACACTTAGCTTCAGGAAATAATTCCCAATCGGAAAACATCTCCTCAGATCAGTGTATATAGACTTCTTGATGAGGTATCCATCCGACTGAAAACTAGGCAATACATCGGACATTCTCGGAGGCCCTTGGTGGTTTATCAACTTGGCTGAATATGCATATGCAGAATACTGTTGTGAACGATCTGTGACAGCAAAGTATCCCGGCCGATCAATTTAAATAGGCAGATCCTGATGACGACGATGTATGTCTTTTGGTGAATGTCTGTTCGAGTTTTGCTGGCGATCGGCTCCCTTCTACTCGCACTGCTGAGTATCAGGGGTTCTATATGGTCTCAAAGAAGACTCCATGCCTTTGGTATGTGTATATTGACAATCCTGAAGATCATTTCGAGATTCCAACCTATTCTGATTTGACAACATAGCATAGACGACGATTGTCAGAAAACTTTCAAAGAATCATTACTCCTCAAATACTTCCAGCTGGTGTCTTTTTGGGGAAGAAACACCAATCCTTCGAGTACTATCACAGCAATAGCCGCTCGTCAGCTCGGATTCGCAAGGCCGATTTCTATGTTATATAGCCGATTTGGTGAAGCCTAGGGAAATCATCCCTTCAAGCCTGGCGTATGAGAGGTTGAAAAAACTTGTCACCCTCTCAAGGACCATAGATCTATCCTCCTGGAGATTCCTAGCTTCACCACAACTTCATTCAAAACTTGGTGGCAAGAATGGAGGAATCATCTCTTCTGCCAACCTGCTCAAGACTATTGTCTGCTTCTCAACCTGAATTCGAAACCAGTGATCAGGTAAAATTCTAACTTTAATTGCCTTTTTCAATTATTGAATACTTTAAACCTAATCTTCCTTTCAATTACAGGATGTGGCCATCAATCCTCCTTCTGTCAGTAGCAGCGGCCGTCCGATGGAGTATATGCCTTCTTCGGATCATCCCCATATCGGAAACTCCAGTCCATTAGTGATGGATATCATTACTGGTCGGAACAAGAAATCAGCCAAGAACGCTCCTCCAACCAAGCAACAGGGCACCAGCTCTCCAAAAGGCCGAAGAAAAAGACCCAGGAAACTTCTTCTTCCCATGGCTGGCCAAGAAGAAATCAAGCCATCGGTATCACAACCTACGCCTTCAAAAGTCGGAGAAAAACGCAAACTGGTGCTATCAAAAGACACTTTCGAGAAGATACTGAAAGTGTCCGAAAAATTTCAGCTTCGGAGGCTGCCAGACGTATATCGAAAACACGCTCAAGTATCGGTGGCTCATCAACCATCCTCGAAGCTGGCACAATACATCCGATCCAAGAAAATCCATCGGACACTACAGCAACCGATGCATCGGAACAGGTAGATATATCTCCGATTTGCTGCAAACCTTTATTATTTCTCGAACTAATTTCATGCATATACAGGCACCTCCCCAGATCATGACTCATGAACAATCGGATCAAACGGGAACTGCCCCAACTCCCTCTTCCCTGCCGATTCTTCCATCTAGTGCCGCCCAACCATAATTAGAAACCCAAACTTCAGAATCGGCCCAAGAATCCATCGTAAGGATGATAACTATGTCCTTGTCATTTAACAGCCTTTATTCATCTCATTCCTCACATTCGGATTTTTGTACCAGGAACGAACGACAATCGCTCCCATCAGAACCGCAATCGGCTTCCATCAGAACCGCAACACCCAGATTTCCAAGAAATCCGAATGCTCCATATGTTGGCCCAGGAGTCCACAAAACACATATAGATTACAAATATGATCACAGAGAACACAATGCTCGAATAAAATAGTTTATATCAGAGTTTAACACAAGACATAGTCTTAAACAAATAACACAGCGAAGACTTAATACTAATAAACGCTTCATAACTAGTAGAGCCTCAAATCACAGGGACGCCGAACTGGGTTGAACACAGCTTAGAAGTACGGCAGATCCTCCGGAAACTCAGCAAGCGACTGATCATTCATTCTCCATCTGTTACCCATCCGGGATTTTGTTGAATAGTTGCAAGTGTAAGAAACCATCTTACTTACAAGTATAACACGGGTTATGCAAGGACAAAAGGCTTGACACGGTTATACTGCATTAGCACTTTTAGTTGTTTCATTTTATTATCATCCAAACTTACAAATGAGTAGAATCCCAAATATAAACCCATTGATAAGGTATAAGTGATTATAGAACAAACCAATATCAACCACTAATATCATCTTCTAATCAAAAAGGATCCAGGCCGCTCGTATCCGTGAGCACGGCTATCATGATAGATCAACACTCTGCAGAGGTTTCGCCCTTTACCCGCCGGTCACATAATCCAAAAGAACTTATGTTACGAGGACTTTCACAAAACACCCTAACAAGCACAGTAGCCGTTTTGGTTCAACATAGGCAGCATAACCCGAGGCATCGAGATTGACGAGCGCTCAGGGCGCAACGTGAGGGGGTCAATGGCGTCCAGAGCGAGAGCGCAATCATCGCAACGTGTGAAGCTGCCGTACCTCGGGCGCTTACATCACGGGACTTTGCCTAACGGGGCATAGCCAACGGATAAAACCGTCCTCGATGGATCAAACTATACTCTCACCCATGCACCCCACATACGCCTTTCGGTAACCACTGGCGAGCTAGAGACGTACAAGTTAATTATCCAAGACCAGAGCCATTATAGTTCCAACGGCGGCGAACAGGTTCCTGGGTTGCCGGCTTTAAGAACCGGACCTTACGGAGAGACATTAGACAAAGCACGAAGCACATGCTCTAATTCCCTAGATCAAACCTTATAGAGACACTAGAACAAAGCACACAGCACATGCTCTAGTTCCCCAACCATGTTGCTAAAAAGCAATCTTTTAACCATCATTGAAGTGAACCATTAATTCAATATTGACATTAAAAATAAATGTTGGTTGCAGCGCGTAGCATAGTCTAACCATAATGCATAAAACCCTGGGTAAACAAGGAATAAGGTAAAGACTAGGAACATCCTTAATGGTTAACAGTTTTAGACACATGCATATGATTGATGTGGTCAATTAGTGTATAGGTAACAAGGATGGTCCGTGTATACTTGCCTTCCTCAGTGAACTGCTGCTGCACTTGGTCTTCGAGAACAGGATCGTCGGCGAACTCGAACGGCTCGGCAACTACTCACATCGATCATCACACAAGCATCCACACATACATGCAATCAAGATATTTAATTAGAACAGTACACCAAACATAAACAAAAGATGAAAAGAAGGTTTTAGAATTACTCTATGCTTCACCACGAACACGTGAGCGCGAAAATCACTCAAATCGGAGTTAAAACGGAGAAACTACGCTTAAAACGGGCTCTAGGGGCTTGCTGGTAAAGATTTTAGGCTTCCAGGAGTGTTTTTGAAAGAAACCAGGGACCTAAAACATAATTTTGTATAAAAACTCAAGGCTGCGACGTAAAAACACCTTTCAGGACGGCGGGCATTATTTTTCAAAAGCGCAGGGGCTAAAACGAAAGAAAAAGGACTTAGTTGTAAATACTTTTGAACTGCGTTGGACCGCGGGTTGATTTTTGAAAAACAGAGGGGCTCTTTTGCAAAAACGCCACGGCGACTGCTGGATGCTGACGTCGGCTGACGTCACCGTCAACTGTGCCGTGGACCGGCCGTAGACCGCGGTCCACGGGTCCACGGTGAACCGGATCGGGTTTAAAACGGGTTTAGATCTGGGCCGTTGGTTTTGGATCGAGCGGCTGGGATTAGATCTGGGCATTCAGCTCGCCGGGGAAGACGGCTCGCGGCGGCGCTAGGTCGAGACCTCGCCGGAGTAAGCTCAGCTGGGGGCTAGAGGGCTCGGTTTCTCGCCGCGATGGCTCCTAAAGAGAGAGGAGACCACAAGGAGTCGGTTTTTGGGGTCCTGGTCGAGGGTCGAGCAACGACGGAGGCCGGCGGCGAGCGGAGGTGGATGGGAAACTACGGCGGAGCTCGTATGGGCAAACGAGAGGGAGAGAGCGGTCGCGAGGCGGACGGGAATCTTCCTCACCTTCCGGCGAAGCTTCGAGACGAGCTCTCGACGGCAGAGCGCGGCAGAGAGAGGGTGCTGGCGGCGGCGGCGCAAGCTCGGGGTCGGCGGCTAGGGTTTGAGAAGCAGGGGGTCCACGAGGAGGGGCGGCGGCTTATAAAGAGGCTCTGGAGACTCCTTGGCGTGCGCGCCAAGCCGGAGAGGCAGACGTGCGCGGAGCGGAGTCCGCGGCGGCGCGGGGCGGAGCGTGGCGGAGGAGTCCCTAACGCGCACGGCGCGAGGTAGAAGGCGATACCGACATGTGGGCCCGAGATGTCAGCCGCAGAGAGAGAGGAGTGCGGGCGCGCTGCGGACAGAAGGGAGAGGCGCCGACAAGTGGGCCCGGGACGTCAGTGGCTGCGGGAGAGAAGAGCGCGGAGCGGGCCGGCGCGGTGGGCTGCAGTGTTGGGCTGCGCAACGGGCCGCGGAAAAAGAAGGAAAAAGGAAGAAAGAGATGGGCCGCGCAGGGAGGTGGGCCGCGGAGAAAAGAAGAAAAGAAAGAGAGGAGGAGTGGGCTAACTGGGCTGAAAAGAGAGAGGGAAAAAGAGAGAAAAAGAAAAGGTTTTTCTTTTATTCAAACACTCATTTGAATTCAAATTCAAATTTGAATTCCACAATCAAAAATAAATGCACCAGCATGAATGCAACAATAATGTTTCTATTTCCTATATTTGCTTTTAATTATTCAAAAATTTTATTTCCCTATATTATTTATGAGCACTTTAATATAAAAAGCCAATTAATTACTAAATTTTAAATTGGGCATTTTTAGGGTGTTACAAACCTACCCCCCTTAAGATGAATCTCGTCCCCGAGATTCGGACGTGGATTGGAAGAGATGTGGATATTCTGCCTTGAGTTCATCCTCCCGTTCCCAGGTTGCCTCATCCTCTGTATGACGATTCCACTGAACCTTGCACATACGTATCACTTTGTTCCTGGTGACTCTCTCAGACTCCTCTAAGATCTTGACCGGATATTCCTCATAAGTAAGGTCCTCCTGCACATTCAATTCCTCTAACGGAATCTGTTCCTCTGTCACCCGTAAACACTTTTTCAGCTGGGACACATGGAACACATCATGCACTCCTGCCAATTTCTCTGGTAACTCTAACTGATAAGCCACTTCACCTCTCCGTTCTAATATCTTGAATGGTCCAATGTAGCGAGGTGCTAGCTTGCCTTTAACATTGAATCTCTTCACACCTCTCATTGGTGACACCTTAAGGTATACAAAGTCACCAATCTCGAAGCTGAGGTCTCGTCGCCTCACGTCTGCATAACTTTTCTGCCGTGACTGAGCTGTTCTCAAATTCTGCCTAATGACCTGTACTTGTTCTTCTGCCTGCTTCAAGACCTCAGGTCCAAATACTTTACCTTCTCCGGTCTGATTCCAAAACAACGGTGTCCTGCACTTTCTTCCGTACAACACCTCAAATGGTGACATCCTGAGACTCTGCTGGTAGCTGTTGTTGTACGAGAACTCTGCATAGCACAAACTCTTATCCCAGCTACTTCCATACTGCAATGCACATGCTCGCAACATGTCCTCCAGTATCTGATTCGTCCTCTCGGTCTGACCGTCTGTCTGCGGATGGTAAGCGGAACTGAAGTGAAGCTTAGTATCCATGGACTCATGTAACTTGCGCCAAAAGTGCGACGTAAACTGACTTCCTCGGTCTGATACTATCTTCTTAGGTACCCCATGCAAACATACAATCCGCTCCATATACAATTCTGCTAGTTTGGCACCGGAATATGTAGTCTTTACCGGAATAAAGTGAGCCACCTTCGTCAATCGGTCCACTATCACCCATATAGAGTCATAACCTTTCTGCGTGCGGGGCAATCCTGTTATAAAATCCATACCCACTTCTTCCCATTTCCACTCTGGTATCTTCATAGGCTGAAGCAAACCTGCCGGTCTCTGATGTTCGGCCTTAACTCTCTGGCATACGTCACAAAGAGCTACATGTGCTGCAACATCGCGCTTCAGACCATACCACCAGAATCTTTCCTTGAGATCCAAGTACATCTTGGTACTTCCCGGGTGAATGGAATATGCTGACTCGTGCGCTTCCCGTAAGATAACATCCTTGATATGCTGCTGATCTGGCACCACTATTCTGTTACCATACCACACTGTTCCTTGATCATCCAATCGGAATCCTGGCGCTTTATCTGTCCCAACCTTCTTAATCAATTCCTTGATTTCCTCATCCTCCAATTGCCCTTTTCTGATTTCTTGTTCAAGAGTTGGCTCCACTTCTAGCTCAGTCACGTTGGCTACCATACCCAAGTTCAAACGTTCAAATTCCCGACTAAGCTCTTCCGGCAAATCCTGTCTCGTCAGCACATTTGCATAACTCTTTCTACTCAAAGCATCGGCCACCAAGTTGGCCTTCCCTGGATGGTAATGAATCTCCAGCTCAAAGTCATTGATTTTCTCAAGCCAACGACGTTGCCTCATATTCAACTCGGATTGCGTGAACACATACTTAGGCTCTTGTGGTCGGTATAAATGTCGCACTTGTGTCCAATCAAATAATGCCTCCAGATCTTCAACGCGTGTACCACGGCTGCCAATTCCAGATCATGTGTCGGATAATTCAGCTCATGTCTCCTCAACTGTCTGGACGCATATGCCACAACTCTACCTTCCTGCATGAGTACACATCCCAATCCTTGACGAGACGCATCGCAATACACTGAGAAACTTTTAGTAACATCTGGCAGTACCAATACTGGTGCAGTGGTCAGCCTTTTCTTCAACTCCTCGAAACTAGCTTGGCACTGCGGTGTCCACACAAACTTGGCATTCTTCTCTAGCAATGATGTCAAGGGCTTGGCAATCTTGGAGAATCCCTCAATAAAACGCCGATAGTAGCCTGCCATTCCAAGAAAACTCCTGACCTCACTGACATTCTGTGGTGGAATCCAGTTGAGAACATCCCTAACCTTCTTCGGATCAACTGCGACACCTCCATTTGACAACACATGGCCCAAGAATGATACCTCCTTCAGCCAGAATTCACATTTGCTCAACTTAGCGTACAACTGATGTTCTCGGAGTCTCTGCATCACTAATCTCAAGTGTTCCTCATGCTCTTCCTCATTCTTGGAGAAAACCAGAATATCATCGATGAACACCACGACGAACTTGTCAAGATAATCCATGAACACGCTATTCATCAAATACATGAAGTAGGCAGGTGCATTAGTCAATCCAAAGGACATAACTGTGAACTCATATAAACCGTACCGGGTAGTGAAAGCTGTCTTGGGGATATCTGTCACCCGGATTCTCATCTGATGATAGCCCGATCTGAGATCGATTTTCGAGAACACACAAGCTCCCCTCAATTGGTCAAAGAGATCATCGATCCTTGGCAGTGGGTACTTGTTCTTGATGGTGACCTCGTTGAGGGCTCGGTAATCTATGCACATCCTCTATGTCCCGTCTTTCTTATCAACAAGCAACACTGGAGCTCCCCAAGGCGAACAGCTAGGACGTATATACCCCTTAGCTAGTAGGGCCTTTAATTCTTCTTTAAGTTTCTTTAATTCTTTTACCCCCATTCTATATGGTCTTTTAGCTATGGGTGCTGTGCCAGGCATAAGTTCAATAACAAATTCAACTTCACGTTCCGGAGGCATACCTGGCAATTCATCTGGGAACACATCTGGATACTCGTTCACCACTCGAATGTCCTTCAACTCTGTGCCTTCAGCATGATTGATCTGTCCGGGCTCTGTGGTTTTGGTTGCTTGATACTCAATCTTCTCCCCTGATGGAGCCACTAACTGAACTGCACGCTTCGAACACTGTATGACGGCATCGTACTTTGCTAGCCAGCTCATTCCCAAAATCAGATCCATCCCGATAGAATTTAGGACTATAGGGTGTGCTAAAAAGTCTACCCCCCTTATGTTAACTGCTACATTAGGACAACGTAATGTGGCCCGAAGTTCTCCCCCCGGTGAGTTAACTAACATGGTGTTCCCCATAGGTTGCATAAGCATCAAGTTCTTTTTCACGAAAACAGCGGATATAAAAGCATGCGAAGCTCCAGAATCGAACAAAACTGTAGCAGGTTGTGAGTTGACCGAAAACGTACCGACTACCACATCTGTGGCTACTTCTGCAGTTTCTGCTCCCACATGGTTGAGCTTGCCCCTGGCGTAGTTTTGCTGGCCACGGTTTCCCTGTGCCTGCTGCTGATTCCCATTCTGAGCTGGTTGTGGTCCTGTCTTCAGGTTGTTGTTCTGACCGGTGGAGTTCTGGACCCTCCGGGGACAAGAGTTAGCATAATGTCCCTGTTCTCCACAGTGGTAGCACGCCCTTGGGCCGACAGGAGTGGTGTTAGTCTGGGTAGTGCGCGAAGCCTGAGTGTTCTGCTGCACGTTCTGGTAGCGCTGCTGTTGCTGCTGGGGTGGTGCATACTGGGGACGTTGCTGGTTCTGGCCGCGGTTCTGAAGGCTTGATTGCCCCTGAGTGCGCTGCTGACTCACTTGCTGGGGGTTGTAGCGGGGGCGGATGTTGCTGCCAGATTGCTGGTTCATGAACTTTCTCTTCTTATCCTCAATCTCGCGACGTTTGTGCTCCACCATCAGGGCTCCATCAACCAAAGCACCGAAGGTTGGGAAGGTGATGCACATCAACTGTAGCTGCAAAACATCCTGGAGTCCATTCCGGAAGCGAGTTTGCCTTTTCTCATCTGTCGACACCTCATCTGGTGCGTAGCGGGCCAGCTCGAGGAACTTGTCACGGTAGGCAGTGACGCTCATTCCTTCCTGCGTCAGGGCTAGGAACTCCCTCTTCTTCAGGACCGTCAGTCCCTCAGGCACATGGTGAGCACGAAAGGCATCACTGAACTGCTGCCAGGTGATCTGGTTGCGATCGGGTTGCGCATATTGGTATGCTACCCACCAGTCGAGAGCGGCTCCTTCAAATTGTCCAGAGGCGTAGAGCACCCTCTCCCTGTCATCACACTGAGCAATGTCGAGCTGTCTCTCCACTGCCTTGATCCAGTCTTCTGCTTCCATCGGGTCCTTGGCGCGGGAGAACTTTGGCGGGCGCCCCTTCAAGAATTCTCCCCTCCTGTCCCTGATGGGCTGGGGAGGTGGCTGAACAGGTGGATTCTGCAGGTTCTGCTGCATCAACGCTATGGCCTGAGTCAACTGTTGCATCGTCTGTGTCTGCAAGCGGACAAGATCCTCCATGGTGGGCGGCTGATTCTGGTTCTGATTCGGGTTCTGGTTCTGGTTCTGATTGCCACCACCCGTCGATCCTCTTGTCCCAACCATCTGTCATAAATCAAAATCACAGTCAAGTCTGACCCAGTGTCAAGAACAGAAGCAATCCATTGACAAGATAAGGTTCTCAGGCGATAGGAAAGATGATAGATGATATGCAAAGGAGAGATTAGGATCCCATCTATCTATCCACTAAATTCCTTATACCTTAATCCAATACTAGATGATTGCAGACTTCCATCTACGCTCATCGCAAGCATTACAAAAGATCCAAATCACACATAAGCATAATAACAATTCATTCAAGCATTCAAAGACAAGGTTCACACAAGACTCGGCACTCTTAGACTAGTTTTGACTCAAAAACGTTCTATTTGATCTCTACTATCATTTAGGGTCGATGGTGGTGCGGCGAGCTAGGGTGTTGTATCTAGTCCTTCTGCGTGGTGGTGACTGTGCACCTAACTCTGGACTACATGGTGCAGGTCCTTCCAACTGGTGCTGCAGCTCCTCGGGGTCCCCTTCCTCGGCCTCCTACCTAAGAAGCTACTTGTAGGCGTCCAGGTTGCGTGCCTCCAACGGGTACTCATTGATGCGGGGTGGAAGGTCGCCATCAGTGCTCTTACGGACTGTCTATCTCTGTCGAGCCATCTATAGAAGTGAAAACTAGAGGAGGGCTAGAAAATTTTTCACAAAGGACAGAGGTAGAAGAGAACACCATTTTTCAACAGAAACTCAACTCTAGGATGTAAAATAGTTTTTAGGGCAAGGATTAAGCAAGTTCTAATCGACCGTTCTATCTAGGCTGTGATCCTACAGTCAGCACGGCTCTGATACCAACTTTGTAACACCCAGATTTCCAAGAAATCCGAATGCTTCCATATGTGTGCCTAGGATGTCCACAAAACACATATAGATTACAAATATTGAATCACAGAGAACACAATGCTCGAATAAAATAGTTTATATCAGAGTTTAACACAAGACATAGTCTTAAACAAATAACACAGCGGAAGACTTAATACTAATAAACGCTTCATAACTAGGTAGAGCCTCAAATCCACAGGGACGCCGACTGGTTGAACACAGCTTAGAAGTACGGCAGATCCTCCGGAAACTCAGCAAGCGACTGATCATTCATTGCTCCATCTGTTACCCATCCGGGATTTTGTTGAATAGTTGCAAGTGTAAGTAAACCATCTTACTTAACAAGTATAACACGGGTTATGCAAGGACAAAAGGCTTGACACGGTTATACTGCATTAGCACTTTTAGTTGTTTCATTTTATTATCATCCAAACTTACAAATGAGTAGAATCCCAAATATAAACCCATTGATAAGGTATAAGTGATTATAGAACAAACCAATATCAACCACTAATATCATCTTCTAATCAAAAAGGATCCAGGCCGCTCGTATCCGTGAGCACGGCTATCATGATAGATCAACACTCTGCAGAGGTTTCGCCCTTTACCCGCCGGTCACATAAATCCAAAAGAACTTATGTTACGAGGACTTTCACAAAACACCCTAACAAGCACAGTAGCCGTTTTGGTTCAACATAGGCAGCATAACCCGAGGCATCGAGATTGACGTACGCTCAGGGCGCAACGTGAGGGGGTCAATGGCGTCCAGAGCGAGAGCGCAATCATCGCAACGTGTGAAGCTGCCGTACCTCGGGCGCTTACATCACGGGACTTTGCCTAACGGGGCATAGCCAACGGATAAAACCGTCCTCGATGGATCAAACTATACTCTCACCCATGCACCCCACATACGCCTTTCGGTAACCACTGGCGAGCTAGAGACGTACAAGTTAATTATCCAAGACCAGAGCCATTATAGTTCCAACGGCGGCGAACAGGTTCCTGGGTTGCCGCTTTAAGAACCGGACCTTACGGAGAGACATTAGAACAAAGCAAGAAGCACATGCTCTAATTCCCTAGATCAAACCTTATAGAGACACTAGAACAAAGCACACAGCACATGCTCTAGTTCCCCAACCATGTTGCTAAAAAGCATCTTTTAACCATCATTGAAGTGAACCATTAATTCAATATTGACATTAAAAATAAATGTTGGTTGCAGCGCGTAGCATAGTCTAACCATAATGCATAAAACCCTGGGTAAACAAGGAATAAGGTAAAGACTAGGAACATCCTTAATGGTTAACAGTTTTAGACACATGCATATGATTGATGTGGTCAATTAGTGTATAGGTAACAAGGATGGTCCGTGTTATACTTGCCTTCCTCAGTGAACTGCTGCTGCACTTGGTCTTCGAGAACAGGATCGTCGGCGAACTCGAACGGCTCGGCAACTACTCACATCGATCATCACACAAGCATCCACACATACATGCAATCAAGATATTTAATTAGAACAGTACACCAAACATAAACAAAAGATGAAAAGAAGGTTTTAGAATTACTCTACGCTTCACCACGAACACGTGAGCGTGAAAATCACTCAAATCGGAGTTAAAACGGAGAAACTACGCTTAAAACGGGCTCTAGGGGCTTGCTGGTAAAGATTTTAGGCTTCCAGGAGTGTTTTTGAAAGAAACCAGGGACCTAAAACATAATTTTGTATAAAAACTCAAGGGCTGCGACGTAAAAACACCTTTCAGGACGGCGGGCATTATTTTTCAAAAGCGCAGGGGCTAAAACGAAAGAAAAAGGACTTAGTTGTAAATACTTTTGAACTGCGTTGGACCGCGGGTTGATTTTTGAAAAACAGAGGGGCTCTTTTGCAAAAACGCCACGGCGACTGCTGGATGCTGACGTCGGCTGACGTCACCGTCAACTGTGCCGTGGACCGGCCGTAGACCGCGGTCCACGGGTCCACGGTGAACCGGATCGGGTTTAAAACGGGTTTAGATCTGGGCCGTTGGTTTTGGATCGAGCGGCTGGGATTAGATCTGGGCATTCAGCTCGCCGGGGAAGACGGCTCGCGGCGGCGCTAGGTCGAGACCTCGCCGGAGTAAGCTCAGCTGGGGGCTAGAGGGCTCGGTTTCTCGCCGCGATGGCTCCTAAAGAGAGAGGAGACCACAAGGAGTCGGTTTTTGGGGTCCTGGTCGAGGGTCGAGCAACGGCGGAGGCCGGCGGCGAGCGGAGGTGGATGGGAAACTACGGCGAGCTCGTATGGGCAAACGAGAGGGAGAGAGCGGTCGCGAGGCGGACGGGAATCTTCCTCACCTTCCGGCGAAGCTTCGAGACGAGCTCTCGACGGCAGAGCGCGGCAGAGAGAGGGTGCTGGCGGCGGCGGCGCAAGCTCGGGGTCGGCGGCTAGGGTTTGAGAAGCAGGGGGTCCACGAGGAGGGGCGGCGGCTTATAAAGAGGCTCTGGAGACTCCTTGGCGTGCGCGCCAAGCCGGAGAGGGAGACGTGCGCGGAGCGGAGTCCGCGGCGGCGCGGGGCGGAGCGTGGCGGAGGAGTCCCTAACGCGCACGGCGCGAGGTAGAAGGCGATACCGACATGTGGGCCCGAGATGTCAGCCGCAGAGAGAGAGGAGTGCGGGCGCGCTGCGGACAGAAGGGAGAGGCGCCGACAAGTGGGCCCGGGACATCAGTGGCTGCGGGAGAGAAGAGCGCGGAGCGGGCCAGCGCGGTGGGCTGCAGTGTTGGGCTGCGCAACGGGCCGCGGAAAAAGAAGGAAAAAGGAAGAAAGAGATGGGCCGCGCAGGGAGGTGGGCCGCGGAGAAAAGAAGAAAAGAAAGAGAGGAGGAGTGGGCTAACTGGGCTGAAAAGAGAGAGGGAAAAAGAGAGAAAAAGAAAAGGTTTTTCTTTTATTCAAACACTCATTTGAATTCAAATTCAAATTTGAATTCCACAATCAAAAATAAATGCACCAGCATGAATGCAACAATAATGTTTCTATTTCCTATATTTGCTTTTAATTATTCAAAAATTTTATTTCCCTATATTATTTATGAGCACTTTAATATAAAAAGCCAATTAATTACTAAATTTTAAATTGGGCATTTTTAGGGTGTTACACCCAGTTTGACGAAATCAATTTGAAGCAGGTAATTCCTTCTCTCTTCATCTTCTTTTTCAAAAATAGGAGAAGTCAACATCCGATTTTTGTTTCTCCTCTTTAGGCACAAGATTCTCCGACTCCGAGTGCTCTTGAGCATGTCGGTCCCTCTACAGCAGAATCAGCTACAAGCTCCAATCCGATCAAGACTCTTGAACACTGAAATCGGACAACTAGTGAAAAATGTCGATCCTGTCCGATCAGTGTTCAAACACTTGCAAGGCCAAATACCTGAGTCAGTTGAAGAAGCCCTTTTCTCAGCTGCTTTCATAGAGTTCAACTACTTCCAGATGACAAAGGCCCAAAAGAGACTATCCGACCAAGCCGAATTTGAAAATCTTCTAAGGACCAGGAACAAATCAAATCGGATATTGAAGGCATAGAAAACCAGATCAGAAATCTGAAGCAAACTCGGGAAAGCTTAGAAAAGACTATATCCGATTTGAAACCTAGGCGTGAAGCTCATATGCAAGCCATAGCCAAGATCGACGCAGAGCTGCAAACTATGGAAACCGACCTGCTGCAAATCCCTGGGACCTTGACAACCTTTGAACAAAATAAGCAAGCGCTTATGCAAAAGGTTGATCACCTCAAAAAGAACTTGAAGCCGATTGAGGGTTCGGCTGACAAAGATCGGAAAGCCATTTCCGATGTAGATGTCATTCACCTGCGTGCGATCAAAGCGATCCAAGATTTCCTTGGGTCGTTGTAAAACTTTGCCAATGGCATCTTTTGTAACACATTTATTAAGGTTACTATACTATTATGTATGTGTAAATCTTTGATTCATTCTTTGACCAAATCCTGCCAAATATGAAGCGTCTTTATTACCTCCAGCCGATGCGATGAGCTTTTACAGCGAATCTTCTGAAAATAGCATCTTTTGACCAAAACGCATTGGTCCCTGCACTCATTTATATCAAAAATTGAATGCTCTGAATTGAGTAGGTAGATCCTTTCACCTATAAATAGAACCATACGCAGAATCCACCATGTCATTTCTCTTACTTGTCAAACATGGCATCTTCATCCAATGAAGTATGGAATAGCCTTAACTTTTTGCCTTATTATCTGATCCAAACAAGCTAACCCCCTTGGTTTTTCAGGTCCAGCAAACATTGGAGTTCATCATCACCTAGCTTCAATCTGGTGCTCCCTTATCTGCAAATCATCGGCTCTTCCTATGTACTCACAAGTATGATATCATGAACTTACTTCCTGAAAGCCTTACTTCGGTTTCATCTTTCATCCATGGCCAAGGATCTTTAAGAAATAATATATCCAGGATTCAACGCCAAATTCATAACCTCTAAGACACCCTGAACAGGGAACAAGCCCATCTCATCAATCTACAGAACAGAAGGGATCGACTCTGGGGAGAGATTAACACAATCAACCAATCTATATCCAGGTCTGAAGCCAACGTCAGCCAGATTCATATTTCTATTGATTCTAGAAATCAGATTATAGAAAACCATGAACACCATGAGTCTCGCATGCGGGCCATTCAATCAATTCAAAACTTTCTGAACACCCTGTAATGTTTTATATTTTTGCCCTAAGGGTGATGCATATCGCATCGGCCATGTATCCCCAGATATGTAATTCATTCTCCAATTTTAATGCACTACTTTCACTTATTTTTTCTGCTAAAGGTGATACTTTGCATCGGCTATGATCATTTCCGATTCCTTTCGAAAATAGGCTCATGCATCAACCCAAATACTGAGATAATACTTTTTCAAGTACTTTCCATTCAAAGCTTGAGGAAATTCTTCTCCTTCTAAAGTTTCTAATATATATGCATTACCTGGAGCACACCGATTTATCCTATACGGACCTCCCAAGTCGGAGACCATTTACCGAATTTAGAATCTTTAGACCCGATCGGCAAAATTAGTTTCCATACCAATTCTCCCTGAGAAAATTCTTTGACTTTGACCTTCTTGTTATACCATCTAGCAACACGCTCCTTATTAGCTTCTAAATTCTCAAGGGCTTTCAAACAGTACTGAGTTAAATCTTGCAACTCATCTTTCATGATAATTGAATATTCATTGGCTGTCAACTTATTTTGGAATTCAACACGTCTAGAGCCGATTTTCAGTTCACAGGTCAACATAGCTTCATGTCCATAAACCAATTGATAAGGCGACATTTTAATCGCACCGTGACAAGCCATCCGATATGACCATAACGCCTCAAGTAACACAGTATGCCATCTTCTGGGAAATTCATCAATCTTTCTCTTTATCAACTTGATCACGCTTTTGTTGGATGCTTCTGCCTGACCATTAGCCTGAGCGTAATAAGGAGAAGAATTCAATATCTTAATCTCCATGCTTTCAGCAAACTCTCCAAATTCCCCTGAAGTAAACATAGTTCCTTGATCGGTTGTAATTGTTTGAGGAATACCAAACCGATAGATAATATGCTCTTTAACAAAATCTACCATATTAGCCGATGACACAATCTTCAAAGGAATTGCTTCAACCCATTTGGTGAAATAATCGGTCGCCACCGACACAAACTTATGTTCTTTGCTCGATGCAGGGTTAATTTGTCTGATTAAATCAATTCCCCATCCTCGGAAAGGCCAAGGCTTTAAAATCGGATTCATAGAAGATGCAGGAGCCCTTTGAACATTCCCAAATCGCTGACAATCCTGACATCCCTTGTAATATTTGAAACAATTCTCAAGAATCGTGGGCCAAAAATATACATTCCTCCTGATCATCCATTTCATCTTGAAGGCCGGTTGATGTGCTCCACATACTCCTTCATGGATTTCACCCATTAATACCTTGGCTTCCTTCGATCCAATACATTTGAGCAAAACTCCATCAATCTTCTGATAATAAAGATCATCTTCAAGTATAACATATTTTACTACCTGAATCCTTATCTTCCTTTCAACTTTTTTCGATGGATCTTTCAAATATTCATAAATCCTTTTTCTCCAATCGGTATCTTCTAATTCCAGACTCGAAATTTCTCTGATCGGACGATAACCAGACGCCCCTTGAGCCAGTCGATTAGCTTCTTCATTATGACATTTGGGAATATGCTCAATTTTAACAAGTCTAAATTCTTTTTACAACTGGAGACATTCATCATGATATATCCTCAAAATATCATCGTTGCATTCATATTTAGCCATCAATTGCTTTACTACCAATAGGGAATCTCCAAATATTTCAATAGCATCGGCCTTGATTTCTTTGAGTAACTTGATACCTTTAAGAACAGCCCGATATTCTGCTTGATTATTGGTAGCTTCCTTCTCAATCGGAAAAGAGAATTCAAAGCTTGCCCCCCGAGGCGAGATCAACACAATTCTGATTCCAGAGCCAATTCCACAAGAAGGTCCTTCAAAAAACAAAGTCCATGGAGCAAGTTCTACTAACCCAACTTCTGGACCACAATGATGAGTAACAAAATCGGCAAGTACTTGCCCTTTGACTGCTTTCAACGATTCAAAACGTAAATCAAACTCTGAAAGAGCCAAAATCCACTTTCCGATTCTACCATTCAAAATTGGCAATGACAGCATGTATTTTATGACATCATCCTTACTAACAACTATGCATTCAGCCGATAGCAAATAATGTCTGAGATTGGTACAGGAAAAGTATAGACATAAGCATAACTTTTCAACCAGAGAATACCTCGTCTCTGCATCGAAAAGCCTCCTACTCACAAAGTAGATAACACGCTCTTTTCCTTCAAACTCTTGAATAAGGGCCGATCCGATAGAAGAATCATCAGCCGATAAATATAATTTGAACGGCTTATCTTTCTTAGGAGGAACTAAAACAGGAGGAGACACCAAATAACTCTTAATTCGTTCCAAAGCCTCTTCCTGCTCTTTTCCCCAGACAAACTCCTGATCGGCCTTCAGTTTCAATAAAGGTGTAAACGGCTTAATCCTCCCAGAGATATTAGAAATAAATATCCTAATGAAATTAATCTTGCCGATTAATGATTGAAGTTTGGTCTTATTTTCTGGAGCAACAATCTTATTGATGGAACCTATTAGAGTTTGACTGATCTCAATCCCTCTTTCATGAACCATAAATCCCAGAAATTGACCAACAGAAACCCCAAATGCACGCTTCATCGGATTCATCTTCAAGCCATGTTTTCTCGTGCACTCTAGAGTCTTGCGTAAATCGGTTAAATGCTGTATATAGCTTTCCAATTTAACCACCACATCGTCAATATAAATTTTAAGAATCTTGCCAATAAGCTCATGGAAAATATAATTCATAGCACGTTGATATGTAGGTCCAGCATTTTTCAAGCCAAAAGTCATGACTACCCACTCATATAAACCAACATGCCCAGGACACCGAAAAGCAGTTTTATGAATATCTTCTTCAGCCATAAAAATCTGATTATAACCAGCATTACCGTTCATGAAGCTTATGACTTTGTGCCCTACTGCAGCATCAACCAATAAATCGGCAATGGGCATCGGATATCCATCCATCGGAGTCGCCTTACCTGAAATCAATGCAAACATGTAATTTCGCATTCTTTTTATATACAAGAACAACATTAGAAATCCACTAGCATATCGGCATTGCCTAATGAATTTTGCTTCAATCAACTTAGTAATCTCGGCCTTTATGTCAGGTAATATCTTAGGATCACATCGTCGAGAATCCTACTGATATGGCCGATATCCTGGCTTTATAGGCAACCGATGTTCAACAATAGATCGGTCTAAACCAGGCATTTCATAGTATCCCAAGCAAAGCCATCTTTAAATTCTCTTAATAAAGAAGTTAATTCTTTCTTATACTCAGGATCTAATTTCGCACTAATAAACGTCGGCCTTGGTTTATCACCATCTCCTAAATCTATTTTCTCTAGTACATCGGCCGACGTGAAGCCATATCCTAACTTCCCTTCATCTTCTTGAAGAAATTCATCCATCAGGACGATTCTTCTGAGCCGACTGCTTGGATCGGTTGTAGACCGAAATCGGCCACTCTGAGGAATTCAGTGTCCAAAGCTCTTCCCGATATACACATCACTTGCTCATAATTCCATGGCTGTGCTTCTGCAATGGCTATGCTATATGACGCGTCTGCTTTGACAATTTCTACTGTATCCTCAATCCATTGAACCAAACATTGATGCAAGGTTTGGAATGCAACAATTAGCATGGATCCAATCTCTTCCCAACAACAAGTTATACGATCCTTTGCCATTGACTATGAAGAAAGTGGTAGGTAAGGTTTTACTTCCGATAGTCAAATCCACACATAATGCCCCCCGAGCTGGAGAAATCTTTCCTTCATAATCTTTCAGCATCATATCCGTTTTGATCAGATCATCTTCATTTTTGCCGATTTTGCGAAAAACGGCATATGGCATCAGATTAACAGCCGCTCCCCCATCAACCATCATCTTGGTCATTGGCTTACCATCAACATGTCCCTTCAGAAACAAAGGCTTCAAGTGAACACGTTCTTTTTCTTCTGGTTTCTCAAAGGTTGCTTGCATTGGTTCTAAATTCAATTGAGCCATTGCTTCTTCAATTTCAGAATTTTCTCCAGAATTTTCTCCATCACTAGCCGATGCCATGAATTCCCTTGGCAGCATGAAAACCATATTAACATCAGTCGCAGTATCATTTTGATAACGTTGTTTAGGACGCCATACTTTAGATGACACCTTCTTGCTCTTCAAAAGCTGGCGTGATTTTTCTTCTTGAATTTCATCAAATCGGAGCCTTTGTAACCTCCTTTTTCGTGATTTTGTAACTCCATCTGGGCACCACCTTGGCTGAGGTATTTTAGCTTCGTGATGAATACTCCGATCCCGATTTGGCAAAGGCTCTTCATCAGAAACCAAATTATTAGCACGCTCTTCCAACTCTCTGCTCATAATCGGTCTATTCCCCAACCGATCATATACACTATGCCTGCCTCCGATTCTCTCATGAACTGGAGTACGCCGATACTCTTCATCCCTATCCCGAATAATCGGCCGACGCTCCCTATCTTCAAATCAGGGCCTTTTGAATGACCTATCTCTTCCATAGCTTCCATTGCACTTTGGGCAATCATCTGGAGATGGCAACTTGATTCCTTCTTCCCAGCAATAAACGAAAAAAGGACATCTCCAGTGATCTTTATGCCGATACATCCTTTCCTCTTGCTGCCTTGTTCACTCTTGCTGGCGCTGATATTTCTTGATCAACCCTTGAGAAGTAACATGTCTTTGAGGGTTTCTGGGATAGTCATTCTTTTTCAACTGTCTTTTATAATTTAAACCAAAAGCAGAAATTTGCACTCTAGGATCAACAGCTCCTTTTTCTTTTGCAGACTCCGATGTCAAGAGCTTGGTCTGTAGAGTGTTTCCTTTAGCTGGCTCTACCATATTCACTGGGAAAGGATGCCCATCAATCTTCATTGGCTTGACTAGTTTAGAAGGAATCTCAAATTGCAACTTCCCTTACTCGATTGCCGATTGGATTTGGTTTCTGAATACCTTGCAATCGTTGGTATTATGAGAAGTAGCATTGTGCCATTTGCAATATACCATCTTCTTGAGCTCTTCTGCATATGGAAGACTATGATTGGCCGATAATTTAATCATTCCCTCTTTAAGAAGCAGATCAAAAATCTTATCGGCCTTAGTAACATCAAAACCAAATCTTTCTGGTTCTTTCTTACCAAATGGACAAGCAATCGGCTTCTTATTTTTAACCCATTCTGCCAAGCCGATTTCTTTATCTTCATCGGAATTGAAACTATAGCCAAGGTAATTTACCTTCTTATGATAAGGTCGCTTTTGTTCATAAATCCGGTTCTCGTGCCTTGACATCCTTTTACAATATGGCTCAAACTTTCAAATTCTTGAGAATCATACTTCTCTTTGAAATAAGGAAGTAAACCATCAAATGCTAACTGTGCCAATTGGATATCTGTCAGGTTCAACCCATAGCATACGTCTCCCTGATTCTCTGAATGAAGTTTGCTACTGATTCATCATTCCTTTGCTTCAAGCTTGTTAAATCAGTAAAAGTCTTCTCTTGAACACCAGCAAAGAAGTACTGATGAAATTGCTTTTCTAGGTCAGACCAGTAAATAATTGAATTTGCTGGTAATGTCATAAACCATGAAAAAGCTGGTCCAGATAAAGAACTTGAAAATAATCAGACCCTTAATGCATCGGTAGCTGCAGCCTCTCCACATTACACCAGAAATCTATTGACATGCTTAATGGTAGAGATATCATCATTGCCAGAAAACTTAGTGAAATCAGGGATCTTGTAGCGATGAGGATAAGGTAGCGAATCATAAGCATGTGGATATGGTGTTCTGTACATCACATGTCGAGTCTTGGGTTTTAATCCAAACTGATTTTGCATAATTTTAGCAATTTGAGCTGACCAATCCACTTGATTTGCTCCCTATACTATTTCTTGTACTGACTGATGCGCTCTTTCTACCTCTTGACTTGGCTGAATCGGCCTTACATACCCCTTTGGTGCCGATTCATTCTGCCTAGATGGTTCTGGCTGACCAATCATATGTCCTGAAGACGTATTTTGATTGGTTATCTGACCCTGACTTTGATGTTGGGTATTACGATAAACCTCCATAGCTGACGTAGTATTACCATGTGTCTCCGACTGATTCGGCATATGCATGTTAGGTGTTTTTCCCGATTCTAGTCTTGGAGTCCATACCTGTCGTACAATTCCTTTCTCATCGATCAAAACCCAATTAATCCCATCAGCATGCTGTATCCAAACCATCTTTGGCTCCTCAGGTTGAGTCTTCTGATTTGACTTAGGAGATGTCACGAAATATTCAGGAGGCATCCCTAATCTAGTATTGGGATCATATCCTTTGAAAAATCCGATCCCTTTGACGCCGATGCTATCGGCGATGATGGGGTTAAGACTGCTGAGCTGTTTGGTGGGGTCTGAATTTGAGGCATAGCAAATGACGTTGTTGCTTTAAAACCTCCTTGCATAATCGGTCTTGATGCCGATTGCATCAGTCCGATCTGCTGATCGGCTGATGTACCATTGAACACCTGAGAAAATGCAGTTTTTGCATCCCTTGCTTGAGCATCCTTTGC
This sequence comes from Digitaria exilis, assembly GCA_015342445.1. Lineage (NCBI taxonomy): Eukaryota > Viridiplantae > Streptophyta > Magnoliopsida > Poales > Poaceae > Digitaria > Digitaria exilis. Next base: position 23,395 of record JACEFO010001745.1, read on the forward strand.
TGAAGTATCAAGTTCAAACGGAGGAATATGTTGATATGCTGGGCCCTTAAATTGAAGATCACCATCACGCAATGAGCGAATCACTTGGTTATGTAACTCATTACCCAAAACTTTACCTTGATTTGCAAAAGCATGATGGACTGCTTCATTTATCATCTCATGCAACTTCCTAGGTGTTTCAGCTATTTTGACTTCACGAGGCAATGGAAAATCAGTTTTCTTGATAGCTTGGCCTCGTTTTAGTAGTACTAAATGACTTTAAGCATAACAATTCAAAATCTTCAACTGCTCTCGCCATGTCAGCCTTCTGTTCATCACTGAGATCTTCTTTAGTAGTATCAATGACATTCTGATTCCCAATCTCAAAGCGACCATCCTTCTTTAACATGGTTGAAATTGTCTTGTCCCACTGGGCGTGCCAAAAGTGTGTTGACGCAAAAATCGGGAAAGACCTTCACGTGCTAGCACACAAAATTGGCTGTGACCGATGACGTAGGGCGTGCCAGTCAATCTGACCTGTTGATTGACAAGGAAAATCGGACATTAAAAACACAGCGAAATCGGCTGGGTTTCCGATTTGGCGATGAAGACCAGATCGGCAATGAATTCCGATCTATGATAGAGAGCCGGCTAGATCAGCCGATTCCGATGCAAAGCAGAGTAAGATTACTAAACGTAACCTAACAAGCTAAGCAGAGCAACACTTAGAATAGATCTAAACGGCTATACCAGATCCGATAATAAAGTATAAATAACAGCCGATCAAAGCTTATTCTAAGCTGGATAAGGGTTGAATAAAATCTAAACGAAGCAACAACAATACGCCAGATACTAAAGCTTAGATGTTTACTCGATAACTGTCGAATAATCCCAAACGAAACAACAGCGATACACCGGTTGCTAAGGCTTGGATCTTACTCAGTAATACGGGACTTACAGGCAAGCCTTGAGATCTGATCACCCTTGACGTGCCCAAAAGAACTCGCGAAAAAGAGAGATGAAGTCGCCGACAAATGTATGTAAGATGCGAAAAAGTGTAAAGGTTTGTTTGATGTTGGTGTGTACAGACTTCCATGACCACGCAGTGCCGATATTTATACTCTGACAATTACGACTCCTAAACGTTTACGACAAACTTTACTTGACGCTAAAGAAAAGACCCCTTTTACAACCATCTACGACTCAAACTCTATAAAAATAACCGACTCTTTATTTCGGCCCTTCTATAAGCTCAACCTGGCAATTTTCCAGGATTCCTCCACGTCATCAGCCTCTTCTCCGATCCTGGCTCTCATCACACTCCGACTGTCCATCCTCCTGGACTCTGATTCCGATTCTTCCTATTCCTTCCCCCAGACTCCAATTTCGATTCTGTACCTCTGCTTCACTTTGGCACCGATGTGACTTGTTAAAATCCGATGTCAACAGGAGTTTGTTGGTCAAATTGAGAGGAGATTTTATCCGGTTGCTTTTATGGATAAGATGAAAACCCAACTTGAGAAGTGCCAACAAGGCAAGAAAATAGTGTCTGAATATGAGATTGCCTTTGACCAAATTGTGCGCTTTGTACCTCACGTGGCGTACAATGAGTATGAGAAGGCAATGATTTTCAGATAGGGCTTGAAGGCTTCAATCCATCGAGTCCTTGGTGCTTTTGTTCTAGAGGACTTTCGCTCTATAATTGAGCGTGCTTTTGGAGTTGAGGTGCAGGATGAATACATAGACGAATTGAGAGGAGATCATTCTCGTGGACAGAAAGATCAAAAAGGTCATTCTGGAGGCCCAGCTCAGAAGAAGGATAAGTATCACCATCCTTATCGTGGTAATTCTTCTCAGTCTCGTACATTGGGAGGTGGTGGTTCTATAGGAGGCTCTACTCAGTTCTGTCCTGTTGCTAAGCCAGGATTGGGTCTTGTGTGCTTCCGTTGTGTTGATGCTCATCGCTGATTGTCGCTGGAGTGGTCAGTGTTCTAGGTGTGGCAAGGACCACAGAGAATCAGTGTGCAGAAAGAATCCAAATAGTAAGGTGATTTGGGAGCCACTGGGTGGATCTTCTTTTGGACAGCGTGGTACTGTAAACATGATGACTGGTGCTCCTTTTGGGATGCAGTATACTACTCCAGCGCAGCAGCTCTTGTCTGCGCCGATGTTGCAGTTGTACTTGCCTGCTCCGCCGATACAACAGTTTTTACCTGCACCTTCCTCGCAGCAGTTTTTACCACCATCTATGGTGGGTTCAACACCTGGTTCTTCTCATGTACCTACTCCTAGTGGTGCGTATTGGCTCTATCGTGTCCTGCTTCATCTACTTCCTTGAATTCTACACCAGCTGGTTTTTCGGGACCTTCTTCTTCGACTGGTGTTCCTGGGCTGTACACTTTGCCCGCAGGTGATGCTAGGGACCGCAGTGATGTTCTCACAGGTACCATATCTATTGATTCATTTGATGCATTTGCACTATTTGATTCTGGCGTTAGCTTCTCGTTTGTCTCCGAGGCTTTTGTGGGTCATACGGGTTTATCTGTGCAACAGATTGGGCGGTCTAATACTGTTAGTTCCGCTAAAGGTCCTATCTCTAGTACTTTGGTATGTTCCGGTTGTGTGGTTCAGTTAGCGGATGAGAATTTTGTGGCTAATCTTGTGGTTATTCCATTGCATGTTTTTTATGCTATTCTTGGGATGGATTTGCTTTCCCAATACCAAGCTATCATCTCTTGTTTCTGGAAGACAATATCTTTACATGCACCTTCTGGTAGAGAGGTGATTTTTGTTCGGAGTCCTATGTAGTACACTCTTGCCTTGTTGTACCATCTTTTTCCCGATCGTTGGACAAGGAAATATGGAATTCTATTTTCTATGGTTGGAGATGCTGCGGTTGTTTTTCAAGTGGAGGATATTCAAGTTGTTCGCAATTACCCTGATGTTTTTCCTCTTGAGCTTCTAGGTATTCCGCCTACGTAGGATGCTGCTTTTGAAATCAAGTTAATTCCTAGAACACACCCTATTTGTAAGAGTCCATATCGGATGGCACCAAAGAAGCAAGTGGAGTTGAAGAGGCAATTGGATGATCTTCTTGCTAAGGGTTTCATTAGACCAAGCAAGTCACCTTGGGCTTTTCCAGTGTTATTTGTGGAAAAGAAGGATGGAAGAAAGAGGTTATGTGTGGATTATCGTGCATTGAACCAGGTGACGATCAAGAATAAATATCTGTTGCCCCGTATTGATGTGCTCTTTGAGCAATTGAGAGGTGCCAAGGTATTCTCCAAGATAGATTTAAATTCCGGTTATCATCAGTTGAGAATAAGAGAAGAGGATATTGAGAAGACCGCTTTTAGCACGAGGTACAAGCACTTTGAATACGTCGTTATGTCGTTTGGACTGACAAATGCCCCTGCTGTTTTTATGGAAGCGATGAATAGGATGTTGCATGAGTACTTGGATGGCTTCGTTGTTGTTTTTTCTCGATGATATCTTGATCTACTCGAAGTCTGAGGAAGAGCATGAACGACATCTTAGTCTTGTTCTTGATGCTCTTCGGAAGAACCAATTTTACGCTAAACTAAAGAAGTGTGCCTTTTGGTTGTCTGAGGTGGCTTTCCTCGGGCATATTATTAATCAACATGGCATTAAGGTTGATCCCAAGAATGTTGCTTCGGTTGTTAACTGGAAGAGGCCTACTACTGTGACGGAAATTCATAGTTTTTTTGGGGTCTTGCCGGTTATTATCGGTGTTTTGTGCAGAGTTTCTCAAGCATTGCAAATCCCATGACTAGACTTACAGAGAAGGGTGTTACTTTTGAATGGATCGATGCCTGTGAAGTTAGTTTTCAGACTCTGAAGAACAAATCGGTGAATGCTCCTATTTTATCCTTGTCCAAGAGTGGCAAGCGTTTCACTGTGTATACAGAAGCTTCCCGTATTGGACTTGGTTGCGTATTGATGCAGGAGGCAAGGTAATTGCCTATGGCTCTAGCCAATTGAAGAACCATGAGAGAAATTATCCTACTCATGATCTTGAGTTGCCTGTGGTTGTATTTGCTCTTAAATCTTGGAGACGTTATCTTTAGAGTAAAGTGCATCCACCATACATGAAGTTGCATCGTTGTATCATTTTGGTCCAATAAGTTGTAAACATAGCACTCACGTACACGAAGTTGTATCGTTGTATCATTTCGGTCCAACAAGTTGTAAATATTGAACTCACCATAAACTAAGTTGTTCACTATGCGCATATATAGTCCACGATACACTTGAATCTGTATTTTAAAAACGTGACATGCATGCTGATGAGGAGTTTCTAGAAGAATACATGAGACCAAACACAAAATTCTCATGTTTTATTTTGGTAATGAGTTACAAATGTCAAACAACATATAAAATTGTATGATATAATGAGATACGATCCAAGATAACGTGTTAATATTCATTTGTGCAATCCATGGTCTACTAACAATATTTTTGCTTCATGTGTTGTGATAGGGAATAGGTAAATGAGTATTTATAGTAACGATATATTCCCATGTTCAATATACACCAGACCCAGGTTCGACTCCCCATGGGAGCGATGGGTCTGGAATAAAGAAAAAATGCAAAAAAAAAGGTTAGGGTTTTCCCTACTGACTTCAGTAAAAAAAATATACACCAGATCATGATTGAAAAAGATCATCTGAAATAAAATGAGAAAAATAATAAAGTAGTGGATTGTATATGTTCCGAGTCTTTGTTATGTGTGCTATACCTGCAATATATGGATTTTAATGTATAGTCGACTGTATATGTGCATCGTGAATAATTTAGTGTACTATGGGTGTAACATTTACATGTTGTTGGACCAAAATGATACAACGATGCAACTTTATGTATGTGGGTGCAACATCTACAACTTGTTAGACCAAAATGAAACAATGATGCAACTTCACGTATGATGGATGCACTTTACTCTTATCTTTATGGTGAGACTTGTGATTTTTATACTGACCATAAGAGTCTCAAATATATTTTCTCCCAGAAGGAGCTGAATTTGAGACAACGTAGATGGCTTGAATTGATAAAGGATTATGAATATCACCCTGGGAAGGAAAATGTGGTGGCAGATGCCTTAAGCAGGACTGGTGTTCCTCAGTGGGCAATGCCTTAATTCTAGACTTGGAACATATGGGTATCTCTTTGTGCTATGCGGGGAACTAATAGAGTGGACACTCAGTTGCTCATTCAGTCACCTATTGTTGAGAGGGTGCATGAGGCGCAACAACATGATCGCTTGATTCAGGAGGTTCGCAAGAGGATAGCGAATGGCAACCCTCGTGAATTCAGCATTGATGAGAATGATGTGGTTCTTTTCAAGGGATGCCTTTGTGTGCCACAAAATTAGAGGTCGAGATGGATATCTTGAGAGAGGCTCATAGAACTCCATACATGGTTCATCCTGGTGAGACTAAGATGTATAGAGATCTTAAGCAGAGATTTTGGTGGAAAAGGATGAAGGTTGATATTGCCAAGTATGTGGCAGCTTGCGGTGTATGTCAGTAGGTGAAGGCCAAGCATAAGAGGCCAGCAGGTTTGTTGAAGCCTCTAGAGATTCCAGAATGGAAATGGGAGAATATTACTATGGATTTTGTTGTTGGTTTGCATCGCTCTCCTTGAGGTAAAGATGAAATATGGGTGGTTGTGGATAGACTCACTAAGGTGGATCATTTTATTCCAATGAAGAGCACAAATTCTGTTGTTGACCTTGTTCCCTTGTATATCAAGGAAATTGTTAGGTTGCATGGTGGCCAAAGTCAATCGTATCTAACCGAGATTCTAAATTTGTTTCTAATTTTTGGAGAAGTTTACATACTGCTTTGGGGACAAAGCTCGACATCAGCGTTGCTTTCCACCCTCAAACAGATGGCCAATCTAAGCGTACTATACAGACTTTGGAGGATATGCTACGTACTTGTATCCTTTCATGGAAGGGCAGTTGGGAGGACCATCTAGCTTTAGTTGAATTTGCTTATAATAAAAGCTATCACGCAAGCATTAAAATGGCCCCATATGAAGCTTTATATGGACGGAAGTGTGTTTCTCCATTGTGTTGGGAAGTACCTAGTGAGCTTTTGTTGGTTGGTCCAGATTGGATACAACGAACTCATGATAAGGTCCGCCAGAATCGTCAGAACATGTTGGCTGCTCAAAGTCGGCCGAAGAGCTATGCAGATCTAAAACGAAGAGATGTGAAATTTGCAATGGGAGACGAAGTTCTTCTCAAGGTGTCACAACAAAAGGAATCATTCGTTTCGGCATCAAAGGGAAGCTTAGCCCAAGATATATTGGACCTTATTTGATTACGACTTCAGTTGCCCGAGTCTATGGCTGGTGTGCATCCGATATTTCATGTTTCCATGTTAAGGAAATACTTAAAGGGTCCAGAGAAGAAGATAGAGCCTGAAAGAGTTATATTCAACAAGACTAACTGTTGAATCTCAATCTTTTGCATATATTGGAGTTCTCGAACGTGTAATGCGCAATCATACTATAAAGTATGTAAGATCTTGTGGAGTAATCAAACTGAATGCGAAGCTACTTGGGAGCTTGAGGAGCAGATGCGTAATAAATATCCAGATCTTTTTGAGACCGGTGAGCTTTTATGTGTTCGTTTACCTTCGGTTGCCAATGTTGTAGAACGTTTGAATTCGATGATGAATTCTCTTCTAGGGGGGTAGACTATAACACCACTAAAATTCAGTTAGCAATTCTTTCATTTGTGGCGCTAATTAGTAGATGAAGTGAAGACGTTGACCAGGCTTTTAAAGTCCAATAAAATATTTTCTTTTATGGCCCTCACATCCCTGCAGCTACCCCACTGTAATTTCCATCTATTTATCTTCCATCGTTAGGAAACTGTTGGAAGTCTTGCATCCTCCTTGGGTAGCTAGCGTGGGAGATTCCCTGGGGAGGGAGGCAAGCACACAGTACCTACTGTTTTGATGGTTAATCACAACAGGATTGAGAGAGGAGATATCTTGATCTGATTGAGGTAACAACACTTCTTCTTCTCCCTGCTAGCCATGATTCAGTTTTGGATTAAGCTCCGGCCATTAGCACCTTAATCCCTATAGGAGTAGCACGTCCCTGCCAATCTCTGATGGCAGTTCTCTTCCGTCAATTCAGAGATCTGAGAGCCCCTGGTACATGGATTATGAATGAGTTTTTCATAGTCTTTGCCGTCAGTTTTCTGTCAGCATGTACAGTTCCGGTTAAATCTAGTTTTCAAGGGATTTAGATTTCGAATCTGAATATTCTTTGAATACAAAAGTTTTAGATATTTTTTCATCTTGCCAGAATATATTACAACATGTATTTTAGAAAAGCAATGTTGGGAGTTACGAATTTCTGAAGGTCAGCTGTTGTAGTGTGCAGTATAGCAGAAAAAAAAAAAAACTGAATGTGTGCTTATCTTTGCGAGCGGCCATAGGAGTACTTGTTGTTTGCCTTATTTGTATGCTTGATTTTGAGCTGAGAATTACTTATATCCAGGTGGTGCATCATCGGAGCAATCTTAAACTCATTTCTCTTGTTGATTGGCGAAAGGCAAGTAAACGTAGCGCTGTGGTCTTGCTTTAACTTTGTTATTTGAATTGCCTCCATTAAATTAAAATATTTCACACTGACTAGACAATATGCTAGATATATATTCTATCCCTATGTCTTGACGTATTTGTGAGCATATTATGGATCCTATTTGCATGCCTTTGAAGTTGAAATACATGATAAAGTGCATACTTGACAATTTTTGCATTTATTGTTGGATATATGCCCTAAAGCCAATTGGATTGGATCCACTAAAAGGCCAAAGGGATATTGATCCATGAGGCATTAGGGTTTCTATTGGGCCTATTATAGAGAGCCTATTAGTACCCCCTATATATACATGGAGGGGCTAGGGGTGCAACCAACACTTTTGGCCGCCGCCGCCTCCACGTCCGCGCCGCCCGTTGCTGTCGCGGACCTAGCAGTCCGGACCGCGACGCATCCTCCCCGTACGTGTGGATACCTTGGAGGTGCTATGTTTGGAGCACAAGGACAAGCCGGACCAGATGGACGTTAGCAACTGCACTGCGGCCACATCGACACGCTCTCCTTACACCGAGACGGTTCCGCTGCATCCACGCGTCTAGTGGTAACGATCTGTGATCTACTCGCAAGGTTCCTGGGTTAACACGGTAGATTAAAATTGTTTTAGCTAGCGTAGCCTACCCGTTTCCCTACAGTGGTATGAAGAGCCATCTTGCGTAGTTTTTTATTAGGTCATGATAGCATATGGAGATATGCTTGGTTGTAGATGAATTTTGAGTGGGTTCGTGATCTTGCTATGATGGTCGTGTAAGAACGAATTCACTTCTACCGGTCGGATACCCGCCATCGGAAGTATAAGTGATGACCACGTAACCCATTCATGGCTAGATATAGATCAATGTGATTGGTCGAATCCGCGAAACCATATTGTTTGGTTCAATGGACGTCGTAACTTTTGTACACGAACTCGATTGAGATGATTTTTATATGAAATTTATCTACGGGAAAATTTTAGATGTGGTAGTGATGTGTTACAGTTTCGGCGAAATTAGATTTCCATAATCGTCTCGGGAAGGTGGAGTTTTCCTGCGATTATTAAGTTATGAATGTCGGATCGCCATAGAACTTTGTTTTGGAACAGGAATCATGTTGATCGTATGGCCGTATGTGTATGTGAGCATGTACTGTAACAAATCCGTGTCTGCGTGTCATGCTTAAGCAATACGGTTGGAGCCATGATGTATTGTCATTTAATGTAATGGCATGGTGTGCCAACATGTGATGATTCAAACACGAACGTATTTTATTTACTAGTATGCGTTAGATGTTCTTGAGGACTCATCATACAAGGATTGGCGGTCACATGGTCAGGTGATGGAGATAAACTGATAAAGCATTCCAATGGAGAGATGGAATCACCATGTGTTATGCGGCGCATACGTCTCACTAATGCTATGTAATTGTGTTCTTATTGTTCTACTTTTACATGTGATATTTTATAGTTTTCTGTATGCGATGATATAAGTAGAATGATCCCTCAGCAATGGTTTAAGTTTGTATTGCCTCCCAAATCTTACACCGTATGTCTTGTACAATCAGGTGGGTGGCGGATCAGGAAAAATTTTACCGCGCGGTGTGTCCTCTCCTTGACTAGTATGGGTTCGCCTACCCTCGGAATACTTGGCTCGCATGAGGTTTGGCTTACCTTAAGACCAAAGGTCAACTTAATTGGGTTAAGGACTTGGTCACGAATGGTTGGCACCGAGAATAGAGATGTCACCCAAACAATAGGATCAGTAATATGGATATCGATTAGCAACAGACGTTGCTGTCAACCGAGGTCTACCATGTCTTCAGCCATGGTGATGCTAAGCCTCACTAGCTCGCTTGTAGTTATGATCCTGGGGAATCACCTAGAGTACGCCAATAGAGGGATATTGATTTTAGTGGAGTAGATTTAGTTAAGAGTTAATTTGATTACTTTCATCATGGATAAGTTGTCTTAGTATTTCCATATATTTTGTTGTAGATCAATAGCACCAAACAACACACCGTTACTTTGCGTTCGGTCCTTGAGAATGACAAACTGAATCGGACTAACTATGCGGATTGGACCCGCAACCTGAGAATTGTTCTCAGAGGGCTGAGAAAAGGAAGGAAGAAGTTCTAGACACCA